>JADLZN010011485.1:0-600000 GCA_018155175.1 Sinocyclocheilus anophthalmus
TGTTTTTGTGGGGTGTGTGTGTGTGTGTGTGGTGTGTCAGAGCACTCACCGGCAGCCCGTCCCTGTTTTGCCGTTTAGCACTCTGGTGAGATCAATGAATGGTAAACACTCACAACTCTGTGAGTCCCCAATCAGTAATTGAGTAGGTTCCCCAGACTGATCTGCTGTCCTCCCTGTCCTTATCACTCCATCTTTCCCTTACCCTTCCTTCCTACAAGGAGCAACACAATCTCTGGCTCCCTGGAAATGGCCACAGAGGACTCTTTCTTTTTTTTGGAATCGATCACGATTTCTCACGATTGTTTGAATTATGAAAGCAGGATTTAAAGGCGAGTTTGATGACTGGATATTTCAGCATGCACTGTGAATGCGATCCAAAATGCGTTCCGCTTCTGCCGCCGGCCTCTATTTTATTCCTATAGATTTATTCCTTTTTCCCCGTCTCATCCCATCACCCCGAGATCAGTCACCGTGGCCTCCAGCTCCCCATGGCAACTAGAAAGGGGAGAAATCGATTAATTGATTTCGGAATCAATTAATTGAGCCATTAAGGCAGCCATATGCTCAGAGCATGAAATGAGATCTTTAAAACAGCACATATGGCCGCCAACCGCGCCAGGGAATCTGCAGGACGGGAACTCAAGTCCTTTTTAAGACCCGCTGCATTCCTTCCTATACTTTTATTGAAAGAGCAGTAAATGGAAAAGCATATTTCCAATTATAACACCCCTGGTGTCTCTTCTACAGAGGCCCGCTTGCCTCACGACGCCATTAAACAGAGCCTCCCGCAATAGGAAAAGTGCAATTTTGTTAAAGCAATAAAGACGGCACACATCTTGTCAGTTTTACATTGGAAGGTTTACTACGCTGCTTTAGCGTTTTATCTTCCGTTTTTCTTTGTTCTCTGCCTTGAGGAGTGGGTGTTCTTTTGTTTATGACTTGTAATAACACAAGACAGATTTCTTTCCCCCTTCCACTTCTGCAGGCTTTCATGTATTGAAAGACTAGTATTTTTCAAGAGCTCTCTCTCATGTTTTCCCCCCACCCTTGCGTTTCAGTCGGGTGAGTATATCTTGCCGCCTGTACAAACATTATGTTGACACAATATTCATATTTACAGTCCCAGCAAGCCATTCTTTATTCTTCATTTGAGCTTTGCTTTTTTGACTCTTTTTGAGGTGCTTTTGTCAGAGTTGCCCTGAGCACCGCCTGATTTAAATAACAATGCCACACACGCACAGACACATGGTCCGTTCCATTGCCAGTAATTCCAGTGAAGCTTGCTTTAACAGTCCTGAGCATCTGTAATGTCAGAAAGGCAGTTATTACACTGGGACTCGGCCATTCTTTTGTTCCAGACAATATGATTTCCAGAGCGTTTGAAGCATGACAGGACAGCTGCAGCAAGCAGAAAGTTTAAAAAATATCTCTGGGCATAACTGCAGTCTTGAGGCAGAGCCTCCGCTCCCCTTTCTCAAGCGGCACAAAGTAAAATAAATGCACATAAATTCACATACATGTACACATGCTCATGTTAACACACATAATGGATGAATTACATTTACGTGAGCACCACTACGGCCTCACTTCAAAGGGTAGAACACTTAAAGTCAAGTTTGGTGTTGTGAAAATGCACATTTATGATGTCTTTTCTGGATAATCATTCATTGTGAATAAATCATTCTTTTGAACTAGATCTTTTTAATGAATAAATTGATTCAGTTCACAAAATTGACCTAAATGATTAATTCATGAATTCTTGAAATGATTCACGTCACGAGTTCAACTTACTGATTCACATCTGGTTAACATCTCACTGAAGGAGAATATTACAAAATTATATTGTATTGATTATTAAGTACAAGAATAATGTAAGTATAGTAATATTGTTGAATAACAGCTTACATTTTTATTTGTTCATATGACTTCAAAAGACTTTGAAATGTTCACTGCCATTCAAAAGTCTGGAGTCAGGAAATTAAGAAATTAACACTTTCAGCAAGGGCTCATTAAATTGATTAAAAGTAAAGACTTTGTTACAAAAACAAAAGTATTTCAATTATTTTTTTGGTATAATTTAATCAAAGAATCCTTAAAAAATATTTGACATGAAAATTTTTAAACAATTAAAATAGAAAACGTCTCGGTTAAGTATGTAACCCTCGTTCACTGAAGGAGGGAACAGAGACGTCACAGTCGGTGACCGAACGAATTGGGACTCTCACAGCTTGAGCATAAAAAGGCAGCCGGTGCAACGCATACCAGGTTTTCGCTGAGGAGCCGAGCCGGTGACCTGGCCGCTCAGCGGTGGTACAGCAGCCGTGGCGACAGGACGTGACGTCTCCGGTCCTCCGTCAGGGAACGAGGGAGTTACATACGACAGAGACATCCCTGTTCATCGTCACTCTAACTTCACGTCCGTGACAGACGCATTGGAGATCCCTCCAAACGCCATGGATGCTGACCCTTCCAGTGTCCTGTGCGAGATGACTGCGCGCCATTTTTGGTTTTGTAGGCCCGGGGCTCGCAACAAGAAGACAGTAAAACGTGTCATGCACACTACCCACTCAGTGAGAGGATAAACTGGGGAAAAGAGTACAAAGTTCACTTGGAAAGCAGAGAACATTGCGAAGCCCATCCTTCTCGAAGGAGGTTTCAGAAGCACTTACACACAGGAACAACCGTAGGTGCCGAAGATTTAGCACGGGATTATAAGCAAAAAAAAACCTCTGTCTTGGAATGGCAGAATTCTGCTGGGGAAACACGGGCTCAAGGCTATATTGTGGACTTTATACATATGGGATCCACTTAGGTCTTACAAATGGAACCCAGCCTTCTACCGGTTCTAGAGGATTCATCATGTGAGGGCGGTGCGTTCCGAAAACGTCTGGTGCCGAGGGACCTATTTACACGTGTTGCGTTGCATCGCACCGTGTAAACATAAAATCATGTCTGCATTTTTGATCGGAGAAATTACAAACTACAAGTGCTGTTCTACACTGCTCAAAACTCACGTTTGATTAATCAGTGGCAAATTCTTTAAATATGAAAACGTACTTACAGACTGTGAGTCAGAAGCGTCAGACTGTCCTTGCAAAGTTGGAATTGCCCCAATTTATAGAAACAGCCTTTGTGCAAAGATGCATTGTATAAATAAACAGTCCTCTGTAAAACGCGCTGCAGACATCTGAATATTTGGGTTAAACTGTTCTAGAAACAGTCTTGTAAATACAAAGGGGGATAGGATGCTACATACACTATTTACAAGTTGTTGGAACCGAAATTCGATATCAGATGCCGTCTGTTGACGTCAACCTCCCACGATTAGTTGATTGACAGTGGCGTTTACAGACAGAACTGGACTGGCGTTTTACCTTAGACTTGCCCTGAGTGAGCTGTCATCAGTCCTGTATTGTTTCACCGCTGGAGCAGATGTAGACGAGAATGACTCCTGAGCGATTGAGGTGTTCGGTTGTTGGATGTAATAATGAACATAGAAGTCGTCATTTACTCCCAAAATCTGAGCGCCTGACTATACCTGGCAGTGGATTGCATTGTTTCTGAAGGGAATGCGCCCCATATCTACATAAATGCGTCTATGTTCGCACAAATCATTCATGATCCAGCATCATCTACAGAAGAAGTGAGTATAATGTTTTGTAATGGATCTTTGCAAATCGCCTTTCCTAATAATGTGCTAATTAGCAAGTTTCACGATGAATGCGGCTAAAGTAAACAGTCTCTCTGAGAGTAGCTCGGAAGAGAGGGGCGGGGTCAGCAGAGCTCATTAACATTTAAAGGAAAATGCTACAAAAACGGCTTGATCTGAAAAGAGCTGTTTTTGACAGGGTAAAAAAGGTGTTTTTTGCACTACCATTGAGAAATTATAACCAAAATATGTTATAGACTTTTCAATAAGACCCTAAAGAATGGCACAATAAGAAAAGAAAAGGAAACCTTGTGTTAACAATGGGATCCTATGAGTCCCCTTTTTAACCACTGATTTCTAGTTGTGTCCTCTTTTGGAAGGCCAAACAATGTAGGTTTGCTTTCACAACGAAACACACAGCGTCTCCACGACACTGTAGTATTGTTGCGGTGGCAACAATACTACAGCGAGAATCAAAGTTACGCCTTCTTTCTTTTGGGCATTTGGGCAGTGTTATGCAAATATTCCCACACAGTGACGTAGACATGTGTGGGCGTGTTTAAACGACAAGGAAGGAGTAGGGCGTGGAAAACGGGAAAAAGGTTTTGTGTTCTTTAAAACTTTGATTAAGAATATCTCTTTGGGTTTGTGACTTTTGTCTTTGCAACTTTAGGGATCTTATCTATGCACGAACAGCTTGTAACACTCCAAAGAGAAAGGAAAATTTTAAATTGCATCATATGACCCTTTAAATATCTAGCTGAGAAACAGTATAACCTGCCATTACTGGATTGAAAGGCTCCGTAAGATTTGTAATTCATGTCTATCTATCATGCTCCAGTTTTTTTGTTAACTAAAAATATTATCGGCAATTGATATAATGCAGTAAAATAAACACAAACATTTTACATGAAAATTTAAAAATTTGAAATGTTGTCCTGGCATATAACTGAAATAAAAAGGTGATTGACATTGAGAAAAAGAGAGGGTGGGGGATGGACAGAGAAAGAAGTAATTATAAGGTTACAGTCTGTAATGTATTCAAAGGGAAGAACAGCTGATGGGCAAGAGAGTGTTTAAAAGCCCTGCATGTTTACCATCTCCATGACAACTACCTCAGATCAGACAAGGGTGCTGAGGTGATTTCTGTCAAACAACAAGCGCCTTTAAACGCACAGACCCTCAGCACTGCATAGTCACACTGCGGACATCAAAAACACGCACCACAAAGCGCACACACACATCATGGGCGCAAAGGGATTCGGCAAAGCACGACACAAATGCATACATGGTCTTTATTTTCAGAGCTTTCAAAGCTTATTGTGCTATCTGCATTTCAGAGACGAGGTTTGATGAGAGTAAATGAGTGGCAACAGCTGTCCTCGCTGCACCAGCCTAACAACGTCTGCTCGTTTAAGCGCCGCCTAAAGAAAAGCCTTTGATAAAGCTTTGTAGCTGTTTAGCCATTTCTGTGTTGACTTTTAGGTATACGGAGAGTGTCTCCGTCATGAATGCATTCAAGTAGGGACGCCATTTGTTGAAGTGCATGTGTGCGTGTGTAGAACCGCTGCTGATTTGTCATCAGTTTGTGTTCACTAACAGCAATCAATCAGAGCGCGCATATCCCAGTCACATTCCCTCTCCTCTTGTATTTGCAATTCATGCAAATTACTTCAGATTGGGCTTTCATTATCAAAGCCAGGAAGACAAAATTTCATTCAACAGAATAATGCTTCCTACATCAGGACGCCCACACCAAAACGCATATCCTGGGCGAATGGCTGAAATCTAATTTGTTCCAGTTTTAGTCATCATTGCAGGGTAAAATGCATTTGTTGAATCAATATGTACGACGAAATGGAGAAGAGTGAAGAAGGATGAGGGGACAAGTGTGACAGACTGTAGGCCCGCGTTGGTGCCTCTATTGATGAGCATTTCCCAGTGGGGCACCAGTGTTGGCACTCGGGTCACAGACGAACAGAAGTTTGAAGAGGTCCTGCTGTGTTCCTGTGAGGTGGATGCATGTGTGGCGAACTACGGTGGGAGCTAATAGGGGGAGCTTCGGCTCCCCGTTAAGAAACATTGGTCTCCTCTCCTGAAAACGTGATTTGTGAATTTTTGGGGGTCTCAAGCTTTGACTAGTGTTATTTGCCGTCAATTTCAGTTTTTGTGTAATGTGGAGCAGTCGTGGATATTATGGTTAAAATTGCTAAAAATATACATATTCAGGCATGTACGGTGTTTAACCTAATTCCACTTCCATAAAGATAACTTACATTGCATTCCTATGTCATGAGCATGCAAGCGTGTGCGGCGTTAGCGGTCGCAAATTTCCACGAGCATGGTTGTTAGTACAGGGAATTATCTCACGAGATTCGTCAAAAAATATATATAACGTTATGGGGAATCTGTTGTCATTCGTGCTAAGGTAAGGCATGTTATTCGCAATTATGTGTTGTGGCTGGGTTGTTATAGGTCTGCGATATCTTAGGCCTACTTGAACGGAGGAAGTATTCCTTTCTGTAAGCTCCCGACGGTCGCGTAACTTTAACCGTTGTTCATGTGAGCTCAAAGACGGCCTGATGCTTCGTTTATAGACTATTTGTGGGTGGCTGATTGTTGTTTCACCTATCAATTTGTGTAGATAAAGTATAATAGGGTAAATCCTGAATAGTGATTTATCCTATATAGTGCTTGCATAAAGCAAATAGTCTAATACCCCCCCCCCCGTTATAAAAAAAATCAAGTGGGCTCCCCCAAAGTTCACGGTATAGTTTGAACACTGGGTGGATGCATCATCCTGTGACTGCGCCCTCACCGGGGGATATCATTAATGGATTTGATCCTATGCCATGTGCGTGTGAGGAGACCAGGGTCAAGCTACCGCTTTGTGTTCTCTGTTAAGACATCTGTCTATTCTAAGTGATTGATTGTTGTTGGTGTTTTTTTGTTGTTTTTTTTTTGTGAATTAAAAAATCTATAAACAGAAATCTAAATATTTGGTGAACTTGCTTGCTAAAATTTGCTGATATATTTACTAATCCAGTGAAACAGTTCCTCTCTAACTGAAATCAGGCGAAATAAATAATCCAATCAAGCATTGTTTTTTTAGCAAAACAACATATCACCCATTGGATTTTTTTGATGTGAGAGAACAACAGGGATAGACTAGGACTATTTTGGTTCGTTTTTTTTCCCAGTCCCACAGATGTATTTATGGACTGGACTGTCGTTGGCCATTTACTGTGACTGTGTTAATCAGACTGATTTGGACTCTTATTTCTGAGCCTGCCCAGATCACTCGTGGCTGCGGTAAACACAAAAAAAGAAGAACGCAGTTATCTGCAGAGGAATTTCTCTAAATCTGTTCTGTTTCTCATGGACATCTTGGATGACATAGGGTTAAATAATTTTTTTAAATCAATTAAATAAAATTTTCATCGAACTATTCTGTTAAAATGCACAGCTCGAGGAGGCGAGATGCTAAAAAAACAACAACTAGACAATAGCCAAAGATAGTACATTTTCAATAAATTTAAATGACATTTCATTTTAATTAATGACATTGCGTTTTTATTTTTTATTTAAATTTTTTTTATAATTAATTATACATTTAGATGCAAAATTAACACCTCTAATAATTATATATAATTAACCTCATAACAGTTGCAAGAGACTTGCTAAAGTGACAGAGAGAGTTACGGGTCCCAAATTAATAGGTTCTTGATTTCCACTGATTGACTGATCCGTTTTCCAGCATTTTCTATCGATTTTAATTGCCTGTCAGTCACTTGCCATCCACAGCTGGTATCTTGAAATGCCCTCAGGAAAGATTCGATAGATTGGATTAAACTCCTACTACACAGGAGACAGCCAATGCACTGATACTGAATGCTGTTATACACATAAACACACGCACACACAGCTGTTTAACACAGACTCTGCCTATCAACCAGATTTAATTTAAAAAGCAGGAAGGGGCTTGGAAGTCCCGGGGGGAAAAAAGAAATAATGACTTGCTGTGAAAAATAAAAGACTTAAGCATCCTGCATAAACTAGCAGTGAGAATGACAGAGAGACGAAGCTAAAGAAAGAGACAAATATGCCAGCATTTGTAACCACAGGACTGGGGTGATGCCGAGATTTGAGGTAAGACCTGGTCGGCGTGTCCGCCGTTGCTATGGTTACAGGGATATTGCCATTCCTACACAGTAAGTAGGATTCATGAGGCTAATAGAAAGATAATCAAAATGGCACACACTCAAGTGGGCCCGCTTGGCTCCAGTGTGAACACAGACAGTGGAAAATGATGAATAGCAGACTCCTACACTGACACCTCCTCCGGATTCGGTGATTTTTTCCCCCACTGGTCACAAATCCCACAATTGCCCAAAATCTGCAGGAGCCTTCATGAAATTCTGTATGAAGGTGTTTCCCATTCTTATTCCAATTCAAGTACACACATCTACAAAGCCATAAAACACAGAGGGGTCCAAAAAGACATAATTATTATTATTTTTTTTTTCTTATTTAATACAATGCCAAATTATGTTTCAGGTCAAGTGTCCTATTGCAGGTTCATATTTCTCCATTTTACGCAATTACTTACTTAGTTATCTATTTATTTATTACGTATTTATTACATATTATTAATTAATAATTAATTGTCATTTTTTCAAAACCCTACATTTTTTCAAGTATAAATCAGATAATGAATGTCATTTTTTCAATGTCATTTTTGTCATTGTGCAATGCAAGATATGTGAAATTTGGGGCAGCATGTAAAGCATAAACTTTCCAGCCCAAAACATGTGTTTATTTGGGTCTGGTCTGGGTCTAGGTCTGTTCCAAAACATAGTGAGCCACTCACAATTGATTAAAATAAGAGTTTAGCATTAGCACATTACTAACTGTCAGCAAGAGACAAGTGCTCAGGAGACCTTTCTTCTTATATGAACATTTCAAAACATTTTTTGCTGCTTAATATTTTTCTGGAAAACATTTTTTCAGGATTCTTTGATGAATAGAAAGTTCAAAAGAGCAGAATTCATTTGAAATAGAAATCTTTTTTAATTAAAGTATTGTTTTCTTTTCTTTTTTTAAACTTACTGACCCCAAAGTATGTTTATTTTTTCTCACCTTTCCCACTATTTTGCATTTATTATTTTACTAATTAAGTTGCAAACTGTACCATTTGGAACGATCTTAAAATACTGCATTACGATTGTAGTCTACAAATGTGACAGTTGAGCGCTCTTTTGCTCCTTTTTCTGTCTATTCTATTGTTCTGGAACTCACTCATTGTCGTTCTTCCATCTACAGCCACTACTGTGCTCCACTGTTCCCTTTCAGTAGTCGGACACTTTCGACGTCACGTCGGATGACCGATGAATTGGGATCTCACTTAGAGAGACCAATCCACTTTTAGTGTAAACTAAACGAGCCAATGCAAATTGTGATGTGATTATTGCATCCAGCTGCTGCGGATCACAGCGTGAGTATAAGTAGGCAGCAGATGCAGCGCATATTCAGCTTTTCGCTTCGGAGCCGAGCGGTTCTATCGTTCTGCTCCTGACCTTCTACGTAGAGTAAAAACTACAGTCAAGCACGCTCTTCGTGGGCTCTCGTGCTAGCGGTATGGCGCTTCAGCGGCGGTGGTTCTTCCCATGTCGAGTGGGTTGCACACAACAGGCAGCACTACCCCTGTGTGTGTTGCAGACGGCCACCTCCCCTGTGCGCTTCAGCACACTAAAATAGCAAATTCCATCTAAAAGACCTTCACTCCCACCAGGGTGGAACGTCTTTTAAGATTTTCGTACCATCCGTGCTTTTCTGGATGCAGTCATTACCTGGCGCCGGGTGATGGTCACGATCGCTGCCTCTCGTGTCTGGGCACGAAGCACGTTGAGGTGGCTTTCGTGGATGACTCATGCTCCCATTGCGGGGGTATGACCATTTCGGAGTTGCGGTCCGGACTCTGTTACCTGCAAGGGGGCAGAGTGCCCGTGTCACTGCCTAGATCTGGGGTTCCCTCTAATGGCAGCCGGGGACGTCCTTTTTTCTGGCGGTGGGCGGACTAGTCTTACGGTCACGGTGAGGAATGCCCCTCCGGGGATGCCCAAGCCCGCCGGCACCCCGAAACCAGCGGCCCTCGAGAGAGCTTGAACCCTCCCGTAGGCTGGTACCAACCTGTATTCTTTTCTTCCGATGCTCCCCCCCCTGACGATCGGTATGTCGGTTGCAGCATCGGAGGGTATGATGCTGAATTTCTTCATGGAGATGAAGATCCGTCTAGAGTTGCCACACCGTATGACTCGGGGCTAACTCAGCGGGTGCCGTATACCAGGACCCGGACCTGATGGCGATGCTTTTCCCGGGCCGGCCTCGAAGTATCGGCGCTCGGTAGTAATCTTCCCTGACTCCCGACCCTCAGGTTTAGACATGCGGTTTCTCTGGGTGGCTCGCGCTGGTTCTCAGGGCCCCACCCCAGTGCCCTTTTCTTCCGCGGAGGTGCAATTATGTATCCGCTGGGTCAGGCCGCACCTTTCAACTTCCAGAAACCAGCCCATGGTGCCTCAATCCCTCGCCTCCCTACACTCATGCCCTTGATTTTGGCTAGCGCGGGTACGCAGGCTTCCCGAGGTGTAGGCAGTTGGTTTGCGATTCAGTTGTGTCCAACTCGCTATAACCACTTGGCGGGGCAAACTTTTGCTCCCCTCCGGGCCTGTAGGCACTCCGTCGCCCTTGTGCGTATACGGCCTGTGGAGCACTGCGTGTCCAGCCTTCACGCTTTCGCGTATTGCAAGTGCCACCAGGCTCAAGGCAACTGGGGAACTAGCACGAGGGTGTCACGACCGAAGTCTCAAAGAACTCTGCATCGCGACGGCCTTGCACTAGCTAGCGACGAAGGTTATGGCGCGTGTCGCTGGTTCTTGCGATGTCACTATGTGGTCCGAGCGCCATCTCTGCTGGTGTTTGGCCCCCGACATTCTGCGAGGAACACCCAAGACAATATTCTTAGAACGGCTTGCTAGCCCCCCTTTTCCAGACCGGCCTTTTTCGTCGACACAGTGGAGAACTTCGTCCCAGACATTTTGGTTTTGCCGCTGCCCAAAATCAGACTGATGCCACAGTTACATCCTGCACCCGGCTGCAGCTCTTCCACAGATCCAGCACTGGTCCCCGCCCGTTGGTAGCGCCGTCAGCCGCGCTCGTCGCGAGGGCCGAGCCCCTTCCCCAGCCCGCCCGGCACAGCTTCCAGCATCATCCGCCTCGGCCCGTTCCCGTTTTGCCCCCCCAGTACCTGTTGGTATTAAGCGAAGAGCAAGAGGGCCCTGAGACGGGCGACCCCCGAGATGGCAGGGAGTTGCGCTCGGGAGATGGTGAGCAAAACACTACCCTCACTCCCAGCCCCCGGTCGTGTTTACACACACCCAGACCCCGCCTCGACCGGCTTACAACCCCCTCGGGCCTGGTCCCTGCTTTCTTCACCTCAGACTGCCACCCTTGCGGTATGCCTGTAGTGCCCGTTGACACGCCACTTACGCTTTGTCTGGGAGCCTGTCTAGAGTCTATCCAGCCTCTCATCGATGGCTACCTTCGCACCGTCAGGCTCGGCTATGTGTTTCAGTTCGCATCCCCGGTGCCGCCTCCACGGTCCAAGGCTCCACTTCCGTCAGTGAAAGCTCAGTCAGATGCCCCTAGTTCTGCGTACCAGAGATCGCAGTCCTACTGCGACGGACCCGAAGAGCCGGTTCGAAACATTGCCTCATACCATCGCTCAGGGCTACAGGCAGCAGTTGGGCGAACACAGCGAGATTTAGGGTACTTCACATACCTCAGCTTGTTGGGCCTTCGGGTCAACTGGGAAAGAGCAAACTCTCCCCGACGCAGAAGGTCTCTTTTCTCGGTATGGAGTTGGACTCGTTCGAACATACAGCACGCCTCACGCAGGAACGTGCTCAGTCGTGTTGAACTGCTTGAATACATTCAAAAGCAGCATGGCGGTCCCACTGAAACAGTTTCAAAGGCTCCTTGGGCATATGGCAGCTGCAGCGGCAGCGGCAGTCACGCCGCTGGGGCTGCTCCATATGAGACAGCTTCAGCACTGGCTCCAAGGCCGAGTCCAGAGGTGGGCGTGGCAAAGCGGCACCTTCCGGGTCGACCTACCGGCTGGGGTGCCACGTACAACGGGCTTGCAGTGTCAGGGGTTTGGATGGGGCCCCGACTGCACTGGCACATCACTGCCTCGAGTTGCTGGCAGTGCACATTGCCCTGAGCCGTCTCAAAGGGCGCATACGAGGCAAGCATGTACTAGTCCGCACGGACAACACTGCGTCCGGTGCGTACATCAGCCGACAAGGTGGTCTGCGCTCCCATCGCATGTCGCAATTCGCCCTCCACCTCCTCCTTTGGAGTCAGAAGCACCTGAGGTCGCTTCGTGCTGTTCACATACCTGGGCTGCTCAACCGGGCAGCCGAAGAGCTGTCCCGAGCTGCGCTCCCGGAAAAATGGCGACTCCACATGCTCCTTCACGACAGCCCCATACTCCTTGCCGATTCCCTTCTGAGGGAAGATCTGCACTGGACTCAGATACGGGGGGCACCCTTGCACCGCCCGTCCAGGAGACCTACTGGAAACGTCAGTGGGTCCCTGGATGGGATGCGGAGGTTCTGAGTGGCCTACCCCAAGGGGTAGTTGACACTATCACTTCAGCGAGAGCACCGTCTATGGGACACGCCTACGCTTTGAAGTGGATCCTGTTCGTTGAGTGGTGTTTTTCTCGCCGAGAAGACCCCCGAATATCGCAGAGTTGTGCTGTCCTTTTTGCAGCAAGAGTTGGAGCGAAGGCTGTCTCCCTCCACCCTTAAAGTTTATTTCACTGCAATCGCTGCTAACCACGACCCAGTAGAAGGAGATCGTTGGGGAAGCATGACCTGGTCATCAGGTTACTTAGGAGGGTGAGAAGGTTGAATCCTCCCCGGCCCCCCTCCATACCCTCTTGGGACCTGACTCTAGTGCTCACGGCACTACAGCAGAGCCCATTTGAGCCTTTTTTCAGGCGGTTGAGCCGAAGTCCCTTCAATGGAGACTTTGCTCCTGCTAGCATTGGCCACTATCAAGAGGGTAGGGGACCTGCATGAATTTTCGGTCAACGATTCGTGCCTAGAATTCAGGCCGGCTGATTCCCAGGTAACCCTGAGGCCCCCGGCCCGGCTATGTGCCCAAGGTTCCCCCTACTCCCTTCAGGGATCAGGTGGTGATCCTCCAAGCGCTGCCCTCGGAGGAGGAAGACCCAGCCCTAGCTTTGCTCTGTCACGTCCGAGCCTTAAGGTGCTACGTAGACCGGACGCAAAGCTTCAGTACCTCAGACCATCTCTTTGTCTGTCACGGAGGCCGGCAGAAGGGGAATGCCGTCTCTAAGCTGAGGATGGCCCACTGGATAGTGGATGGCATTACCCTGGCTTATCAGGCACATTGTGTGCCCTGCCCATTCAGGTTGCAAGCTCACTCAACTAGAAGTGTTGCATACTCCTGGGTGCTGGCTCGTGGCGCCTCGCTGACAGATATCTGTAGGGCTGCGGTCTGGGCGACCCCTAACACATTCGCTAGCTTCTATAGCCTTCGTGTGGAGCCGGTAACCTCCTGTGTTCTCACCTCAAACGGGAAGAAGCACTGAGAGGCCCCGGCTTCGAGTCGGCTTACAAAAACCACTCCAGAGAATCCATTTAGTAGACCCTGTTGAGTTCCTCCATACCCTCGGCAGCCAGACGTGGCGGAGCGTCCGGCGCCAGGCCTTCACGCATTGAATCCTCGAGAACCGGTAGAAGGATGGGTTCCATATGTAAGACCTAAGTGGATCCCATATGTGTAAATCACGGTATAGGCTTGAGCCCGTGTTTCCCCGGCAGACTTCTGTCATTCCATTAGGGTTACAATCACCTCCAATTTTCCATTTGCACCTAAACGGATGTTCTTATGTGTATTTGCTTCCGAAACCTCCTGCGGGAAGGTTGGAGCTTCCGCAACATCCCTGTATCAAGTGGAACGGGTACGTTTCCCAGTGTTATCCGAGTCTTCCATTGGTTATTGCCATAGCCGCAGTAGCTGGTCCTCTTGTGCAAAGCTCTGGGCCTACTCCAAAAATTAGGGGTCAGGTGGCTTCCCCGGACAACTGGAAGGGCAGTTACTGTGGCCTTTTGTAGGATCCCATTCGTCGGTCCATCCTGACTGACGTCGAGAGTTACCGACTGAAAGGGAATGTCTCGGTTGCGTATGTAACCCTCGTTTCCTAAAGTAGGGAACGGAGACATCACGTCCCGTCGCCACAGCTCCTGTACCACCGCTGAGCGGCCGGGTCACCGGCTCAGCTCCTCAGCGAAAACCTGAATATTCGCTGCATCTGCTGCCTACTTATACTCACGCTGTGATCAGCAACAGCTGGATGCAATAATCGCATGCCAATGTGCATTGGCTCGTTTAGTTTACACTCGAAGTGGATTGGTCTCTCTAAGCGAGATCCCAATTTCGTCGGTCATCCGACGTGACATCTCCTTTCCCTCCTTCAGGGAACGAGGGTTACCATACGTAACCGAGATGTTCTCTTAATTCATTCCTTCTACTACACCATTTCTTGTTGCCCGAAGCAGAGTCAATGATTCACTATCCATGCTATTGTCAGTGTAAATAGCTTTTCAACAAACTCACACTTTGCTGGTTTCCATTCATTTCATTTTCCACAAACAGGAAATGACCACAAGAGCCTAGGATGCCATCACCTTCTGAATTCATATCATTCTGCAGTGTATTTTGAAATGATCTATTGTGTGAACAGAGTGTGACTTTTTGGAGGACGTCAAGTAAATGTGGGCAGCCCTCTGGGTTTTGTTTGACTTGTGTACATTTCTGCAGCTGGTCTAATGAAAGCTCTTCTAACTGAAGCATGATTTGCAAACTCACACCTCCTCAGAAAAGGCACTGTTGCTTTTCCTCAGCCTGCTGCAGGAATCTTGACAGGAGGTTTTCTGGTCCATGCAGATGCTTTCTAGACCAATTTCAAGCAATTTGAAATAACACATAATTATGCTTGGTTTCAAGCCAGCTCTTTGGGTTTAGTCATCTTCCTCCAAAAACAGAATAGCATGGTAAAAATCTGATTACAGAGCCAAAACCAGACTTGGATAATCACATATATCTCTATATTTTCCATGTCATGTAGTAGAAACAAGTGTGCGCTTTCCTGGCAATGAACAGACTTGCATAAATGTCCCCTCCTTACCTGACAAGCATTATACAGCAGCTGGTGCTCGAACTTCTTAATGCCAAGAATCTGTTGGAACATCTCATACAGCTGGTCCTTGCTGAGAATGAGCTCGGAGGCAGCGCTGGCTGTCATGCGCTGCTGGTGTTTGCATGGGTCTTCTTCTCCCCTGTAGATGGTGTCAAACTTGGCCATCCACGAGCTGAGGACAGTCTCCTTGCTCAGACCATCGATCTCGGGCAGGCTGCGGACACGCTTCTCAATGTGCTTCTTGAAGACCTCACGAGAGTCACTGGCTGAGCAACCGCCGCTTTGGACCATACGGCACACGCGGTCGCTTTTAAGGAACACCTGTGATCAAACATAAATCTTGTCACAGTAACAAACATACACTACTGGTTAATAGTTTGGAATAACCTCATGTTGATATAACAAAATCCAGGGCCCTTTAGAACTTCCAGCTACCCTCGACACATCAAGGGCACAATAACGCTGAGGAGAAATTTGTGGGGTACGCCCAATTTGTCTAGGTGTCTAGAACAACGGTGCCGCTGTATGAGAGTGGCTTGCTCCGACCCTGCTGCATGGGGTTGGTAAGATTTTTTAAAGTATTATTTGATGAATAGAAAGTTATTGTTGTAAAATTATATGTGTTTACTCAATTTAATGCATCCTTCCTAATTTAATTGTTAAATTATTTCAATTTCTTCCACCACACACACACACGACATACACACACATACATGCCTCTAGATATAGATATATTATATCATATATATTCCGCATGAGAAGAGGTTCTCTTACAGGGTACGTTCGTCGTCTCAAAATTCAAGAATATAAAATACTATATATAGTAATCTAAAATAATATTATCAAAAAATTAAAGATCAAGGACTGGAACTAATTCGTCTTATAATCATAGACAATAATTGAAAATTGTAGTGTTTTATTTAAAAAGTCACATTATATTCACATTTAAATATTCTTAAATACTTAAATATTCTTAAACTCAATGCCACAATTTCTTTAAAATCCAAATTGCACAATTCACAGTTATTTATATTCAATAGATTCAGATTCCCATATGCAACAGCATCAAGTATTGCAGTGTAGTTAGATTGCTGTATTTCTGTGCATTTTTGTGGCACACCACCCACACCAACCACCCACACATATAATGGATATAGATCTATAGATATATATATATCTCTATACACACACACACACACAGCAAGCTCACCATCAGTCGAACAGCCACAGATTCATATGTGATCTGAATGTGCTACCTTGTTAAACGGTTATTGAGGCACTTGAGAAACACTTTGTCCTAAATTAGGCAAGATTTTCCCTGTGTCATAAAGTGCACAGTAGAGTCCTGATTTGTGACCCTGGACCACAAAACCAGAAATAAGGGTAAATTTCTCGAAATTGATATTTATACATCATCCGAAAGCTGAATAAATAAGCTATCCATTGATGTAATGGTTTGTAATAATATGATCATATTTTGGCCGCGATCCACCTACTATTTGAAAATCTGGAATCTGACTGTGCAAAAATATACAAATACTGAGAAAATCGCCTTTAAAGTTGTCCAAATTAAGTTCTTAGCAAAGCATATTACTAATCAAAAATAAAATTTTGATATATTTACGTTAGGAAATTTACAAAATATTTTCATGGAACATGATCTTTACTTAATATCCTAATGATTTTTGGCATAAAAGAAAAATCGATAATTTTGACCCATACAATGTTTTTTGGCTATTGTTAAAAATATACCTCAGCAACCTTATGACTGGTTTTGTGGTCCGTGGTCACATACATAGCTAAGACCAAATGTGGCTAATCTGGCAGTGCAGAATCTGTCTGACAGTCTGCAGTAGGGTTTAAGGCTATATTTATTTAATAATCTATTCTTTCACTCTTTTTATTTTCTGTATTCTCTCACCGGTTCACCTCTTGTATTTTTATCTCGGCCTACCTCTCTCCAGTGGACACAATTCCCTTAACGTGCCTGGATAGGCAGGGGAGATGAGTTGACAGAGAGGGAACATCCAGCACAAATTCAATAAGAGTATCAGGGTTTAATTGAATTGAAAAAGCTGGCTTTGGCTGTGACTGAATACAAAGGCATTTCGCTCATTAGTTTCACCTCATTAAATTACCACCCATACTGAGACCAATCTCCTTTTCACCCAAAACTCTAGCCTGTGTGGCAATTTATTCCAGATTCACCTCTTCTAGGTCATAAAAGATTATATATCACCTAAAATACAATTAAAATGTGTCACTTTGAGACTACATATTTATCAGAGAGGAAAGTTTCACTAAATCCTTTCCAAGGACTTAATACCTTCAACATCTTGAGCTAAAGTAATTTCAAACATTTAACAGATTGACTGCAACTGTATACTTATGTATTTAATATACAGTATGCACCGACATGGATTACGCTGCTCATCAAATCAGCATAAAGCAAACAGCTTAACATTTCTAAACAATCCTAAATTTAAACTGGATTATATTAATGGGAGAGACAAAGGATCTGTTTAGATGTCCTCAAAAGTTAACTGAAGGCACCTAACTGAGCATTCAAAAGCACTTTTATCTGCACAAAATAAAGCTTAATGATGCACCAAATCATTTCATGACTTGAATTTTTTCATGTGTGAGAGACTTTCATGAAAGTAATATTCACAAAAGTATATTTCACAAAATTTCTGTTTTTACTGTAGTTTCGATAAAATAAATGAAGCCTTGGTGAGCATAAGAGACTTCTTTCAAAAACATGAAACAAAAAAACTTACCAACCCCAAACTTTTGATCGGAAGTGTACAGGGTTTGCATACACAGGATTTGACATTATAAAGCTAACTGAGAAAACCAGTTGAAAGATGAGCTAGTTTGTAAGTTCAGACTTGTTGCACTGATGAATAAAAAGAGCCTAACCTCGTAGTAACTTTGGACAGCGTTGATGAAGGCTTCATCGGCTACAATCTGAGTCTCTCCATTCAGAAAGGCCTGGAAACGATCTTTAACTGTCTGAAGGTGCTGCTTGCTGATCTGAGAAGAGAAGAGAAAACATCAGAAATACAGAATTTGAAATATAGTATGTATTTATATTCCATGTGACATCAAAGTAAAAAAAAAAAAACAGATGATAACCTCATCTGATCTAGCTTGGAACATCTTCATTCATAGGAGGAAAATATGGAAATGGCAATGTAGTCATTTGGTGACCAGGGGCTGGATTCACAAAAAAATAAGACATTTTTGTCTTAAGAAAAAATAAATTTCTCAAAATTAAGAACTTCTTATTGCAATTTTTCAAATGGACCATTGACACTCTATCTACAAACTCAATTAGGAGTGTCAATGGTCCATTTGAGAGATAGGTGGCGGTAATGCACTTATAAGTCTGCGATCTGCCGTAAAGCAAGAAGAAGAAGAAGACTCGTCACGCGCCGGCTGTCGAGGATGCGCTCAGGACAGTTCAGACCTTGCAGTGCATCAGAAGTAAAAAACGATATAAATACTGTTCAGTTTCTTGCACAGACCGATCGTTTCATGTCTTTACACATCAATGTATCGTCACGAGCCAAAGACTTGCTGATCAACATCTTACTTCTTAAGTTTTTATAAAGATAAGAACATTCTTAGGAAGTGTTTTGAGAATACAATACATTCTTAAAACGTTTTTACATAAGAATAAAGAAAGACAATAATAAGAACAGTAGTTAAGATTCATTTCATGATCAGCTCCCGCAATTCCTCAGGCAAATTTTACAATTGACTCATTCAGTAGAAGTTGGAATATGTTTTCACTCTTGCGTGGTTTTGCATAAATCTCAGTTAAATTTCACTTAATGTGAAACGCATTAAGTGAAACATAACATTTTATGAAGAGGTGATTGTGACCCTTGAACCACAGAAAAACAAAAACATAATAGCAACAGACTTTTTCCCACTAAGTATTAGACCTCTTGCCAATTTCACATAGCAAAAACAGATCATATTTCAGCCAAGAGGCCACATAAAACCTCTAGACAACTGAGAATGAGAGACACTGGCCATTTCAAAACACTTCTCATCCATCTGGACAGAGACTCGATTTGGAAGAAATGTGAAACAAGCATCTAGATTACAGTGATTGCCCACAGAGTGCTGCAGATGCTAATGAGTTTTGCTCATTATATTGATATGAAACGATGCATTTTATGTTTGGATGCTTGGGTTTTAACAGTTAAGCTTTGTCTGATTTCCCTAATGTTTTCAGAGCTCTTTTCATGTTCTGCTTAGCTGGTATTCATGTTCCATTTGTGACACTAAGGTGTTCTCCACTTTGCTCATATTCACAACACACAAATTATTACGAGGCTAAGAGGAGACCAAATCTCTTGTCTCATAACCGAGTCAGGGAATTGATAATCATAAGCTTATCCCATGTTCCACTCCTTCCTTGTGTTTTTTTCTCCTGCCATAAGAATTTAAAAGTAAAATAAGCCATTCAGTATAAAATTTGGGTTTTACTGAGAGTTACAATTAAATACAGGCAAAGAATGAGATCGATTTGATGGTATTGTGCTATAGGAGGAAGTTCTGGCTTCTTGAATCCAACTTGTGGATGAAATAAATATAAATGATTCATAATAGGACAAAAATAACATATTGACAATAGACATAGGTGACTCATCGCTTAGTCCTTTTCAACAAAGAAGGTTAGTTACACAGTTGGCCTTGATATAAGTGGCACAAAACAAGAAGAAAAGATAGAAATGATAGCACAGTGGTTGTAACATTGAAACATTCAAGAGAACTTGTAGTAAAGAAAGGATATGTACTTCAGACCTTTGTTCTAATCTGAAGCATTGTGGGTCATTTTATACAACTAATGCTGCTCGAATTCCATTTTACTTCTGAAATGGCAAATTTCCAAGTGCACCAGAATACTGGATGAAGAAAAAAAACGTGGTTAGAACTGAAAATGTTAAACTTTTTTTAAATAAATGTACATCAACAAATAGTTCACAATTTTTTCATATTGAAAAGATGCTATGCAATGGTTTGCTTACAGTTTCTTGGTCATTTTCTTGGTTTCTCTTGAATACAAACACGAGCACACTCTGAATTGTTAATCAGAAGGTCAATGTAAACACAATTTCCTTTTAATTTCACCATTGTTTTAACTCAATGAGATGCTGCATTTAGTTAATTTTCTTTTGTTTGTCACACCTGACCGGTAAACAACAGCGGGCCTTTGATATGTTAGTGTGCCCACCACCAGGGTCTCAAACCATATGGTCTCTGTTTTCAGCATGGAGATCTGTGTGTGTGTGTGTGTGTGTGTGTGTGTGTTTATGTGAATGTTGGACATCCTTTTAAAATCCCAGGTGTTCCTTCTCATCAAATATGTTGCCATGGTCACAGAGTACGCATAAACACACCCCTTACCCCATTATCCCCTCTCAGCTTATCCAACAGCATGACCTCATGACTATGAGAGGCAGCTGCATTAGCTCCAATACTCCCATGGTAACTGCTGGAGTGATTATAGTGGATAGGTTGATGTAGAGCAATTAAAGTGTATCCTCTAAACACTCATCGTAATGTTCTCTCTACGTCACCATGACAAAGCGCCAGTAGACTCCTACATTGCTAACCTCATTACTGATAGCATACTAACATATTTGTGTGATATAGGGCAGAAACAAATTCAGCTGAAAGTACAGTATACTACAGTATATATACTAGTTGAGTGCAAATATATTAGCATACTACTGCTATTTGCACCATGTATGACAGAAACAAGAGATAAAGGTTCTAATTCTGCTAAAATATACCATGTTAATATGTTCCTCTTATTTGTGCCATATATACCAGAAATAATATAAGAAAAGGCTAGCATGCTATTACACATTAAGCCAACATACACTAGTAGTACGCTAATACTACTCCAGCTTTTTCTGCCATATATGGCAGAAATAAGAGAAAATGCTAAATGCTATATGATACTATTTATACAAGCAGTTCGCTAATATACAAGCATATATATATACACTATATACTGTTGTTTTTGCCATTTACAACAGAAACAATAAGGGTAGTGTGCTATTTTGACATTTCCAAATCACCCGAAGTATAAGCACGTTAATGAAGATTTCATTTTTGGGTGAACTATCCCTTTAAATTTAAGGGATGTTCACCCAAAAATAAAAATTCTGTCTTTAATTACTCACCCCTCATGCCGCAGCTCAATGTAAATGTATTTCAGTCCTCACACTGCTATTCCAAAAATATACATAATAGTCAGCCTAAACTCTGTTGATCTAATGTAGTTTGTTTCTAACACCACAGCTGGCACAGCTAAGGTTTTAAAAATCATATCAGTGTTGAATATCTAAGGTGTGCAGTGTAATAAATAAACAGCCTGTCACCGGAGACTCTCATAACGAATAGTCTTGGAATTAATGATTGAGCAGAATTTAATTGGAAGCCTTTAATGAATCATTCACCTCTTCTGCTCCTCCATCCCTCATTCATTCCGGCCAGTCCTTTCCTCTTCTTTATTTCTTTGGAAATGACAAATTTCCTCCCTGTAAAGATTAAACTATCATGTTGTTAAACTTCAGGTTATGGCTATTTTATTGCTGTTGGCACACGCTGGTGCAGCTGGAGCGCCTAGGCTGCAATAAATACAGCTAATGACTCTCACACTCTCCGTTCAGACACCAGTTCGCAAACTGTTATGTTCCAACACACAAGCTAAATAAAGTACAGTAGTCCAGTTTTGGTATACAGTCTCTTTATGTGCTAACAGTAAAACTGCTATGGGCTACACACATACAACCTCAGATCCACCTCACACCTGCCTGTTGCTGGTTACTATAGCAACTGACAAAATGCAGGCCCTTGTCTTTGAATCCATGGGTAGTAATTTACTAACACAGACACGCACAGGCTAACTACAATACTAGATAATGATGGTAAATCCTGGGTTGTATCAATCTGTTAAAACCTTACGTGCATCCACAGTGTTTTCCTCCACTGGAGTGGGGGTGGGGACATATGGGGGGGAAGGGAAGCTAATGTGATTGAACAGAAGACTAGAAAAAGTCCATGTTGTGGGGATGTAAATAAAAAATTAAAAAAATACTAAGCTAAAGCTAAGCTTACAATTGATTCCTGTTGACTTTATTAGAGTTGACCTAAGCCCTGTGCTCAAATCATCTGTTTAGGAGAGTTTTTCAACATGGTCTATATAAATTGTTGATCTTTATAGTGCATGCTCCCATTAAAGTGCCAGTACTCGATGTGACCTTCCTAGTGTGGATGCTAGAAGTGCATAATTCCAGCAAGTGCTCTTCGACAGAGAGCTGTTTTTCACAGAGCGCAGTCTCTGCTTCCCTTCACACTCAACAGAGCGTCACATTTGGTTTTGTTCGACAGGAGAGTCAGCATCCCATGTCTGTTCCTTTTTTTGCTCTGTTTACCAGTGAGAGAGACGAAGACAATAATGAGCTGGAGAGAGAGAGAGCTCGTGGGACAGAAGAAAGGCTTTCCAAATGTCACTCAGTCAGAATGCAAGAATGTATTGTTTGAGTCATAAGATTTACTGTACAATAAGGAACTTCAAAATGATGCAATTTCAAGCATGTATAGTTTCTAAGAACATACTGTATGATCTAAACTGATAAATATGACCTATACTGCATAAAGTTCAAGAAGAAAATGTGAAGCAGATGGTTTAGTACTGTTAAGAGCAAACCACTTATCGGTTTAAATACTGCAATTAAGTGCATTCATAATTGTTAACAAATCAACTAATTTTTTATTTCAAATGCTGTCTGTCATTGTTTAAAGTCAACATGAAGGGGCACTCGCAACCCATTTTACTTCCCTAATGTTACATGATAACAGAATGTTCAATGAGAAAAAAAATCATACTAATGACCAGACAGTTGGAGGGGAGGGACTGAAAAATAAGAGGGCTTGATGATGCTCACACAAAATTAAAAGTTTTTTCAAAGGCAGAGGAAGTTATTACCTTTTGGAAGGTTACAAAGGCTTCACATAAAAAACTACAATAAAATAAAGTGAATTTAGAACAACTAAGGGGCGTTAGACATGATGCAGAGCAGAGTAAATTCACTGAAGGCTTTTTTTTTTACCATGGTCTATCTTAATACTCAATTCTGATTGGCTGGCAGTTATGCATTAAAACCGTTTAATGCACAGATAGTTCAAAGTCACTGTTCATCGTTCAATATTAATGCACTGCTTTCAATGACACAAACAAACACGCACATCACTCGCACACAGAGATCAGAGATTGTGCTGCGCACACACAGAAACATCCAGGAGCACAGAAACTTGTTGTCAGCTGCCCTGTGACTTTTATTAATAAAACAGCTTTGACACTGATTTGCTACATATATTCCTACAATATTGCGGTTTTGAGAGTAAACTAAATAACAGTCATGTTTGTAGAGAGGACGCAACAAGCAGGAATTCCCAACCGGTCAATTTAAAACCTCTCGCTAATTTCTCTCTTCTTCGCTCCTCTCTCTCTCTCTCTCTCAATAATTCAAATAAATACTATAATTTATTCAATCAAATGTGATCTTACAGCACTATCTCATCTCTGTGTCTGATTTGAAACAGGCAGAATGCTAAACTGTAACAATATTTATACTCATACGCAATATTTATATTTATACACAGAAACTGACTTTGGCGTGCATACAATACGCACGTCTTTGACGTGCATATAATACGCAGTTTCTGCGTGCATATGATACGCATTTTGGCGTACATATAATACGCACCTACTCCACACCCCTAAACCTATATGCATGCCAAAGTCCATTTCTGCATATAAATATTAAGCCAAATAGAAACAGAAAATTGTGCCATTGAAATGCACATTCATGAGATCAGGTTAAAAAAAATAAGCTTTTTAAATTATATTTGAGCAAAAGAAACAACATTTATTAGACATTTGTTGTCAGATTTCATTGGTGATTTTGAATATGAAACTTTAAGCTTGGTAAACAGTTTTTGGAGAATTTGATGTTCACATTCCAACGGAGATAGGGAGATGCACGATGCATGCCGAGCGGCGTTTCAAAGGAAATGACTTGGCTTTATGGGACATTAGGCTGTAACTGATGAAAAGAATGGCATGTTACCCTTGGTCAAAATACTGCACTTCAACAATCATTGTGGCATGACCATGGTATTAGTGGAATAATGCATGGTTAGCTGTGCATTAAACATTTGTAATGCCTCCACGTCATGCATAGCAAGCAGTGCTTTATCCCTAACATAAAACAGTTAGCATGTGCTTGGACCACCCCCACCTACGGTCCCACATTCACTTATTGAGTGTTTAACAATTTCTTGGTGTAGTAATCTAATGAGAATGGTGCAGACAAGAAAACACAAGAACAAGGTGGTGGCAGTACTCGATGTAATGAGGAAACAGGTTGATGTTTATAGAGTAATTTACAATGCCTTTGAAACAGTCAACAGTCCCAGTCAACCAGAATTATCAGTTTTATAAATTAAATTAAATTAATTCTTGGGAAAAACATATACTGACAAATTGAGCATAATAAGACCAGGAACATATAATGAAAAAGTAAATTGTTGCTTTAAACTGATATTGTGTGTAAAGTGAGCTGATTTAATGCAAGTTCAGCTTGTTGTTGTGTCTTGAACACATATTTATGAAAAAAAACTAATCTAAAAATCTACTGGAATGTCCCTCCCCCACCAGAAAAAAAAAAGAATAAAGAAATATCGTCTCAAACTGTGAGATAACCTAGCTTGCTGACGATCAGGTGACACTCAAGACTGGAGTAATGGCTACTGAGAATTCAGCTTAGTCATCACAAGAATAAATTGCATTTAATTAAATTAAATTATAATAATGTCACAATATTACGGATTTTATGTTTGTTTTGATCAAATAAATGCAGCCTTGGTGAGCAAAACTTTTTTTTTTATTTTACCAACCCAAAACTTTAAATGCTTTTTTTTTACCTTTCAGTTGTTTTTACTCAGAGGCAGCAGCAGGCTTCCATACATCTCAGCTCTCAGGTACAATACGTAAACTCTAGAATACAATAAATCTTAATACATGCAGCTCATAATAATACTAATAGAATGTTTTAGTCTGAGAAATGCCTGTCATTGTTAGCACATCTTTTTGACTTAGATGACATGTGCCCTTTGGTGGTGGTGTGTGGGTGTGTGTGTGTGTGTGTGTGTGTCTGGTGTGTGTGTGTGTGTGTGTTTTTTTTTTTTTGTGTGTGTGTGTGTGTGTTGTGTGATGTGTTGTGTTCCCAGAGGTGCCCACTGGGTCCAGGTGATTGCGTGGGATGGCAGGCTGTGGGTTTCACTATGAGAAACAGCTTCCATAGTGATCAGTGGAGCCCGGGGTAGAGATACACCTGATTTCATTGTCCCCTCGAGTCTCACTGTCTGTCTTTCTCTCTCTCTGTCTTTCTTTTCATGTCTTCTGGATGATATGTTCAGTTTATGAGCAATGCTGCCTGCATTCCTGCATTGATGGTTGACAGGAAAGCAAGCGCTCCAGACTTCAAACTTTGACTGAGTGTTCATAGGTAGTTGCATAATATTGCATTAGTCATAATGGGGAAGTCGTGGCCTAATGTTTAGAGAGTCGGACTCGTAACCCAAAAGTTGCAGGTTCGAGTCTCAGATCCGGCAGGAATTGTAGATGGGGGGAGTGAATAACCAGCGCTCTCTCCAACTTCAATACCACGACTGAGGTGCCCTTGAGCAAGGCACCGAACCTCCAACTGTTCCCCGGGTGCCGCAGCATAAATGGCTGCCCACTGCTCCGGGTGTGTGTTCACGGTGTGTGTGTGTTCACTGCACTTTGGATGGGTTAAATGCAGAGCACTAATTCCAAGTATGGGTTACCATACTTGGCCACATGTCACTTCACTTCATGCCATGCATTCCCTTTGCTGTAAAGCAGACACTGAAATATTGGTAAATTTGGTTTCTTGTTAATATGGCACTATGTATGCTTTGAGTAAAAAAATAAGGTAACAATGCGGATTCATATTCACATTTGCATCTTTATTCTTATTGCAAACTTCTTTTCACAATCTCAACTTTAATCTCTCTACACTGCGCATTCATTATTTCACATTTGCATCTTTATTTCTCGTAATTGCAACTTCATGTCACATTAGCATCTTTATTGCTTGTATCTGCGACTTTCCTACAACTGTGATTAAATGTCTTACTATTGAAACTTCATGTTTCCCACTTGCATCTTTATTTCTTGTAACCACTACTTTATTCCTCTCAATTATGACTTAATATCTTACAAGTGCGACTATTTTTCATAACTGTCGCTATATGTCTCACAATACTTAATTTAAACTACATCACAATTAACACAAATGCATTTTCACTCTGAGGCAAAAACAGGATTTCACAATTTTACAATCAGTATTGTTCTGAATATAAAAGTACTACTTTCAGACACCCTTAACTTGAACCCATCTGTAAAAGAAGTAGTTCTTAATCCAGTAGTACAATCACCGAAATCTCCATTCATACCTTTGAATGAACACATGCTGCTGTCCACCACATATATGTGTAAATGTATCTTCAAACCTTCTTAATTCCCACAGAAACTCTTGTGCATAGAGGCAGTTACGTAACAGATCACAGAAGGCAAATGGATGTGTAATCCCAGATTACAAACAACCAACAAAGATCACATGAAAGGGTCATCCTCCCACTGCCTTTACACTGCTTTATTCAAGCACATGCTCACAAACACCCGTTCGTACAAATAAACACACTCACCATGGATACACGTACATCTGTGTGTGGTTTGCTCATTAGTACTACTGTAAGATGTTTGCTAAATCCACACAGGGAAGTGTGCATGAATGTTTCTGTTTTCACTCAGTACAGTTTGTTTCAAAAACTTAAGAAAAAAAAATAGAAACATAAAAAGCAAATGCAAAAAAGAAAAGAAAAGCTGTGATCTAGTGGTTAATGCCTGCATGTGTTCGAATGAAAAAATAATAAAAATGAAAATAAAATCAATTAAAATAAAAACTAAACAAAACCAACTTGCACATTAAAAAAAACATAATTATAATAATACAAAAATTACAAATAATAATAAAAACAAATGTATTAAAAAGCAAACCATTTTCAAATGTAAAAAAAAATACTGTGTTATGTTTGCTCTGTGGACTTTTCCATTAGCAATGCTATATCCTAGATATTATTTCACAAAGTAACCGCTACAGAAGACAATTTGCACAACCTGAATTCACAAAAGTATGAATGGCATTTTTCTTTTACACCAACAACCACATACTTAAAAACATCTATTCATATCTAAAGAGTTTCAATAATACCTTTTCAATATGAACTAGTTCCAGAATACTTCTGCATGGATTTTCAATAACAACCTAGTTAATGTACCTCTCCTACTCGCAGCTGACCTAAGATCAGTCAGTGCTTGATTGTGAATCCATCACGGCTATCACAATAGCAATCTTCCCCCCTGCCTGCACGTCAAGATCTTCAGCCCACAATGAAAGCCAGCTGCCCTCAGATCAGGCCTATTCAGCTAGTAGGGCTCTTAAGGCCATTTTGGTGCATACGTCTACACTACACATTAGCTGTAAGAGGAACCTCAGCAGACCATTCACAGACAGAGAGCTCTTATCTGGGTTATGGTTTGTCTCTAACACAATGGCCTTTCAGATTCTTGCCCTCCCAAGCACAAGATGGGAGCTGAACATCGCCTTTTTGCTCAGCGAAGTGGAAAAGAAAATGATTTGTGGAGAGATATATATCAATACACTGACTTGAATAATCTTCCTTTCTCTCTGCCTCAAAAACAGAGAAATAACTAAATCTTGTAAAATAGGTATTTGTTATAACAATATGAGACTCAAAAAGTGGAAACGATACTGTCATTTTTTTTTAAAACAAGGGCTGTAATTAACTCCACAACTACTGCATCTTAAGAATAGGCCCTGTAATTTAAATTGGGCAAATAATTGTAACTGAACATCTTGACGAGACAGGAACAACAGATTAGAGGAGTTTCATCATATCACCTCTGAAAATGCTGATGTGTGGTATCATGGTGCTATTATTCTCTCTGTAAAGTAGATTGTGGTAAATGATGTCATACAATAACTCAATCAAAACTCTTCTAAGGGCATCAAATTACACAGCTAGCAGCTTATGTCTTGAAGGATCGTCTGAGGACACCTTGCACTCCATGCTTACAATTGAGATTATTCTCATTTCTTGTCCAATCTTACAATATGCTTCTATGAAGAATGATCGGATCATGCTACATAATACTAAAATCCCTTTAGGTAATTCATTTGACTTGGCCGCCATCTTGGTAACACCCTCGAGCAGATATTTTTCAGTAATTCATATATAGCTGCTATGTACCTAAATGGGGAAAGGCTGAAAACTTAAGTCAGGAATAAAATGTGACAACAATAACATTATAAATTGTGCTGTTGAAGCTCAAATCTAAATCGCGTTTGGTCTTGTACTGTATTGCGTACCTTGTCAGTGGCATGCGCTTTGCTTGGCCATTTGTTGTGATAAACAGGAAAGTGTGTCCAGATTAATTAAATTTGAGTTTTGTTAGATGAAAAATAAAAAGCTTAGTACACTGCGGCAGCCCTCGTGTGAAGACCATTGACTCTACCGTTCGACTCCACCGAGCAGGGACATAAATATCGCTTTTTAATCATTCTCTTTTCTTACTACTTGTTTCCCTTCTGTTTTCAGTTTTTATAACCAATTCTTACTATGTGTTTCCAGACTTTTTCATTAACTGGTCCCTCCTGGTGGAATGACCTGCCCAACTCAATCGAGCGGTTTAGTCCTTAGCCATCTTCAAGGAACGACTAAAAACACATCTGTTCCACATTTATTTGACCCTATAACTCTAGCACTCTCTATTCTAATTCTACTTTATCTATTTATCTTCTTGGTTACTTAAAAAAACCACTAGCTAGTTTTCTATTTTTTTATTTCTATCTATTTTTTTCTTTTCTTGTGTTTGTTGTGTGTGTGTGTGTGTGGTGTGTTGTATAATATATAGTTATAGTGTACGCGTTAGGCTAACGAGACTTGCCTTTGCATATGTTTCTATTGTTGCTTTTTTTGTTAGTTGATATGTTTTATTGTCTATTTGAAGGCGCTTTTGGATAAAAGGGTTGCTAATCAGTGTTTCCAACCTTTTATTGTCGCGGCACCTTTGGAAATTTTCACCAAACTGGTGGAACCCGACAAAAATGCTTTGTCACAATCATTTGAATTTACTTCGATATGCTAATTTGACCCGTATAGATATCGGACAATAGGGACTACTGCAGGAATATATGGCATAAGAATTTTAATTTTTTAAAAATATTTGTCCATCACTCGGTGGCAATCCAGTAGGATAATTTCTAATGAGAAGAGACCAATATATGACAGATTTTTACTGTAGGGCTTTTATAATATGTAAACATATTAATTACCATTATAACTAGCTATCTCAAATTTTTGCTCACTCTGTGTTTTTTTTATTTTACAGTGGGGTCATTTTGGTGCAGTGCACAAGATGGGGGGGGGGGGGGGGGGGGGGTAGGTGTTTCAAACTTTGAATTGAATCAAAATGACAAGTAAGCAGTCAGTAATAAAAAAAAGCACATATAAAGAAATTAATAATGATAGCACAAAAAAAAAATAACGACAGGCCTTCAAATAAAATACATTGCTTTTTAGTTTTTCAGGTAGATCTAACAGTAGGGTTAAGATATTTAAAAAAAAAAATTTTTTTAAACCAATATCAAAAAAGGTTTAGTACTAGAAAGCTATTATTATCAGAACACTTGAGCATAACATAGCGGTTAGCAGATGAATGAATGAGAGGGCAGCGTTACCAGCGTTGCCCATATACCACACCATGTTACAAAACAGTAGGGCTATTGCAGACAGAAACAAAACTGTACTACATCCATGTTTCCTGTCAGATTGATTTTTGAGTGGACTTTGCTGTTCAGATGAGCATGAACGGTATACGAGTGGAGCGACTGAGCGGAGCGCACACGCATAGAGCGGATAACACACAAGGAGGTTCTCTGGGAGTGCACAGCACCCAGCGTGGAAAGTGAAACTGAGCGGTGAACATAAATTTTCGGAGCCGAAATTTCGGCTTGCATCTAATTATTGGCGACATCCAAAAGGATATATATAATAGCTGTTTTTTTGCACATTTAGCAATTAAAAACAGTGTTGTAAAAGGCTTTTTTCACCCCCGCAACCCCTGCTCTCGACATGATGGCAACGGGTAAATGACTAATGTTTTTAAAAAATGTAAATCTTGCAAAAAAAATGGAGACTCCAGTCCACAGTTGCATATAAGTGCAACAATCGGGTTCAAGAAGTAGTAAAAATCCCATTCCCTGTAGTGAGAATGATTTTTAATGATAGTGATAAACCTTTAAAGACCAGAATACTTGACTACAAGGTTGTTAATCGATGGTATATGCTTTTGGTCAAGCCAACAGATCATGTTATTTAAACTTATTTTTTAAATAATTATGTTTAACAGCAGAATTCCTAGTGAAAACTACATTACCCATGATTCTGCAAAGAAATTTCCCACAATCAGAGATGCACCAAAGAAGATGATCCAAACTATGGGACCAGCGCCACTCTTACCGAGCTTCCAATATCTATAAACACCTCTATCAGCATCTTTTAAATCCGTAGTTCTATATTCCTCCATCAATTTTAATAACTTTCAGTCGCACTCGACTTAGGATGTAGTTCTTTCTCCCACTAAAACCATTAATCACACAGTCTTGTACCGTTCAGTCTTGCACCTGTTTTTTGTTTTTTTTTGTCCAATTTTCCAATAATTTTTTGCTTCAAATCTAAGTTCGTAATGGTGCGATTTACCTTGTATATGGGTTTGGCTTATAACTCTTTAACAAATACTTTTTTTTAAGTCCTGACGAGTGAATGGGTGAATTGCCTCTGAAGCCAAGGCCGCTGAAAAAGTATGGTAGGACTGTTTCACTCTATTAAGCATTGTGATGCCACCATAAAAAAGCTGACTGACTCTTACAACTGTAAGGCGGCGTGCTCTTTCGTAATACCTAGGTAATCTACTACAGCTAAACATAGATACTACCATATTGTTGTTGGACATCACATCTGGCACTGAGGTTAATGGAGTTCAAACCCTCTCCATATTGTGCCAGCTTTTGCTCTCTGTCCTAATAAACGTCTCTTTTTGTGACTTTTTTGTTGTTTTATGCAAAAGTCATTAGCGGCATAATTGACTGGGTTTTAGATGTGCATGCATGCTCAGTGTAACTATCTTCCCTGAACAGTCTTTCTGTTGTGCCTGCTTATCTCTAAATGTGTGCTGGTCTGTCTGTTAGTGTGTGAGAGAGTGAGAACAAGAAAGAAAGGAAGAGAGAGAAGAAATTGTAGGAAATAAATAGCTTTCTTAATTAGGCTCTCTATTCAGTGTGTGGGTGGGTACGTGCCGGAGACAGCGAGTGGCAGCAGCGTAAGACATCTGACATGGTCCTACTGATCATTAAGTATGTGACAGTGTGCACCTTGTCATCATGACTAATAAACTGACTAAACTACCATTTCTGAAGCAGACAGCAACAAGCACCATGAAGAGTTTACATATTTAGCTGGCGGCATGAACAGGTCCTGCGTTAATAAAAAACAGCAGAGCTGTTTATAATCTTAAGACGGGTGAATTAGCATGTCACTGCATCGTAATTAGAGCAAAGATGGGGGGAGGGAGGTAAACAAACACTAATGTTAATTTGATATTTCCACAGAACTTAATAACAACTACAACAACTATACACAGTATTATACAGCAAATCTAGCAAAAATTAGTGGATTTATTCAAATTTAAGGACGTTAACCTCAAGTGAAAACCAAGCAGCTTTCTTCTGTACAGTGCGGCAAATTCGCGAAACATTCAAAAGCGTGAATTGCTATTGTAATGACTGGATTTCGGAGTGAAAACTTGCTGAACAACAGTAAACAATATGACCACACGATGAATATCACTTGAATAAATATAATGAGTTTCTCAGTGTGACCATGGCAGATATCTAGCTGAAGATGTCTGACTAATGACTAGTGTAGACTATTATCTCTGTGCACTCAGTTGTATTGAATTTCCATCTATTCCAACATGTATGGTATGACTGACCAGTGCATCTTTGCCAAATTTGGTCTCTGACCATCATGGCCTCCTAATCATCCCCATATGCTGATTGGCTTCATCACTCAGTGATGGTCTCCTCTCCACCAATAAGCTGGTGTGTGGTGGGCGTTGTGGTGCAATATGGCTGCCGTATCATCGGTGGGTTTGGAATGGTGGTGGTTGAGGAGATTCCCCCCTTCTATGTAAAGTGCTTCGAGTACCCAGAAAAGCACTATATAAATGTAACAAATTATTATTAATTATTATCTTTTATTGAGAAAGCCAAATCTGAGGAATAATGGGGACATCGGAGGCCCGTTTTTCACAAGTTGATATGATTCTTCAGGGTCTGCATAAAATGTCTGCAAATACTTTGGTTTAAAATAACTCAATGGTCGTGTAAAACAGCACACTTTTTACCTTGTCAAAACAGCTCTGTTCACAGCGATCCGGTTCAGTGATGGCTCTTTAAATGATAATGAAACTACTGCTCACTCCCACCTCCTCTTTTTGGTGTATTCGGTGGCGGTTACCATCCATAAAACAAAACTCTCTGAACTCTGAAATAAACTCAACTCTGAACTCTGAAATAAAGCGATGTATCTGTCATACAGTGTCTGTGGCTGCGGTGTGTCACATGATAAGCATGAGCCGTCGCCATGGAAACAATAAAGGGAAATGCATTTTAAAATAAAGGTCGCCTAAAAAAACTCACTCTGGGGGGACAGCTAGAATATTTTAAACTCACCAGTGAAAGGGTTAATTCTGCCAATCAGATTTTTCTTGGCTATGAATGATTCTGTAGAACTATAATGACAAGGAATATACAGTATAACAAAAACTCAATATATAAGGAAACCTGCTGGTTACTGATGTTTTGTCTCACATGAGTCTTATCTGTGAGGACACAACAATGGCTGGAGAATAACTTCCCACAGAGACTCTTTTTATTGTCCCAAGGCACTGGCACCGAAGACAATAGAAGCAAGCAAACAAGCCCCTGGGGACACAACCAAATAAGACAGACAGACTTGTTTTTGACCTTAGATTGCATGAAATGAAACTCACAGTGAGTCTTAAAATTAGGCGGAGCTGAAATTCAAACACTACATAATGTACTGGCTCTCAAATATCCTCTTCACAATGATAAACTCTCCAAGCTGAAGCTACTATATACGATAAACATTTTTGAACAAGGCACTCGTGGATATGATGAACACTCATAAATTATTCAAGATCCTGACATAAAAGACAACTTCATTCTGTTAGAGCTCTACCTTTGAATCTAAGCCAGGAGAAAATGTCTCAAACACCAAGCCTCGATCTATCAAACATTGTGCTAATGTGGCACGGCTGCCTCTTTGTTAGTTTTCGGGATTAAAGAGCTTTGGAGCTTTCAGAAACTTGGATTTGATAGGTAAAACATCTTAAATCAACCAATCTTAGACAGAAGCATGTTTTGCATGCAACTCCACACTGCAATGGAGAGATAATGACAACTAGTAAAAACAAATTTCATCATTCCTGAATAACAATCAAGCACTTTTCCTCATAGGACCTGAGGGAATGCCTAGTGGTATTGCTATTTTCACAAGGGATTTGCCCATGAACTCCCAAAAACCATCTGGATTTATGCATCTTTATGATATCCATTGACAGCAAACACACAAAACAAGCATTCAAAGTAACATAAAGGTTTTATCTGGCATGTTTTGGACTGTTTTTCTAAAACACACTAGTAAAAAAAATCTGCACAAGTGTGAGACTCTCAGAGTAAAAGATTATATGGGTGGTATTCTATTTTGGCCACACTAACACGCCACCTAAAACGTGCACTAAAGTGCTAACAATAGATGTCCCACTACCATTCCATCTAAACCAGTCCCACCTCAAATACAAGAAGTCTTCTTAAGCATAAGATAATCTGTATTTTAAGCCTCCACTTTTCTCTTCAACATGCTGCAAACTCAGTCAACAACAGGATATTGATTGGAAACGTTTGACAATATACAGTATTGGAAAAGGTTTCAACAGTGAAAATATGGCAGTGCACTGGCTCCTTGTTTATGTGGAACAATTTCAGAGCATTTTGTAAACATTTCTTTTAGGTGGTCTGCTTGATTTTACTCAGAGAGTTACACGTATACAGTCATTATTATTTTGATATCCTGGTGAAGGCATTTGAGATGCTGGGGGGCGGAGGTGAATGGTCTCAATTTCTGAGTAACAATATTGCAAAAGGCATCTCTGCAAGTGCTCAGGTCAGTACACACTGTAAACAAAACTGTATGTTATATAACACTTTGCAACTGAGGCACTACACCGGTACAACTTTCTACTGTCTTTGCACCGTTATCTACCCTCATGCACATTAAGATTCGATTTTTGATATTTTTAGTAAAGTACCAGAAAGGATGTGAGAAGGCTACTTACCACGAGATAACATTTATATCTTTTACATTACATTTTTTAGAGAAACAACTCTGAAATTAAACATTAAAGCATCATTTCGAGTTTTAACGCATTGGAAAATAGGAATCAATTAATTTGATGCATTTCATGTTGATTCAGATTAGCGCTGAATCAGTCATCATCTACTATATGCTGCAATTCTGTTTTTGCACAGTCAGAAGAGTGCTGATCACCAATTCTTCATTTCAACAGCAATCTGTTGCATGTGACTTTGCCCTGTTACCTTTTGCTGTCGTCTTGCCATGTCGGTCGGCTGCTTCGCATTAAACGGATAGGCAATACAGCGCATCACAAAGACGTAAAGCTGCAGCCTCTTCTTTCTCTCTTCTTCCTCCCTTTGCATCTTTTCCAAATCGTCCTTTTCCTTCTCGATCGCCACTGAGGGGCTCGGGCTCGTTGGTCGGGCATTGGTGCTTCGGCTTGGCTGCAACCCACCAGAGCTTTCGCTGGTCCTGCTTGGAGACACCCGAGGACCACCAGCCTTGGGCGCCGCCACCACTTTGCGCTCTTCTTCCACAACCCCATCCGCCTCCTCCTCGCTGGATGATGGGTCCAACATTTTAATGTAAGTTCTTGCTTCTCTGAAATCAAAATTGAGAATTCAAGTGGCGTCTTTTTTTAGTAACGAAACATCCGTAACTCGCTTCAGAGGACGAAAAAGTACGGAAGACGCTTATTTTTCCACAGCCTACAATCCAAACGCTGCATCAAAAGTGTCACTTACCCTCAGCACGAGTGATAAAGCTGCTCCAACAGCCAGTAGTCTTCCACCGAATTAAATTGTTGCTGCTTACGTGTTTTCTTCGTTTAACTCTGCGTTTACCATAACGGATTTAATGGAAGATAACACGGGGAGGATCGTAAAAACAAACAAAAAAAAATTCGCGGCTGTTGTTTTTCTGGTTTCCCCCGGCGGTCTTTCAATTGAGTAACGAACAGTACTGACAATATACTGACAATAATGAGAGCAGCCAGCGCGGAGAGCTGACCGTGGTTCTGAACTGAAGCTGGAGGGGGAGGGGGTCATTGACGTGGTTTCCGCGACAGCACTATCGCTGTTTCTCTTCGCGCACGATGTTCACCACGTTTAATCGACCGTTAACAACTACAGCAGTTCCTGAAACATTAGACAATCAATTTAATCTTTTTCATGGTATAGAACTTTAGGAATTTATCCATGACTTCCTTTTTACTGATTTTACTTAGGTTAATCCAGCTGCACTGTTGTCTGTTGTTGTGTTTTTTCATACTGGTTTCCAAACCAGTTGTTAAATTATTCCATATTTGGCATAATTAATAATGAAAACATCTCACGGTAAAATTGGCTTGATGTGTGTGGGCCAAATCTGGCCAGAACTGAGTTCTATGTGCCATATTTGACCCAAATGAGGCCCGGAAATGTATGTTATCAGGGTAAGCAGTAACATTGTAAAAAAAAATATATTATTATTATAGTAACATCTTTGTTTCCATCCATTTTTTAAAAGATTTTATATTTTGGCATTTTTGCCTTTATAGGACAGTGTGATAACAGGAGCAAGTGGGAGAGAGAGGAGAGAGATGCCCACAAGGCTATCGGCACCATTTCCATCCATTTATATAGAAATTAATTTCTGTAATTTCTACTAGATTTTATGATGTTATTTTATGTTTTGGCAGTCACTGGGCCTGTCCCTCGCACTTGCGCTCTTTGAACGTGAAAACTATATGATATGTATGTAAAGTTGTAGGAAATATAAGTAAAGTTTCTACAGAGCTTTATTTACACATTTAGAACATCAATTCTTTGAAATAAACTGTCTGATCAGTCGTTTGTAGCACATACTAATGAAGTGATAAAAAGCATCAATACAATGTGCAGCACTTTACATTTTACTTCCAAATTCTATGTAAAATCTAACTGGAAAATTTTCCTCAACATCACGTGATTCTGGAGCATGTGAGTTTCTTAACGTGATGAATGATGGCATACACTTATCCTCCGATGCTGCTCTGAAGTAGTATTAGAGATAGTGTATTAGCGATAGCATGAATTTAGTGGGCATAAAGGGCACTGGCATTTATCATGGGCCAGTCATTTTCACTTACTTCCTGTTGCTTGCATACACTCTCAAGTGGCCAAGACTGCAAGTTTTGATATTGGGATGGGCTCATTAAATTAAAACTACACTGTAAAATCCAATAGTTTACCTTACTTAGATTTAATTAGTCATATTTACTTAGCGAGCTTTACAGAAACTCGCTGATCAGATCACAGAGACAGAGCAACAACACCCGGACTCCGTTTTAATCATTCTCGGGGACTTTAATAAAGCAAATCTTTCCCGTGAACTGCCAAAATACAGACAGCATGTTACAGTCCCACCAGACAGTAATATATTGGATCACTGTTACATCACAATAAAGGATGCATATCGCTCTGTTCCCAGAGCAGCTGTAGGACTCTCTGACCACTGCCTGGTTCATCTTATACCGACTTACAGGCATAAACTTAAATCTGCTAAACCTGTAGTAAAGTCTGTAAAGAGATGGAACAACGAAACCGAGTGGGCATTACAAGCCTGTTTCGACTGAACTGATTGGAGTGTTTTTGAAGCAGCAACCAACGATCTGGATGAGCTCACAGAATCTGTAACATCATATATCAGTTTCTGTGAAGACATGTGCATCCCTACCAGGACTCATTTAACATTCAACAATGATAAGCCATGGTTCACAGCAAAACTTTGTCAGGCCAAAGAGGATGCCTACAGAAATGGGGACATATTCTTGTACAATCAGTCCAGGAACACACTGAATAAGGAGATTATAGTGGCCAAGAGGAACTACACTAAAAAGCTAGTACACCAGTTTTCTGCCAATGAGCCTGCATCAGTGTGGAAAGGCCTGAAAGACATCAAAAACTACAAGACACCATCCCCCAGCACTAAGGCCAATCAACAACTTGCTGAAGACCTGAATGAATTTTACTGTAGATTTGAAAATCCCAGTCTAACACCCCACACCCGCTCTGAAAATCTTTCCACACAACCATCAACACCTCCTGCAACCCCTCTCTCCCCCACTCCTACGTTTAAGATCAGTGAGGATGATGTGCACCAGGTATTCAGAAAGAACAAGAGAAGAAAAGCAACAGGCCCAGACGATGTTTCACCAGCCTGTCTGAAAACCTGTGCTGACCAGCTGGCCCCCATCTTCACAGATCTTCAACAGATCACTGGAGCTGGGCAAAGTTCCTTCATGCTTCAAACGCTCCACCATCATACCCGTCCCAAAGAAACCCAAAATTACAGGACTAAATGACTACAGGCCTTTGGCTCTAACGTCTGTGGTCATGAAGACATTAGAGAGGTTGGTGTTGGTTTATCTGAAGGACATTACTGAACCCTTACTTGCCCCACTGCAGTTTGCTTACTGAGCAAACAGGTCTGTGGATGATGCAGTCAACATGGGACTGCACTACATCCTGCAACATCTGGACAAACCAGGGACTTATGCAAGGATATTGTTTGTGGATTTCAGCTCCGCTTTCAACACCATCATCCCAACACTCCTCCAGACCAAACTATCCCAGCTCTCTGTCCCTAGCTCTATCCGTCAATGGATCACCAGTTTTTTGACAGATAGGCAACAGCTAGTGAGAATTGGTAAATTCACATCCAACAACCGCACCACCAGCACTGGCACCCCTCAGGGTTGCGTCCTCTCCCCACTGCTCTTCTCCCTCTACACCAACGACTGCACCTCTAAAGACCCCTCTGTCAAGCTCCTGAAGTTTGCAGATGACACTACAGTCATCGGTCTCATCAAGGACGGAGACGAGTCTGCTTACAGTCAAGAGGTCGAGCAGCTAACTGTCTGGTGCAGTCTCAACAATCTGAAGCTCAACACACTCAAAACAGTGGAGATGACCGTGGACTTCAGGAGAAAACCCCCTGCACCCCTCACCTTTTTTTTTTTTTTCCCCCCCCACCATCATGGGACATCACGTGACTGCGTGGCGTAGGCAGATTCGGGCACCATCAGCTCTCAGGACCTGAAGTGGGACACTCACATTGACTCCACTGTTAAAAAGGCCCAGCAGAGGTTGTACTTCCTTCGCCAACTGAGGAAATTCAACCTGCCACAGGAGCTGCTGAAGCAGTTCTACTCAGCCGTCATTGAGTCTGTTCTGTGCACTTCAATAACTGTCTGGTTTGGTTCAGCTACAAAATCAGACATCAGAAGACTACAGAGAACGTTTCGGACTGCTGAAAGGATTATTGGTGCACCCCTGCCCACCCTTCAAGAACTGTAAATATCCAGAGTGAGGAAAAGGGCTCAGAAAATCACTCTGGATCCATCACATCCAAGCCATCTCCTTTTTGAACTTTTGCCATCTGGTCGGCGTTACAGAGCACCGAATACCAGGACAGCCAGGCACAAGAACAGTTTCTTTCCCCAGGCAATCTACCTCATGAACAGTTAATGTTCTCCCATTGTGCAATTAAAGTATGTGCAATAACCTTATACTTATTTATCACCCTAAATCCTAGTACATCCCTACAACTTTATTTTATTTTATTTTATTCCTATTCTATCTATAGCCCACCTGTACATACAATTTATTCTTTTATTGTGGTTTATATTTATGCATGTGTAATTTATTCACATCTCACTTTTATTATCTGTGTGTTGTTGTTGTCTCTGTGTACTGGATGCTTGTGACACTATAACAAATTCCTTGTATGTGCAAACATACTTGGCAATAAAGCTCTTTCTTCTTCTTCTTCTTCTTAGTTGTTATACTTACTAGGTTTTATTAAGTTACAGCTACTTTCAAGGCAAATAAAACAATTTACTTACTGTTTTGAGTGACACTTACTTAAAATATTCAAGTAACCACAAAGGAACCAATGACATTAATAAAACAGTGAGAGGCAGCAGTGCACTAATATGTTGCTAATGTGCAACATAACAACAGAAAAATAAGAAAAGAAAAAGAGTCTTAATAGACCCATTTCCTCCATGTCTGCAGTTATCTTTCACTAGTTGCATTTACTCGTTTCCCAAAGTCATCTTGAATGTTGAATTTTCAATACAACTGAAATATCTGAGAGAACGTCACATAAGCTAACTTCATAAATTGATGTTGATTTTCCTAAAATGTGTTTTTTTTAACTCACCATTATAGTGATTAGCGTTCCCTTCCCACCCCTTTGATTGGGCACTTGGAACTTAATATTTGCTACTATGAATTATTTTCTGTTAATGCAACAATGCATCATGAAGTCAGAGTTACTTGATTTCAAGGGAAGGAACGTAATTAATAGGTTGCTTTTAGAAGGTGATTTATCTTATAAATAAAGCATTAGTGTATTTTGTTTTGTGTTACTTAATGAGCTTATTCAAATTTAATTTGTCATAAATACCCTGAGATGCTTTTAATTAGGTTTATATAATCCTTAAATAGTGTGTGTGGTAATGTGCTAAAGTCACACACAGATTTAAACATTCAGCACGTGAATCACAACAATGGTAACAATTCAATTTCACTTATGTTCATTATGGCTTATTTTTGTTGTGCTATTACTGACACAAGACAGCAAATAAAATTTGCAAATAAAATCAACAACTGTAAAACAAAGCAACTGCATAATTTATTCTGCCGCAATGCACTCTGGGAGTCAGTGAGTAGCTATACTAAGTCAGGAGTAAACCTAAATGAAATGATTAAGTACCCCCTACAGTTCATTTTTAGTTACGATAACTATTGTGTAAGTAAACTATACTAACTAAGCTTTTGTCAGTACAACATACTATTCCTATTTCACTTTACTTAGTTTTTTCAAGGCAATCGGTTTGCATGCTTTTTTTAAGTAAGCCCAACTAATTAGATTTTACAGTGTATACTATCAAAAATATAAGAACTTATTATTTCAGGTATTAACTTGAATTGTATAGAATCTGTAGTCATTTAGAGTTTTTTTTTCAGTGAATAAGAATAAAATGTCTTTAAAGCCAGAGGAACTGTTCTGAGCCATTTTCTAGGGGTTTTTAGAACAACGGTTTTGAATTTAAGACTAAATTCAAGTCAGTGGTTATTTCAAACAAGATCTATTGTAAAGCTGCTGTGTAGCTAACAGCATCCTAAACAAAGACTACGATTACGACAATGATGTGTATTTGCTTGCTTAATTATACAACCATTGTAGTCCTTTAAAAAACTGCTTCAAATGCATGTTGGAGGTATGACTGCATGTTGTAATTCAAGTAATGTTAACTACACAATTTATTTCCCTCACAAATAAAATCTCATAAGAACATTTCTGAGCCTTCTTGGTTGGCCTAAAAATGCACATAATGCGTGAACATTGGATGATTAAAATACTAGAATTTTTACAATATTTTATTTGATGTATGACTTCTGAGTGTACTGAATGTCTACAAATTCTCTGAGTGACTCTGTTTAATTGCATCTTTTTGAATGTTAATCGCTATGGTCTTTAAACTGTTCCCTATCAAGGCAGGGTTGGCTTGAAAGCTTTTGTGATATGAAAAGAGATTAGATATGTTATTGTACAGATAGCCTGAGGCGGTTTTTCCAATGTAAATTATATATCATGCAGACCTGCTGGGTCAGTACTCACTTAATACTATCAACAATTAATGAAGATTACATTAAAACTATGCAGAAAAAAGCAGTTTGTGATGAACCACCTTACAATATGGAGGACCAAACCCGGCAGAAATTAAACAATGATAACTGAATGAATGAATAAATATAGTTCATGATATAAATAGATAAATAAATGGGATAATGAGGATATAACATAAATCATAGCGACTGATAAAATAAATATGATCATTTTTAATAAAATTCATTTTTTTATTATTTTTACCCCTTAATTTATTATTTTCTGCTTTTATACATTTATACATGTAAAAAAAAATTTACTTTTATTTTTTCACTAATTCTTTTTAATGTATTTTTATATTATTTTTACATTTATTTTTAGATTTATTTATATATTTATTCATTCTTTTTTTTTGAGAATGATTTATTCCCACATGTATTTAATTTTAGATTTATTTATTTATTGATTCATTTATTTTTACTTTTCCGTGTGTAACATGGAAATGAGGAAGGCGGTCCTTGTGTAGCTTCAGGCATCATTGGTTGAGAGCTCACGCGTAGAATCTCAGGCCAGCTAAGCGATAGAGATTTGAGTTTTCAAAGAAAATGGCGGCAAGCAGTAATTCGTTGTCCAGTTTGCTACGGGATGTGGCAGATCAGCTGGAGAGTTGTAAGTTATTTTCACCTAAAGTTATTCGCATTAATGCCGAAATATTTAAACAATTTTCCAGACATAAAAACACGAAGCTGAAGCTACTTATGTGATCCCCCACAGCATCGTCGTCATCGAGTCTGGAACCGTCGACGTCAGAGCCTAGGGTGATGACACCCAGAGTCAGACACCCAGTGGATGGTTGGTTTCTAGTCTAATAACTATTCTGTAATCACGGAAAAAGTCTTGACTCTAAATAACTGAAATGGTTGCGTTTCTTAACCACCAATGGCTTCTATGAAAATCGGAACAATCCAGGGTCGCGTTTCCCTACCCTAGGCCCACGGCGCTTTTGGGAAACGCGGACCTGTATTTTGTCGGTTCTTCTCATATTTTTCAACTGTGTTAAAAAAAAAAAAAAAAAAAACCGTACCTGATTGATGATGGTATAAAGAAATGAACTTCGTAAATATTAGTCGTTACGTACCTGTCAATTAAACGTTTACTAAGTGTTGTAGTACTTAAATCATAAAATTGTCATAAAGAAAATGTCAAATAAAATATGATAGAAATTATTGGTTATTGTTCAGTAGTGTTTTTGTTTTTTTTAGCCAAAGTTCTAAAAGCAAGAAATAAGACAAGTTTTATTGAACTTGTCAATTTGACAAAGGTCAGGAAAAAATGGTATTGCATTTCAGTTACTATTGTCCTTACCACTTCTAAAACGATGACTGGTGTGTTTACTTTTCTTACATTTTCTAGCTGAAGTTGCAAGACTATTTATGCCTTACAACAGAGGAAGAGGACTTGCAAGACGAACAAGCTTGCCTGTGATGAGTTGTGCAGTATCCTGCAGCTTTACGCATAACTTCTGCTGTCTTGATGACAAAAATGCTGATTTAGTACCCAGTCGCTGTGCAAAAGACAGATTGTTCTCTGCTGGGTTAGGGGAGAAACGTGTCACCTTTCGATGTATGTAAAAAGCAACTTATTGGAATGTTAGAGTTTTGTTTAAAAGTGAGGTTTTCTTGAACACATTTGGATTATTAATTCTTATGTATTGTCTGTACTGTTAAAGGGATAGTTCAGCCAAAAAATTTAAATTCTGTTATTTACTCGCCCTCAAATTTGAAAAAACCTGTATAAACTTCTTTTTTCTGCTAAACACAAAAAAATAATCCAAATAATGCGTGTCAGCAAACAGGTTTGGGGCACCATTGACTTCCATAGTACGACAAAATACTATGGAACTCAGTGGTGCCCCAATACTGTTTGGTTTCAAATATTGTTCTAAAACATTCCTGCTTTAAAAATAGTAAGGTCTGTCAGTAGTCATTTAACTAAAATTTTAACAAAAGTTGTCCGGAGCTTTCAAAACTGTACTGAACTGAAAGTCAAAGATAAGTGATAACTGTCAGATTTGTCCTAGTATCTTACATTTTATCTTTTTGTTATTATTATTCTTAAAGGATGCCATGCAGATCCCCAAAAATTTAAGGATGTCATCGTGGAGGCTTTTCCCAAACTCAGACAAGGTGGTGGGTTTGAGTTGCTAAAAATATCTGGAAACACAAGGAGCCGTTATCTCAGCTTGATACCCTGTCCAAATGAGGGGTACCATGTAAAGTATTTGAAAGATCCTCAAAATCAAATTGGTCATGCAACCATTTTCATTCGTCCACTTCAACGAAACTTAGAAGTTGAATCAGTAAGTTACATACTTTCAAACAGGGAATATTTTTTAACATTTACATAAAACATGTATGCCATGCTATTTTGCTGTGATATTTTCTTGCAGCCAAGTCTTCCTAGCAGAGATGAGTTGATTGGACCACCTCAAAAATGTGTTGTATGTGGAGATGAATTCCCCTTTGCAGCTATAAAGTCTCACAGTGAAGAGTGCATGAGGTATTTGAGATTTATTTATTTTTTAATGTGGAGTCTCTTATGGAAATGTTTATTTATCCTTGGTTTGGGCTCATAGGACAGAACCATTATCTGAGTTACAGTAGACTTTGTCAGTTTGAACCAGTCAATGTTACTAAAATGTCGTCGTTGTTGTTTTGAAACCCTTTAAAGGCTAAATTCACCCAAAAATAAAATTTGTATTGATTAGTCACCCTCATGTCTTTCCAAACCCATAAGGTTTTCGTTCATCTTCACAACATGAATGAAGATAAATCTGAGCGCTTTCTGTCCCTCCATTGACAGCCTATGCAACCTACTTTAAAGGTCCAGCATGGTAGTGAAGACATCATTAAAGTAATCCATGCTCTCACGTCAACTCAACATGCATGCGCTGTGGTTGTTTTGTGAGCTTGCATCTAAGATCTATTTTTGTTCAGTTTTTTCTTCTTCTCACACACAAAGCATGCACGTCTCTTCATACATTGAGGTTAAACCACTGGAGTCACATGGATTACTTTAATGATGTCTTTCCTACCTTTCTGGACCGTTATAGGCCATCAATGGAGGACAGAAAACTCAGATTTCATTTTAAAAGATCTTCATTTGTGTTCTGGAATAACATGAGGGTGATACATTGATAAAATTTTATTTTTTTGCATTAACTATCCCTTTAAACAGTCTGTGTTTACCCCTTTTCCTAAGGTCAGTAGAGGTCAGTGGTGAGGTAGTGAGTGAGAGAGCTACAGAAAGGGCCACTTCAAGCAGCACTGAAAGTACAGTTGTGAGGCAGGAGAGAAATGTTGTAAATCCCAGCATCAGACACTGCACAATGCAAGATCGAGAAAGCATGACAGTTTCACAGCTCATCACAATAGATCAAGAGAGCACTGAACTTGATGGTTTGTATAGTTGACTTGCACAATCTATCACAATGTATCTTCTTACTTATCTCTAATTAGGAATTCGGCACATTAGTCTGAGAAATACAGATTTCTGTATTTTTCGTCCTGTGGCTCACATGAACTGTGTTAATCTGACTGTAAGGATACCAAAATTGCCGCAAACAATTAATGAACAAACGGCAAATCTCATAATGTGCATTTGAAAACACATGCGCCTACGATCTTCAAAGATTATGGGTCATGTTTTTATAATTTATTTTTTTTGTCTTTTCCCGATCATATGCCTGTTAATGTTTGTTGCCCTGGATAATGTCTCTGGTTTTAGATTGGAAATTTGAGCCAGATGCAACAGAGGCCTCAAAGAAGTACAGAGAAAACCTATTGAATACCCATGAAAGGGGAAAAGAGCTACTTTTCCAGAAAGGACATGAGATACCGTCCTGAAGACAGGGAGAGAGCCAATCTTGACTTTCTACAAGAGGCAAATGTAGACTTGCGTGTCCTTTAAAATTACACTACATGGTATCTATATAAACCTATAATGCCGGGGGTGTCCAATCCTGCTCCTTGAGGGCCACTGTCCTGCAGAGTTAAACTCTAACCAGCTCCAACAGACTTGCCTTGAAGTTTCTAGTGATTCTGAAGGCCTTAATGACTGGCAGGTGTGTTCAGGTTGGAGCTAAACTCTGCAGGACAGAGGCCCTCCAGGAGCAGGATTGGACACCCCTGCAATAATTTAATACGTTAGGAATTTTTTGCTTGCGTAATTTTCCCATTGTACCTTTGCCTTCAAGGTGATCCTGCAATTGGAGACGGTGTGACTCGTCATGTTTTTGCAACAATCATGTCAAAACTCCAGCATGGTTTTGAACTACAACTTGGTTAGTGACCTATACAATACATGTTCTTTTTTCACCGTTTTCTTAGGATAACTTTAAAAGAAGTTTACAGCAATTTGTTGGCATTAACAGTTAATTACTTGCCATTGGCCTTAGGGTTGATATTTTAAAAGGTTTCTGCATTTGTCTTTTGTAATGCATGCCGGATTGTTACATGTTGCATGGCTTTATTTCTTTTAAGTGCCAGGAGGAACTCTTCTTTTTGAGGGTGAAAAGGATCACTTGATTCCCTCAACATCACAGAGTTTTCTGGATAGTGACTTCTTTGTGGTGGCAGGCCGTATGATCGGGCACTCATTCCTGCATGGTGGTCCATGCTTAACTGGTTTAAGCCCAGCAATAATCCACATGCTTTTTGGCGGATCCCCTGAAACAGCCACCATAGATATACTGGACTGTGTGGACACTGATGTCCGTCAAGTAATAGAGATGGTTAGTTAATCTTTACTCTTATTAATTTTCATTAAATATATTATCTGGGAATAAAAAAATTACTTAAACAAAAACAAATTCACTGCAATGCCAAAAAAAAAAGTCACTGTTTAGATTTTAATAGGCAACTTCAGATACTATGACTGGATCATAATTGCAGTGATAATTATGTTTCTATCATGTTATGTTTGCCAGCAGTTCTTCTAACACTAATTTATGAAGTGTGTAGCTTTTCATTTCTTAAACAACCATGTAGGAATCATGGACATATACCAAGATGACAGTGTCAAGATTGATTAGGCTCAAGTTGTGAAAGAATGGTTGGAATGGACCATTAGGAATCATTTTCACACATGAATTGGCACCTGAGTCCTGACATTAACCTCAGTGAAAGTCTTTTGGATGTGCTGGAGACTTTACAGAGTGCTCACCTCTTGCATTGTCAATACAATATAGACTTTTAAGTATTTGCCTATTAAAATCCAAACTGACTTTTTTTTTTTTGGCTAGGCAGTGTTTATAGTTATTATAATTTTATGACCAGTTGAAAGGCACAGGTGAATTATCAGAGGAGGAAAAGAGGGCTATTTCAGACCTTGCAGTGTCCTGGGATTTGCCTGGTGTGACATCAGAGAACAGAAGATGCTGCTTGACAAACTGCTCATCTCATGCAGTGAGTATGCTTAATTGGTTGAACCTTTAAAGGGATTGTTCACCCAAAAATTCTGTCATTAATTACTCACCCTCATGTTGTTCCACACCCGTAAGAACTCTGTTCGTCTTCGGAACACAAATTAAGATATTTTTGATAAAATCTGATGACTCAGTGAGGCCTGCATTGCCAGCAAGATAATTAACACTTTCAGATGAGACAAAAAGCTACTCATTTTTGGGTGAACTAACCCTTTAAAGTTTAAAAATGTAATGCATGTTTTTTTCCCCCCCCATTCCAAATTAAATTATGAAGGTCCTTGAAAGAACCTCCAAGCAAGTAAAGCAGCTACGGCGGGGTTTGAAGGAAACATTGATCTGGCCTTTGCTTTCTGAGAGGAAAGACACTATTCCTCTTCTCTTTCCCAGGACTTGTGATACAGTGTACACCCCACTAGTAAGATATGGACCATTTATGTAATGTTGAGCTCTACAATTCTTTAGTAATGATAATGTTGTCAATGTGTCAGATGATTTTAGAGAGGATAATTTGGCCAACACATGATGAAGACAGCGAGGCCTCTCTTGAAGACACATGTAGGCTCACCGGATTCCTTCGCACCTTCATCGGAAATTGTAAGTATGTGAGAAATTAACTGACTTTTTGCTTTAGATTCTACAATAAAAAAATAAAAAGGGGTCATGATCTGGATTTGTAAAATTTTGTTTCCTGAGGTGCACTTTTTTTTTTTTTTAATGCAGCTTCTTATAATATCTTGCGGTTTCTAATAACATTCTGGACTGGATGGGATGTGCTGCCCAGGAGCCTAGACGTTGAGGTGGTGGATGGAAACCTACCCAAGTCTTCCACATGCTATCAAACTCTCAAGCTTCCTAGTCATTACAAGGACTATGCTGCCTTTGAGAGAGATATATTAGCTGCTATCTGGAGCTCAGATTATGGATTTGGAATTGTCTAAGTTTGTGTTACAAATAATATCAGATGCCATATTTCTACTGGAGTTAGTGTTTAATTTTTCTAAATTTTTCATGTCTAAATCGGATATTCAGTCAGAAGATCTCAAACCTGTTTGTTATGTTGCAGTGTTCAGAGCTTTGTATTTGACAAGGCGATGCCAAAATAACATTTGATAAGAGATGTACTAAAGATACTGTTCTAGACATTTTAGCTTTATTAAATGGTTTGGAAGTAGTTTGAGCAACTAAGAATATTCACTGGATGCAAGAGTTATTATTAACTGGCACTAAATGTCAAAATGCCCCACTTTTTTTCTTCCTGGAAAGCCAGCCTGTGAATTTTGTAAGCAATTTTGACATGTATTCAGAACCTTGTTGTCAAAGTTACACCAAACTAAGCTTTGGTCAAAAGGTTATTTGAAACATTTATTGACTTTGGTACAAGACTGTTCAAAGCCATCATTACACAAATTCAATAAAAAAAATTCAGTTGACCATGCATGGTTCTTTACAGATTATATATTTTTATGGGTTTTTATAGCATTAACATTAATAAATGGCTGCGAAAAGAACTAGTGGATCAAATATTTAAACAATGTTGATAATAGGTCAAAACAGGCATGTATATAATTGTTTTCAACATAAGCAAAACTTGCTGATGCTCACTCTTTGAAGTTGTGTAGTCTTGCTACTGAAGCATTTCATATAATAACATTACAGTCTCTCTGTACACCTCCAACACATTAGAAAGGGGGACATCTGGGTCTGGGAATCTTTCAACATCCTCCTGTGTAAGTTGATGTTGTATTTGTACTTCAGGGATCACCACACCAGGTTCGTGATGACCACATGGCCCTCTCCAGTCAATGCCATATTGCATGGCATCTACCTGTAACAGACAATTGATAATTAAATTATTAATGAATTAAACAAACGTCTGTCCTACTGCCAGAGCTCATTAAGCACCAAATAGTACAACCCATACAGTAGTTAGGTTGGCTTGAGAAAGCAAACTTATTGAAATGCTATTTAAACTTCTTCTGATACTAAATTTTCGGACTCCTACAGCTTTAACTCTACATCCACCAAACTCGGCTCAGACGGTTCTGACTCGGGTTGCTATATCGTGTCTAACTGATCTAACTTATGGTTTACCTAAAAATGATGGCCAAAACGCAGAAAAATCCCATAGACTTTTATCGACAGAATCTTCTGATGAGCCAAGACTGTAAAAACTCAATTTAATCACACCAAAGCCAATTGGACTAATTTAAGATGGCATAATTTCCAATCTATCTAATATTTCTACACCTACCCATCTATCTAATATTTTTAATCTACCATCTAATTTCTAATCTATCCATCCTAATTCATGTGTCATAATTGCTAACCAGCTCTGATATAAATACCTGGATAGGGTCTTGAAGTTGATGACTTAACCAGAGCTGTATTGGTGACTGGTTTCCTTCTGTCCGCAACTTGTGGTGGTTCCAGCCATCCTGAAAGTACTGAAGGTGTTTCTGTACATGTGGCAAGAAACACCGTTGGAGGGCATAGAGATGCACTTCATCATCTGGATTCAGAAGCCCGTCATTCTCAAGGTTGGTGAAGATTGTGTAGAAGAGATCAAGCACTCCAGCATAAACATCTCTCCACAACCTTTCAATCCTAACAGTAAAGGAAGCCAAAATACAAAGAATTTTAAACTAGGACCTTCAAGGACCAACATTCATAATGTTGTATATGGAGTGGAGCTTCCATAGCCTAAACTGGGAATTAAAAAGTAAAATCTATTTTAAAGACGTGGGGATTTAGTTTTCCAATCATTACAGACTAATTTTCTATCATAGTAGTCTTTTATTTATCTAGAAACCATGCATATATTGGTAATTGTTTGCATTTCTTTAAAACAAAACAACTTTCAAGGGGCCTGAAAACTTAGTAAGGCATTGTATATGTTTGATTATACCTCTGATTGTGGACACTCTTCCCTGTGATGTGTGAGTTTCTGTTCTCTCCTCTGGTGGAAACCATGAAACGAGCAACATCGATATTCTCCCCACCTTTATCTGACCTCACACGTGATGGCACACCATACAGGTTGACACCTTCTAAAAAGCTTGTCAGGACTGTAGCAGCTTTATTATTGGTGGCAGCGTTCAAATATACAATTAGACGGCTAAAGCCATCAATGCCACCATGAACCACAATACGCCACCTGGAACAGATATAAGAAAATTAATTTCAACAATATTAACAACTAGGCTTTTGAGTAATGATATAAAACACGTTCTACTTTCTATAGTAAATCAAAACAGACAAAACAGTATATCACATACTTAAGATGATACCTTTTACATACAGGGGTTGGACAAAATAATATGAACACCTGTGAAATAGACAATATTTATTTATTAAGATGTTTTACCAAAATTTGATTTAATAAAGATGATAACATTATTAGACTAGATTAACTAAACGTTTGAATAGTCTCCAGGTGAATGGCGTCTATCAGAACATCTGCCAGTTGGTTCAGAGATGTTGAAGGAGAGAATCTACTTCTCACTCTTCTCTCAAAAATATACTCTCATGATGGGAGAGGTGCCTGTGTCGCATAACATAGGGGTCTTCATGAATTTGGAGGCAGAGCTATCAAAATAGGGGTGTTATCCTTTTAGGTAGGGACATTTGCTTCAGTGATTTAAATTATCAACAGTCTTTCTCAGAAATCCCTTACTGGACCTTTAACAACACAATCAGAAAGATCTGCTCGTATAATTACACCAATAATGTCTATGAAAATTCTCAAAATAGTCAAACGGATGTTTCTCTGCTGATGAATGTTTCACCACTCATCCAAGCACATTGCTTCAGTTCCCTAGCATTACACACACACACAAACAAAATGGTATCACATGACATTATCCAATTACTTATTATATGATCTTGCTGGATGAATATTAATATTTCATAACATTTGGTAAGAGTCATTGGAAATTTAGGTTCACAAGAAAGATCCTTCTTATGAAAAACAACATTCAGCTATACATTTTAGAACAGTGTATTAAGGATTTTGGCTGGAGAGGACAGCTCTGATTGCCATCTTATCACAAAGTTCTTTCAACCTTACCCCAACAAATTTACACTTGCGGTCTACATGGTAGTTATGAAATTTAAATGCTGAAAATCACTGTGATAAAGTGATCTTGATCTGCATTGAATTAAGCTATGAACACACATCCCTCCAATTACACATTCATGCTTTAATTTTCTTTTGTTCAACTGTACAACCATTTCCTATTCAGTCTGAAATAGAAAACACATCCAGATGAACATGATAAATAATATTCTACTGTTGTCAGCATACCTTATTAACTTATGGTTACCATCGATGTGCCATAAACTGTTGGGTGCAGGGACTGTGTATTTTCTACGCCTCAGGGGGTTCAGTTGAAGACTGCGCATAAGGACACCCTGAGGATCCACACGTCTCATGGATTCTTGAACACGTCGCCCTACAAAAAGTAAATTCATCAATATACATAGTAAACATTCCAGTCTTTGAGTTCACCTTTGGCATGCTCAGTGGGGACCTAAAAGACAATATTAAAAAATATTACTGTACTGACACTATCAGATGTGAATACAAAAACTTGAAATCAACTGAGCTCAATAAGGACACTTCTGAGATGTTTTACTAGCTTAAAATCATGTAATAATGAACTCTGCAACACTGACACCATTTCAAAGGAGCTTCACAGTAATGCACAGGTTAAAAAAAATCTGTATTGTATAAATAATTGTATTGTATATATAAAAAAAACGTAATTGTCTATTTCTATTTTACATGCTTTTTACCCAGGGATGCTAATATGTCAAAGTACAAAACCCGCCTTACTCTGTACTCGAAAGCCCTGTGCACCGATATGTCCAACCATCATTTTATATCCGGCATTTGGGTGACGCTTTAGTACATCTTCTACCAAAGCATCCAGTTCAGCGTCCTCCAGAGTTGAAAACAGGTCGCTTACTCTATGAGAATAAAATAAACCCATTATCAGCCACACAACACAAATATAAACACTAATGTGAAAGCTAAGTAGGTTATAAGGCTAGGCTACTAGGAGCTGCTGCTTACCTTAAACCATGTTGCTCCATCCTATTCCGGATAGTTCTTTCACAGACACCAAACAACTTTGCAATGTTTCCAGCAGTTTGGCCCATTGAGAGATAAGTTTCAATTGTGCTTATCGGAAGCAAGTACGATGGACGTCCCATCGTAGTACAATCTGACTCGCACAGATTTTGAATGTGCTGGGAAATATTTAGCAGAGAGCCTAAAACTTCAGGCTGTACTTCGACATCCATATCGGCAAATAGCTCTTCTAAAACATCGATAAGCACATCTAATCTAAACAACATAATCATTTGATGCGTTGTTATCGACTTCATTCGCTAAGTTGCGCAACTCTCTAGCTATTTGTGAAACGTCCGCCATAGTATACACACGCGAGAGCTACAACCTGTCACCATCCGATGTCACTACAAAGCCAGAGTAATCGAGCAAGCGCTTCAATCAACGATTAACCAATGGTAAGCAAGACCTATTAGCAAGACCAACCCACCTAATTATCATACATGACAAAGCAATGTTAGACTAAATATGAAAAAAAAAAAAAAACAAAATTTGAAATAAATACAGGTACAACACAATAAATCTGGAATAATACATATTTGCATAAATAAATATACAAATAAAGATCCATACAATAAATAATATAAATAAAGGGAAAATCCATCAATTAAAGAATAAAAATTAAAATAAAGCAGAAAGATAATTAAGGGGAAAAAATATACAAAAAGAATTTTATTTAAAAATAATCATATTAGTTTATCAAGTGCGTTTTATATCCTTTCATTTATTTATTATCCATTATCACATGTATTTATTATTATATCTATTTCTTAATTAAAAGTGTATTTTTCATTCATTCATTCATTCATTATTCATTTCTTCTTTCTGCGGTTTGGTCCCCATCAGAGTTTCACTCTCCGTCAAGCGATCTGTGCTGTTTTTCAGTTCATCTGAATGGAAGTGCAACGCACAACGTACTGTAAACTCTAGTGTGAAGGCGCACGACTCGCCGTCGCTTTGTTTCACACACACGCAGCGAGAGAGGGAGAGAGAGAATTGACGCGCTACCTATGCGCGCTACATATAAACGATATTCTTTGTTCCTGTGAATTCTGTTCCTTTTACGACTGCCGTTTCTTCCCCGGTAGTGGGCGGAACTAATGCGCAAACGGCAATATCATTGGCTGGTGCTCACCTATTATCATTCCTGTTTTGATTTCAGCAAATCCGTTCGAGCGAACGCACACAACCTGATTAATATTCATGAATCCAGTAGCTCATTAATCCTTGGTGCGTTTTATTTTGTAGAATTCGTATCATTATTATCTAATCAGTATTTTTGTTAGCTTTTCCCCCAATTTTTTTTTTTTACAGAAACACTGAATGACCAAAAAAGCAACACCACCAGTCCGAAGTTCAGTTAAAACGACTAATATGCATTCATACATGGTTAACAAGTCTTAATTCTAATTACAAAAATTCTATCCCGAAATAACATTGAGTATCATATAAACTGCTTGCTGACTGATTTAAGAGAACTTCGATATTTATAAAACTGTGCCCATTTCACAAACAAACAAACAATATATGTATATATATTGTCTATAATGTATATCTATAATATCATATCTGATATAGGTTATCTATATACATACATATATAGATATATATATAATATATATATCATATAAGACTTTATATAATAAACATAATATGTATATATATCTATAGATGTTGTGCCGTTTTTTGGGTAAAGGCATACAAGTAACCGCAGTTTACAACTATCAGGATCCTTTTTCAAGTAGCTAGTAAAGTATAGCATTACTTTTTAATTTACAAGAGAATATCGGAGTTACTTTTTCAAATAAGTAACGCAAGTTACTTTTTTTTTTCCAATTTATTGATTGACAGCTCTCCTGTCCCCATGTTGAGAGAAATCAAAAGATGTTTTGGGGTTTCCTGTAGTTCAAAATATGAATATGCATTAATTCATCTAAAAAAAAAAACTGATTCAGTATTCCTCAAAATTAATTAAAATAATGCAACTCAGAATATAACGCAAACATGCAATAATTAAATGTTAAACAACACAAAAATACTTTATGTATTTAATCCCATTCTATAAAACAATGTCTTTGCTTCTGACCTTCGATTATCCAGTTCAACCGTACTAATAAGCAAAAAATACTCTAGACAAACATTTGTGTGTCTTTTTATTGCTGAAGTCGTCTTCTGCATTCACGGTCCATCAGACATGCATTTACATTTCCTTTAGCCTGAGGCTTATTCATTTCACTTTGGTGTGAAAAGGCTTTTATATTTGCCAGAAATAGAACTTTTTTATTTTAAAAACCAACAAGCAAGCCCTGTCCAGATTTTAAAATTAACGCAAAAGTAACGTAACACATTACTTTCCATAAAAAGTAACTAAGTAACGTAATTAGTTACTTTTTTATGGAGTAACGCAATATTGTAATGCATTACTTTTAAAAGTAACTTTCCCCAACACTGTGTGTGTTTGTAGTTATAATGTGTTTTTTGTGTGTGTGTGTTTTTGTGTGTGTGGTGTGTGTGTGTGTGTCTGTATGTATGTGTATCTTATCAGTCTGGCGAGTACACAAAAAAGTACTAGCCAATGGTCGATTCAATTGCCAAGGGTTCGTAGAGTGCTGCTGGATCACATACTTTGGCCACATTTCACTTCCTTTCACACCAGAAATTGTGCTTCAAGTCTTGTTATAAGGCTGTCAGTCACTCAGTGTTTGTGCGTGGCATTCACATATACTGCACACAGCGCATAACGGCACACTGCCCATAAAATCAATTTACTAGTTGCAGTGTTGCATAGTCAATCTCAGACGGACACTCTTCTCATGTAACAGACGGAGGCGTCATACTAACTAGATGAATGTAAAACTAACCCATCTAACAAATTTCTACTCAGCACAAATCTAAAGCAGCAGAAAATATGCCCCATCTTATCATCTGTTTTGCATTTGCACACATCTGTTTGACCTGATAAAGAGAAGTACAGCACGCAGTGACCCTGTTCCACATATTACATGTAAATATCATTCAATTACAACAGGAATCATGTTAAATAAAGGGCAATTCCCTTAAAAATATACTATAGTGATAGTGTGTGTTTAAAAAAGGTACTGTAATTCTATGCCCACAGTTCATTGTACTTTTCCTTTAAATTTAAAATCACATTTGTGAAATAATAACACATGTACATGCTTGAGTATTAATTCTGTACTTATGTAATAGATATGTCACTGTATAATAGTTGTCACTAATTCAGTAACCTTATAAAAATGTACAGTGGTAGTACCATGATACAGTTAAAAATTTGGGGTTGGGTAGTTTTTTTGAAAGATGTCTCTTATGCTCACCAAAGCTACATTAATTTGATCAAAAATACAGTAAAAACTGTATTATTTTGAAATAGTTGCAATTTAAAATAACTATTTTCTATTATTTTATCTATATATAATATTAGAATGTATTGTAAAATGTAAGTTATTCCTGTGAAGGCAAAGCTGAATTTTCAATTCAATGATAAAATTCAAAAATAAATAATATTCTTATGTTAAAAACAGTTGTGCTGCTTAATATTTCTGTGCTATGTTACATATTTTCAGGGATCTTTGACTGACCAAGTTTAGGAATGATAAATATGTTTGTAACCTTATGAATTTACTGTCAGTTTTGATTAAGTTATTCTTTCTTGTTGAATAAAAGTAATTAATAATAATAAACTTAATGACCCCCAACCTTTGACCAGTAACCTTACTGTATTATTTGGTTTTGCCATGGTTTCTTGCCATTTGAGTAGTTCACCCAATAGTTCATCCAAAAATGAAAGACTGTCCTCTTTACTCACGCTCAGGTTGTTCCAACCTGTTATGATTATCTTTCCTTTCTGTTTGAACACAACGATGGATATTTTTGAAGAATTTTATTGTCGCCATTTGACTTCCATAGTATTAGTACCTTCAACACCATCTTTTGTGCTCAACAGAAGACAGAAACTCATACAGGTTTGGAACAACCTGGGGGTGAGGAAATTATAAGTGTTTCCCTTTTGGGTGAACTATCCCTTTACACACTCTGTACATCTGTAATAATACTGTAAAGCTAATGTAAAGTGTGACGGGATATACTTTGTGTATAAGTCTCAAAAACGTCCATCATGATGCCCAATAATGCTGTTATTACACTAAGTTCTGTCACCAAACCTATGTATGTTTATAGGTGACATCTTGTCGCACTTGTTGACATTGTGTTGACATTCAGAAACGTACACATACCATAAACTCATGTTTTGGTGGTTTTAGGTCTTGTCCATGTTCATCTTCTGATAGCCCAGCTGTCTCATGACCTCACTGCAGTAGGCTTCAACCTGGTTCACCTGCTCCACATTCAGCCTTTCCCTCCAGGCGTAAATAGCCTCTTTGGCATCTCTGGGTGATATGAGGAAAGGTTTATCCGACGAATAGCCCCGTCCGTGGGTCATGTTCACCGCAAACTTCTCCATGGCCGGAGAAAGGGTGAGGTTGGAGAAACGGTAGAGCCTCTGGAGCTCGTCCACGGGTCTGAGGACCAGGTTTTCGTATTTCAGCCGCATATAGTTTCTCTTCACCCACGGCGGAGCGTTCATTACGAGCAACATGTCGTTGAGCCAGTTATCGCATATTAACTCCATCGCGCTCGAGACGTAGTTCTCGGCTCGATGGACCCTGTTGCTAGGCACCAGAAGGCGCTTGTATTTGTCACTCTGCTTCTTGCTCCTCAGCACCTGTATGCTCTCCTTTACCAACGCTAGCTTAGACTTCATCCGAGAATTGTGCACGGCCCGGGGGTCGCGAAACAACTGGACTATCTGGAGGTTGATGGCGGGATCTCGCATAAGGGGAAGCAGAACCGCCAAATCTAAAACCCGCACGTCTTTGATGACCATCACAGGGTACTTTTTGCACTCTTTCTCCAGCTCTTTGAGGTCTCTGGACCGGCATTTGCTACACACGTCTCCTTGAACTAAACCGATTTCGTGTTTCTTATACGCTTTGCAGAGAGGCTCGGAGCAAATGACCTTGTTTGTTTTCCAGCCGAATATAAAAGAGGTGGTTACGTTGGACGAGCCTGCGTAGAGTTTTAAAACTGAGAAATCACATCTAAACAGGGAGTTCATCATGTCTCTCACTGCTCCTTGTAAACTGCCCGCATCTCCGGGATAAAGCGCCTGCCACATATTCCACATGGGCTCGTATAAATAAAACACATCGGGATGCTGATTAAATAATTCCCCTAGAAAAGAAGAGCCTGTCCTCCAGGTTGCGTGGAGGTATATGTGCGTTCTGGACTGACTCCTGTTGTCATAGTCCTCCACCTCCGTTGAGTTGCCCGTCCTGGTGCTACTCCACAGGGCGATGGTGCTCTCCAGATCGGGACACTTTTGTTGCTGATATCCATCTTTAATGTAGGACGATTTGCTCCGGTAATCTAGTACGTAGGGAATTAAAAGCAGCGCCACTGAATATCCTAGAATTAAGATGATGTATTTTTTCTGAAGCCTTCTCTTCATGGCCTCAGCGGAGTGAGAGACGCGAATCTCGGCGAACTGCTCGACTCCAGGCGCCTGCCTCGACGAATACTGTTAGATTACAACAGTAAAGTTTAGAGGGAGGAATCTTTTTTTCTCGGCAGTATTGTGACAAGTCCCGCCTTCTGTGCCAGGATTGGCTAGTGGGAGTTGCGCAAAAACAATTGTGATTGGATAGTTAGAAGGTCACTCACGAATCGTATCCAATAGTGATTAAGGGAGGGGAGAAAAATACACCAGCTTCGACTACTTATCAAAATATGAGCACAGTTAATAAAATAATTATGCATGCACTGTATTTGTCCCCTTCTGCTGTCGAGGTAATGCAAGACATGTTGTGATTGGTTGTCAAGGCAGCCAATCAGAATTTAGCAGCCTCTGTCTGCATTTAAAAGTTATGGTCCAAACGGATGTTTTTAAAGTTCACATTGTTGATGCAGATGAAATGTGGAGGATGTTAACTGTGACAAGATGATAGACAGGCCAGTTTACATTGACACCCTGCGTCCCAGTGTGCATACTATCCACCCTATCTGCCCTAAATAGTATTGAAAATTACTAATATCACATAGAATTTAGGATGGATAGTTTGCACATTGGGACGCAGGCAGAGTGTGTGTGTGTGACTATGCGACAGTGCGGTCCGTTAAAGACGCAATTGCATGATGTGTTAGTATGTCCCAAAGCTTGCTTACTCTTCTACTACACACTCTAAAGTGTGTACTTTTTCTTCACCAAAAGAGTACATACTTTAATGGCGTATAAGTAGACACATTTGGACGCAGCCTGTGTCGCGTCATGTTTGGGCCTGTTCGATAGATGGCAGTAATGCGCTCTCCTGCCTTATTATTGTTCACACGGCACCATAGAGATAGCATCTGAAGTGATGGAGGCGGCAACAGGGGAAATGATAATAAATGTATTAATGATAATCAAATAAACTCATTTAAACTTTGCCCTAAATTCGACTTTCGCCATTGGATTATATTCAAGAGATATCATTTACGCATATTTTGTTTTATGTAGCGAACACCCTTTTTATGGGGTTCTTGTTTTGCTAGCCGCAGCTGTTGACAACGGCTCGCCTCTGTCAGCATCACAACCAAAAAGCAGGTCTGTGCTTATAAACAACTCTATCTATCTATCTATCTAGCTATCTATCTATCTGTCTGTCGTCTGGCTTTCTGTCTGCCTGTCTGCCTGTCTGTCTGCCTGTCTGTCTGCCTGTCTGCCTGTCTGTCTGTCTGTCTGTCTTTCTTTTTTTCTGTCTGTCTGTCTTTCTGTCTGCCTGTCTGTCTGTCTATCTCAGTAATTTCCCCTTGTGTTTCAGTTGAACCGTGAATCATCAGAATGGCTCACTGGAGCAGGTTTGAGAAGGAGCTAGAGCTGGAGACCAGGAGGCTCATCTCACATTTTACTTCCACTCAGGATGAGGAAGATCAGAACTTTCAAATGGCTTTGAAATTTGCCTGGTCCAATTTCAAGTAAGTATTTTTCAAGTGCATTTATTCGTTCATTTATTTATCACTTTAATGGCTTGCATGTATTTGTGAAAAGGACAGTGAAGAAGAATTGGAGGAAAATACAAAAAAAAAAAAAGTCAATGAGTTTGGAGCCCTAGATCCAATTAAAAAACTAAACACTTTATGTTTCATTGTTTTGCACATAAAAAAACCAATAGAAAGCTGTCATCATATTTTTTCCCTTCTGGATAGGTTTCATCGTTTCCTTGATGTCAACAGACATAATGTGCAACGCTCCATTAATGGGTAGGAAGTCTGAAGCTTTGAACAATTCTGGGCACTTTTTTCTGATATGCTGATATTTTGATATTATGATATTTTTTGTTATTAATTATTGTGGTTTCTCTTTCTCCCAGGATTCACGCGAAACTCATGGTCCACTCTGACTTGAGTAAAGCAGAGAGTTGGTTACGGCTAACTGAAGAATTTCTCAGTTCTCCTCTTCCTAACACTGAGGGAATTAAGGTGGGAGAACACTAACATCATTCAGATATTACTTGGAACACTACATATGCTGAATATGTCTATTACTCTGTCTGTTTTCAGTCTGACGTCCACTATAGTGTGGTGGCTTTATTGCTCCATCTGTCTGACTCCCCATCCAACACAAATTACTGCGAAAGACCTAGATTAAAAGAAACAGGTTCAGTTTTTTTTTGTGTCAACACCTGTATACCATTGGACAATATTACTACTAATGTATCCACAAATTAATGTTTATTTCTACAGAGAAAGAAGACAAGTTTGATTGGGCCAAGTACCTTATGGAAGGGGAAGATATTGATACTGGACCCTTTCCAGACACTCCAGTGAGTGAACGCTGTTACACTGTTAGATCAGATCTGGTCTAACAGTGATATATGATCTAGTATCATATATTAAAAGGCTGGGCGATATGGCATATAAATGATTTGTCAGTACTTTTAATCTTATTAATTTAAATATTTATGCATTTGCTTTTTAATTAAATGGTAGATTTTTTTTTTAATTCAGTGGAGTCATGGTTTTGCCTTTTGAAGTAAATTTAAAATATAGAAAGCGAAAACAGTTTGTATTTTTATTTGATGTAAAATATGGTCAGATTTTATTTAAAATAACCAAGCCACTAAATAAACATGAAGCAATGTTATTTTAGTATCATTGATATACTTTTATATACTAGTTTTTTGTTAAAATTTTGAATTAGATCTTTTTTCAATTTTAATTTTATTTCGTCATTTTTGTGATTGTTTTAAAATGCCAAATAGTTTTTATTCAAGGATAGTTCACACCCCAAAAAAACATCAAAATCAATGCTATTAATGAAACATTTTAAACAAATTGAAATGGCTTGACCCCTCAATGCTATTCTATACTATATATAGTTAGCCATAACAGAGAACCACAGGTCGTTTATTTGGCAGGAGTGGTCTGAGGATGAGAGTGAAGAAGAAGATAGCCAGCAGCCCCTGAGCAGAGAGGATTCTGGTATACAGGTGGACAAGACGCCACAGGAGGACCACGAGCAGAATGACAAGACTGTCCAAGTCACCTGGACCGGTATGGGACAGTATCAGCGCATTTTCTTATAGTAGCCCTCAGTTAATGAAAGTGTTTTTTATTTTTTCAGAATTCCTAGTTCTCACTGAGTCTTGTTCTTGTAGTGGGTGAGCCGGACTCCAGGGCTTGGTTGGACCAGCATATTGTCACTTCGTATTGGGTTCCCAACTCTCCACGCTTTCCACACAGCCTCCACTTGCACTCCAACCTCTACAATGTCTGGTAGGACATTTTTGCTTGTCATGTCTTGTTTGCTTTCTTCATCACAAGGCCATACATTTGGATTTTTTGTCATGATTTAATAAGATTTTAGAAGCAAATGCTTTTTAAGTTTTAAATGGAGTTTATTTGAGAGTTCACATTGTCATTTTGTATATCATTCTCTTTCCCTCCAGGGATCAGCACCTGTATAACACTGGGCCCCTCTACCTGCCTGAGGAGAAGTCTTTTGTTACAGAGACACAAGTGATTCGGGAAACTCTTTGGTATGATTATATACTGTATATATACCAGTCAGAAATTTGGAATAATTTTTTGAAAGAAGTCTCTTTATTTGAAATGTATTTGACATTTACAGGGTAATTTACAAAAGTCCTTACAATTACGTTGTATCAAATGTAAGGCCATAAAAAGTCTTAAATGGTACAAGAAAGTCTTAATTATTATTTCAAGAGGTCTTAAATTTGGCCACGGAAAGACTAGAATTGCGATATGGCTGAATGTGACAATTAAACTTCAAAAGGCTATGATTTCATTAATTAAACATGAGCGCGTGCTAGCTTAGCCATCACAGAATACAGTACTTTTAAAGGGGTCCTCTTAGGCTTTCACTTTTTCAACTTAGTTAGTCTTAATGTTGCTGTTTGAGCATAAAAAAGATATCTGTGAAGTTACAAAGCTCAAAGTCCACTTCAAAAGGAGATTTTTTTATTTAACAGAAATCACTTTTCAAAAATTACAATGAATGACTCGTTTGGACTACAATGCATAATTTTTGGGATTTGTGATATCACAAATATCGTTGAATGGGACGAGACCTGGTTGAGCTGTATTAGAGAAGGCAACGAGTGTTATCACTTTGTTGGAGACACACTAGTTTTCCCAAGGCAGACGAACTTAAGAGCAGTTACAATCATCTGGGTTTAAATTGCACTCAAATTGATTTGATATTTTAGCAATATTTACACTGAAGCTAGCAGGTGGCTATGGTAAGGGGCATGACATTTCCAGACCAGGCGCCGAGTGGAGCCAATCACAAAACACACTGGCCCAGCTAACCAATCACAACACATTTAGTATTTCCGAAGGCTGGCCTACACTTTGATACAGTTAACGATTCGAGCCGTTCTGGGGGCGGGGGGCGGGGGGGGGGGGGGAGGGGGGGGGTCGGGCCAGACTGGGGAGAGAGTGTTGTAATAATGTAAAATATGTGAAAGAATAATGTGTTTTTCAAACAACCTATTATGAGAGCATGTTCTAGTACACCCCCAACACAAAATCAAGACTTTGTAAAAGAGCACACTAGGACCCCTTTAAAATATACTAAATTAGAAAACTGTTTTTTTTTTTTTTTTTATTCAATTGTACAATATTTCACAATATTAATGTTTTACTATATTTACCATCAAATAAATGCATAAGAGCATTCAAGACTTTCAAAACGTAACATATTTTTGATGATCTTTTTTTATTTATTTATGTATGTATGTATGTTATTGCCATGATTACATTTAATAACCTGGACAAACCTGTTCTTACCAAAGGAAAGTGCATATGTTAAGTTTGTGAAGGTTACATATGTGGATAGGGATTAGAATGCAAGTTGAAACCTGCAGGGAATTAGCAGTTCTGGAATGGAGTTTTTTCTTCTTCAAGATTACATCTGCACTGGTTGCTGACAAAACCAGAAGAGAATGCATCACAAAGATTATTGACTGCTCATATCAAGGTTTTTGCTGCAGGAAAGATCAGATGTTCTTTTGTGCCTCTCCTCAGGCTCTTCTCTGGTGTAAAGAAACTTTTCATTTTCCAGCACAATGATGGCAAGGTGACTGTGAGGAATGATGTGGTGGTCACGCATCTAACTAATGTGAGTGGAAGCTGTTTTTCAACATCCCCTGTCAGGCCTAAATTTATGGGGTTTCTTGGAAGTTTACCATGCTCATGGAAAGTAGGGAAGGTGGCAGCTTTTATTTAAATGTCTGTATTTATTGGGATAAACGCAAACACAGACATTAATAAAGTTATTACACTACAAAAAAGCCAAATCTGCATTTTTATGGAGAGAAAAAACAAATTTTGTTCAAGTTTATAATATATCTTTCATTAAGATTTTTTTCAACTTATATATGTCTAAGCCTAAATTAGATGCTGTGAATTTAATTTTAATAAGCTATTAATCACATTACAATAACTAAATGAGGGACCGTTAAATTGTTGTAATAGTTCTGCATGTGCAAGACAAACCAATATTGGTTGCAAGTGTCTTTTTATCATCTGATGTTTTCTGTCTGTTTTTTCACAAGAATTTAATTCATGAATTCTTGTTTCATCACACAGGAAGACATTTACATTTTTAAATATGTGACCTGGACCACAAAACCAGTCTTAAGTCGCTGGGGTATATTTTTAGCAATAGCCAAAAAAAACATTGTGTGTCAAAATTATCGATTTTTATTTTATGTCAAAACTCATTAGGATATTAAGTAAAGATCATATTCCATTAAGATATTTAGTAAATTTCCTACTGTAAATATATTAAAACTTCATTTTTGATTAATAATATGCATTGCTAAGAACTTAATTTGGACAACTTTAAAGGCGTTTTTCTCAATATTTAGATTTTTTTTTTTTTAACCCTCAGATTCCAGATTTTCAAATAGTTGTATCTCGGCCAAATATGGCCCTGCCCTAACACACCAAACATCAATGAAAGCTTATTTATTCAGATTTCAGATGATGTATAAATCTCAGTTTAGAAAAATTGACCCTTATGACTGTTTTGTGGTCCAGGGTCACAAATGAAAAAAGAAAATGTACTTGAATTTTAAATTGCAATATTTCTGTTTTACTGTATTTTTTTATCAAATAAATGTAGCCTTGATGAGAATAAGATAATTCTTTTAAAAACATTTTAAAATCTTACCGACCCCAAACTTCTGAATGGTACGGAGGTAGGGATTACATACGCCAACTTATCATTACTCGCAAAATAAACCACTTTAGGGTGATTCAAGACCCCTTAGTGATGTGTCAGGGTGATTTTCACTTTGCGCTAACCACTGTCTGTGTCCACATTATCCTGCTAATTATACACCTGCTTTCTGAATAAATAAATGTATAGATATGTTTACTAGGAACAAGGATGTACCAGTAAACCACAGGGACTTCTGGTATGCCACTTACACGCTGTATAGCGTGTCTGAGACGGTGGAGAGCGAGGAGAGGCTCAGTGATGCTGCCAGTGGAAGTTCTGGTGGAGAGCAGGCGTCCAGCAGCAGACAGCACACCATGGTGTCCTTTCTCAAGCCTGTGCTCAAGCAGATCATCATGGCTGGCAAATCCATGCAGCTCCTGAGGAACCTGGACTGCAAGGAGACAGAGCAGCCGGATGGCTCCTCCAGAGGTCATTGTCAGAGAGGATAAATTTCAGTCAAGTTTAGTTTTTATGTATTTTTTTTTAAAGTAGTTTTCCCCCCCCTAGTGTTAGTTTCAGTGCTTATCCTGTATAACATAAGAAATTTGTTCCCTCTGCCTATGATGACACACGCAAAAGAATACAAAGTTGTCACATATAACAACACGGCACTGTAGCACTTACTGACAATGACATGCGCTATAAATGTGCCAGTGCTGCTACATTTTGCAGTAACTTGGCATCCATGGGCACTTATGATTCAGCATCATGAACTACATACGCACATCTAGCGTCAGCTGGAGGTTGCGTCAGAGAACAACAACTAGTCACCAGTCTGTGTTCATGGCACAGACTTAGAAATATACTCAAGGCCTTTGTTGATTAAAACTGACAATATATTTCTTATTTTAATTGGTTCCCTCAACAACTGTCATTTTTATTTAAGAACCAGGGTTCTCAAGGTCTTGAAAAAACTGAAATTTTAAACATCAAAATTCTAGAGCTGGAGAAGTTGTGGAAATGAATACAATATAAAAAAGTAATGGACATTTCTATAATGAATATACATTTTTAATGTCAAGCTCTAAAATATTTTGAGTAGACATTGCTGAGAAATGGCCAGTTCAAAATAATTAAAAAACATTGAATGTTTTTGTGATATATTCCCATAATCACAAACAAGTGGAAAAGTCCAATAAATTCATGATCGAACCCTGAAGAACATCCAGTTCTTGAATCTACTAAAATTACAGAATGTAACTATTTTAATTTTAATTTAGTTATTTTATATTGATACCCCTGATTTCTTCAAATTAAAAAAAAATTGAAAACAAGCATCTGTGTCATTAAAGCAGAGATACCAGAAATACTGTCTTAGACAAAGGGTCTTTTGGACTTGTCTTTACGGTGTTATTTGGAGGAGTTACTACTTATTTCAGTGTCATGGACGTCAGATATACCCACCCTAAAAGTCATACAAAGAAAGAAATATGTGGTTGTTTATTTTAAATGTGAATTAGACCCCTTCTTGTTTAATAGTGGTTCATTTCAACATAATGCACTGATGGTCTGAAGTAATGTTCTCTGTAATTCTATTAAGTTTTCATCCATGTTGTTTTCAAGTTTCAGTTTAGTTTTTTGTTGCATGCTCACATTTTTACATTAGTTTTCGTTTGGTGATAACCATTTGTTTTTGTGTTTTAGTTGATTACTTCATTTTTATGTTTCTTATAGCTTAATATGTCTTAATATTTCTGACAATGATTAATGAATTCTGTCTCTCTGCAGATGCCGAAAGAAAGAGTCTGTACACGCTCTTCTTGGAATCAGTTCAGACACGTCTTCGGCATGGAGAAGAGTCACCCACAAATACGGTTACCAAGAAACAGGCAACTAAGAAGAGCCTGATCAAGATGCAGTCCATTGTAGCACGTCATCTGGAGCTGGATGACATCCATGACCCCCTGCTGGCCATTAATTTTGCAAGGTAACAGCAGAATACAGAATAAATGGTTTGACGTCACTGAAGTTCACACTTAGAGCAAAAATGTTAAATGTAGATTTGTGTTTTCAAAGATTGAAATTATATAAAGTCACTAAACTATGTTTGGTCATTCACAATTTCATTAGCTTGCTTTCCGTTGAAGTGATTGCGATGTGTTATCTCTTGCAGGCTTTATTTAGAGCAAAATGACTTCCATGAGAAATTCTCTGGCGGCAATGTGATTTTGGACCGCTCCTCTGAGTCTGTGACATGTCAGACGTTTGAGCTTACGCTCCGCTCCTGTTTGTATCCACATATTGAGAGGAGATACATCGAATGCTGTGGCAACCTCATGAGAACCCTGAAGAAAGACTACAGGTGAGATACTGCAGATGAGTCCTTTGTGCATGAACCTCACAGTGTTGCTTTGTAGTGCATTTATGCTTAACTTTCTCATTTTTCATCTTAGGCTCCTGGGGTACTTGCAGGCCATGAGAAACTACTTCCTTTTGGAGGCTGGGGATACTATGTATGATTTCTACACAGCCATCTTTGACAAAGTTCTGGAGAAGGAGAGCTGGCAGCAGCTGGCCTTCCTTAATGTGCAGCTGCAAGAGGCTGTTGGTCAGCGCCACCCCGAGGACAGCAACCGGTACTGCACATGCATCTCTAGAGATCCTGTGGTTTACCATTCAACCCTACCTGATACCACTCAATATCCTGTGGTTATTTTTTTCTCATGATTCTAGGTTGTCTATATTTCTTGAAACTATTGATCCTGCAAGAAAAAAACAGCCAGTGAATAACCTTGATGGTCTTACGCTGAGTTATAAGGTTACAAACCTACAATTAATTTCATTTGGCATTTTGAAAAATTTTGCCCGTTATGCTTTGAAGATTGTAATAACACAATAAATATAATTTTTTTAAAAAATGTATTTGTTTTGAAATGTAAATGTATGTATTTGTTTTTATGAGTTATCTGTATAAATTATGCATTTTATATGAATTCCTTTTGATTTTCTCTCACCAGGTTCCATGGCCTGTAGATATTGTTATAAGTTCAGAGTGTCAGAAAATCTACAATCAGGTCTTTCTACTGCTGCTTCAGATCAAATGGGCCAAATATAGCCTGGACACATTACGATTCAGTGGCGAGTTATGATTTCTCTGCTGAAGTTTTCATTACTTCTGTTTATTTGTAATAAAAAGAGCGAGAAATAAAGCTAGTGGATATTATTACAAAAAGGATACGCTATTAAATGGCAATAAGATATCTATATATTTCATATTTATGTAACATCATGGTTCAATTGTATCTCATTGTAGTTCAGCGATCACAGGTCTTTTTTTCTTTATTCACAATACTTTCATATCAGGATGGTTTCAATTCACTAGTTCATATGGGATCTTAATATAGAGTCTTCCCACAGATTTGACAGTAGCTGCTAAGACGCAAGAAGGAAGCCAGTCCGAGGAAAGCACAGCCAAAGAGCCCATAAACCAGCAGATTCACAGGATGTTTCTCCTGAGGGTCAAACTCATGCACTTTGTCAACAGCCTGCATAACTACATTATGACAAGGGTAGGTCTGAAATACATAAAATAGGCTTTATTTATTTGCAGCAGAGTTCAGACTTTGTTTTGTTTTGTTTTTATTTGAATCATCCTTTTATTACCCTGTGGACATACACCTTGCTACATTTCATTCACAGATTTTGCATAGTACAGGTTTAGAGTTTCAACACCAAGTACAGGAGGCTAAGGATCTTGACCAGCTCATCAAAATCCACTACAGATACTTGTCCACCATTCATGACCGATGTCTGCTCAGAGAGAAAGTAAGCGGGAAATATACAGGCCAAAAAATGAGTCTGTCAAAAAAAAATGTGCATGTTAAAATTGCAGTTCTTCTTATCAATTCAGTAAGCTGTCTTCCCCATGATGATTGGCCTAGTTTTTACTTTTAAACCATTATGGACATTTGTGTTATTTCTGATCCATCAATTCAGGTTACTGTGTCTTTGCAGGTCAGTTTTGTCAAGGAGGCCATCATGAAAGTGCTGAACTTAGTTCTCATTTTCTCAGACAGATGGCAGGCTGGTTTTGGGGCCTGGAAGTAAGTTTAAAACTCTCCATGTATGGAATCTCTTTAGATGTTTCAGTCTAGCCACTTGTCCTTGTCTCACAGCTTTCACTTCATTTTGATGAGGATGAGGTTTTGCTTCCCTTTTCGGATTTTACCATTGGTTAAATATTTTCTTTTTTTCTCCTCAGAATCGAGTCGATTGACAAAATGGAGTCGGATTTTAAAAACTGTCACATGTTTCTGGTGACTATTTTAAACAAGGCCGTGTGCAGAGGCTCATTTCCTCATTGTAAGTCCTCCACTGCTGTGCATTTTTTAAAAAAAGTGTGAATCTCACTAACCCTGTTCAGATGTTGTCTGTATTTAACTCCAAAAGACAATATACTCTTATTGCAAACAAGAGCAGTACATTTATGGAAATATTCTCAATTCCAGTCCTCGCGTACCACAGCTCTGCATATTTTGCATGTCTCTCTTGTTTAACACACCTGATTCAGATAACCAGCTCGTTTGAAGAGAACTCCATAAATGAACTGTGTTCTGATTGACATGGTCCCTACACAGTGTTCATTGCTCCCTACTCCTTGAGCACGGTACATCCATTTAAGTGTACTTCACTTCGGAACATTCATTCACGGATTTGAGCTACACCACTGCATGCAGCGTATTTACACACAGACGAAACTTACTGAAGTGTAAAGTGGGACATAATATACCTCTGTGAATAAATGCAATTTAAATTCACATCTCGCACACTTTAATGCCCTTTGAAAAGAACATATACGCTCCCACCATGATTCAAACTGGAATCATGGTGGAATATCCTGTGATGTCCACTTCGCAGGGCACTTACGGTTGAATAGAACAAACCTCTGAAGTGATAAGAGATGCATAAAAAATGTGCAGAGCAGTGGTACGCGAGGACTGGAATTGAGAACCACTGTTGTAAAGTATTGGTGCTATTTGTTGTACTAATTTTAATTTACTGATTATCACAGATATACTAAATATTACAGAATATTTACAGTTATAAAGATACAGTAAGAATCATCACTGAGAGTAAGAATTAAAAACATGTTCCAATGCAAAAAAAAAAAATCTTTATAAATTGTCTATATATTTCTTTTTTTCAGTAAATAATGAGTGAACCCAGAAATATTTAGTTTTACTCACCATATGTTCCTGTTTTCTTTTACAGTGGAGTCCTTGGCGCTGTCGCTAATGGCTGGATTTGAACAGTGTTAACAGATTGAGCATGGTTTCAATCCAGAGCATTGAACACAAGACATATTATTTATTGTACAGCTGCATGACGGCTGCTGTACTGTTCTTGTTTTTCTCTACCAGGATATCGGACTTCATAGCACATGAGAGAGACAAAATCACTATAGCACTTCATTGGTACAGAAGTAGCACTTTGTGTCTGTAAACAGTGAAACTTGTGTTAAATTGTCTACTGTCTACAGCACAGTTGCTGCATCAAGATACTTAACGTAATGTTTTGTGAACAGTGTTTTTTTCAGCATTGTTGGCCTGTGTTATGGCTCAATATGTCAGAAGTAAAACGTAAGTGTCTTCTACGTGCAGTGGATATGTGAAGCGCACATGACAAAAGCAATTTAATTTGATCTAATTATGTATATTACATGTAACCGTGAAAAGAAAAACTTAACGCTCAAATTTAAGTACTGTACATAATATTAGCTAACTGTGAAAAGTGTAGGCTACATTTGTATGCAGTTCATGCATATATTTGTATGTTGTTGTTGCTTAAAGCCTTTTTCATTGTGCTGAATGGATTGCATATTTTAAATTAAATTGCCCTTACTTTGAGATATAATACTGCCTCATACTTTTTTTTAATACACTACCATTCAAAAGTTTGAATTCAGTAAGATTTTTTTTTCAAATAAATACTTTTTTTGTGAGAATGCATTAAATTGAAAATTAAAAAATATAGGAAATACACAAAAATACTGAAATACACAATACAGGAAAATAAATAGGATGAGTATATGAAATGGAGGAAATATGAAAGCAAAAAATAAAATGAAATAGAATGGGTGTAAATGTACATAAGATATAAGATGTAGCATTTCTAAAATGTTAATATTTACATTTCACTCTAGATTCCGCATGATAAAACTAACATTTCACAGTTCAAAGTTCCTGCTTCTGCACTCACGGACGTTTAGTAGGGCTGTGATCCTGAACGCCCCCTGCTGGAAGTGTGCCGCACTGTGGCGCTGGAGTTTCCTGTTGAATTTCCCTGTAGAGCGCAACAGGAACTTCCAGCCTGAGCTGCGCCTGCGACAACACTCGCCGCGAGCAGGATTCCTCCGCAAACTCCCTCAGAGTAACCACCAAAAACCAATTTACGAGTTACCGTCATCCTCTCAGCCACTTCAGAACTGGAAACCACATCGGAAAATGCATGAATGAATAGTTGAAGCGGATTGTTTGTCCTGGAAAATTCAAGTAAGGGTGGGTAGAGCGGAGTTTTGACTTACTTTCATCCTGGGTGTTGTCTTTTTTCAACCGCTTTCTCTGTAGTTGGTCAGTCAAACAGTCGGCGTTCGCGTAGTTTTGTTATAATATGTGTTTATGTTTCAGTATGTGCAAGACAGAATGGAAAGGTATTGTTGGGTTGAATTCCTTTGAGTTGTTTGAAGTTTTATGTCGTGGGTGAGGTGGGCCTACACGCGACGCGACAAAGTAGAACGACCTTTAAAATTATGGGGTGTACTACGTGTATGGGGTGTACTACGTGCACTTCATATAAAATAAACCAAGCTGTCTGAACTGCAAACGCGGCAGAACGCTTCATAATGTGTGCGCGTTATGTCTCTATGGTATACTCAGTGGTGTATAAAGTACCTGAAAGCCACACTTAAGTAAAAGTATCTTACCAGAAAATGACTTTGGTAGAATTTGAAGTCACCGTTTAGAATATTACTAGTAAATGTCTTAAAGTATGTGATATTTATTGTACTCAAGTATGAAAATTATTTTTTAATATTAAATCAACTTAAGTATTCAAAGTAAGCAAATTCAAAAGGTAAAGAAGCATATATATAATATATATATAATATTATATTAGATATATATATATATATATATTGTTCTATACACAGTTTGAGCGCAGATGGTTTCCGTTTTAACTCTTTCATTCCAATATAAGAACCAGTTTTGCATTTATGGAATCAGCATCCGATCTGCATCATTTAGATTAGATTTTATTTTCACAGACTGTTTAATGCAGCTCAGAGAGGAGATGGATGCATTTAACCAGTAGTTATTACAAATGCATAAATAATGCTTTGTTTTAAACATAAAACGTTGAATATTGATATTTGAAAAGATTTAAAACAAGAAAAAGATACTTGAAATGTGAAATTAAAGCCGCCAGTAGGTGGCGGCAAGTCACTGTTAACCAGCGAGTCATTGAGATTAAATCGATTCATTCAAAAATGTTGATTCATTCAGGGATGTTTTAATAAGTCACTGGCTGCGTTTACACTTGGCATTAACATGCGACCTGTATCCGGATGTTGTCCACATACACATTGAAAATACAAGTGTAAATGCGCTTCTGATCGGAATGTTATCCGATCAGCGTGTCCTGCTCCAGAGGTAGTCGAGGACGCATTGTGTTCGAATCTCAGTGTAATGTAAACGCAATCCAGCCATTGTGTCTTCATTCGCAGGTCGACATCACACCCCCTCTCTCGCAAACTGTCAGAAAAAAAGACGGAGAACACCCGTGTGGAGCGCTAGTGAGACTCCTACACTTGTCTTTGATTTGTAAAATGTCCCGCGACTGGTTCGTTGAACCAATGGGATCACTCGGGGTCCTAAGCGGACCTGATTTCGAGGGGGGACTCGATTTCTCATGACACCTTCTCCCAGCAGGACGAGACTCATGCCTTGTCCAAATACCCACACTTGCGGTCTTTGCTCTTGGACCACTTGACTACTTATATGACGTATTTCCTGTATTTGGTCCAAGTATTCAAGTGAGCATGAAAGACCACAAGTGTGTGTCGAACTTTTCATTACCTGATGGGACACACTTATAGTGTTGTAAAAATGCAAGTGTTTACAGGGGTTTATTTTTATTTTCAATACTTTGCATTTTAAAATCAACTTCTAAATGTCTGTTCAGTAGTCCCTATAACAGATTACACTATTTAATTTTGTGGTGCTTCTAGTGATAAAAAGCAGTTGCAAATGTTGTACAAAATAATTATCACCACTGCTCATTTGCAAATGACTACCAAATTATATGTAATATCTAATTATTATTAATATTTAACTTGCATTGGAAAGGTTTCCGTTACCTCTCGCGTGATCTCGGCAAAAAGTCTCACGATTTATTCCAAAACATGATGCATGATGATATACACTAAGCCTCGAATACTGCTCCGGAGCGGTATTCGAGATAGTGTGGATTTAGTGTGTGTTAAGGGCACTGCGCTCTGGCATTTTTAAGATCTGGGACAGTCTTGCGCACTTACTTCCTGCCGCGTGCATGCGCTCTCAAGTGGCTAAGACCGCAAGTGTGGGTATTTGGACAAGGCATTCGTCCAGCTGCTCTGCTTGTGCACATCCCATCATCGGTTCTCTTCTAGCAGTTCAGTCAATGTACTGTTAGGAGTAGCTGAATAACTCGGGATATTGGTTTATTTCGCATCATAGGGAGTGTCAGGCACGTTTATAAACCGAATAACTTAAGTAATTTGTGGATTAGTGCGTACTGGAGACGCGAACCGTTTCAAACGATTCAGTTCGATTTGGTGAACTGGTTCGACCGGTTCACTAAGAAGATCCAGTTAAATAGAATGATTCGTTCGCGATCCGGACATCACTAGATGAGACAAAACCAATAAAACCCATTACAAACGAGGCATTTGTTGTATTTGACATAATTACTGATTATAATGACTTATACTGTCTTTTTACGCGTTGCGTTGCATTGTAAACATAAAACCATGTCTGCATTTTTGATCGGAGAAAAAACAAACAACAAGCCTACTCTACACTGTTCAAAACTCGTAAATTTTTACATATAAAACACCTTCCGTACTAGGCTTTAGTCAGAAGCGCCAGACTGTCCTTGCAAAGTTGGAACTGCCCCACTTTATAGAAACAGCCTTTGAGCACAGACGCATTGTAGGCTTGTCTGCAGGTTCAGGAAACAGTCCTCCATAAAATTCGCAGCACACATCTGAATATTTGGGTTGAACTGTTCCGGAACAGTGTTGTAAATACAACTTAACCACTGATTTCTAGTTGTGTCCTCTTTTGGAAGGCCAAACAAAGTTTCGCTTTCACAATGAAACACACAGTGTCTTCACAACATGGCGGCGGCGGTGTTAGCAACAATAAAGTTACGCCTTCTTTGCGTGAACATTTGGGCGGCGTTATGCAAATCTTCCCACATCGTGACGTAGATATGTGGGGGCGTGTTAGAACGAGCCGTTTTGGTTGACTCCTTAACTTTTATAAAGAATCTCTTTGGATTGAGACGTTAGTCTTTGCAACTTTACAGATCTTCTTTTATCCCCCAAGAGCGTAACGACTCCAAAGAGAAAGAAAATTTAAAGTATTATGAATTTGTTTACATTAACACTACGGACCTTGTATGGATTTACTGACTCGTAGCACCGGTCTACATTGCGAGTAAATTACTCGCATATGCGACTAAATCTTCACCCTGGGCGACTATATAATGTCTAACATTAGCCATTGGCTAATAATTTCTTAGATTTTACACGCCAGTATGTATGTGAGAGGCGTTCAACACAGATTTTAACTCGATAAACACGCTGACTGAGCACTTGAGAGTTTCACTCTCCGTCAAGCGATCCGTGATATTTGGTGCGCTCAAGGATATGTCACTTACTCTGGGATGCTCAGATATGTAGCACGCAGCGCACCTGTATTTGATGTACCGTAAACTAGTGTGAAGGCACACGACTCGCTGTCGCTTTGCTGGTAGCGCTGTGTTTCTCACACATGCAATGAGAGAGAGCGAGATTCTTGCATACCACGCTGAATCGACGCGCTACATGTAAACATATTCTTTGTTGTATTTTCCTGCAAAAATAACAGAGTTCCTATGGAATTCTTCAGCTTTTAAGAACAGCAGAAGTATCCTGTTCTCGCAATTGGGCGGAGCTAATGCACAAACGGCAATCTCATTGGCTAGAGCACATCTATCCATCGTCCCTGTTTTTGATTTCAGCAAATCAGTTCGAGCGAACTCTGACAACGTGATTAATATTCATGAACCGAGCAGATAGTAGTAGTGGTATTTTTTAATAATAATTACTATTACCTATGATCAACATAATCTTAAACACCACCACCAGTCCTAAGTTCACTTAAAATGACAAATATGCATTCATTCTTGGTTACCAAGTTTTAGTTCTAATCACTAGTTCTATCATTAAATAGTGCTTAATTATCATAATATCATAATATAATGCTTGATTGGCTGAAGTTAAGAGTGCACATTCAGTTATTTAAGAAGCTGTTCCATTTGACAAAGATAAGCTGATTGGGTGGAATCGTGTGTGTGTGTGTGCCGCCTTAACCATATTTTGGGGACAAATTTGTACCCAAAAGTGAGCAAAACATGACAAAATCGCCAAAAAAAACTCCATTTGGGGATGTCCTCATTTGTAAAACTGTTAAAAAATAAAGTAAACAATGTTTTTTTTTACTTTTGAAATTGTAAAAATGCAGAAAGTTTTGTGAGGGGCCAATGGCGATTATATTGCCAAGGTGTGCGTAGAGGGTTGAGTAGTGTTTGTATATATAATAGCAATGTAGTAAGTAATGTAGTTATTTTTTGTGTGCTTGCATCTATCTATCTATCTATCTATCTATCTATCTATCTACTATCTATCTATCTATCTACCTATCTATCTATCTATCTAATCTGCACATCTTTTTGGGGCAAAATGTCCCAAATGTATTAATATGGGGCTTAAAATATTGGTTTGACACCTCTATCTGAAGTTGTTGGCTTTTAAACTGTTGTTGAATGTGAAAATAATATAAAGTATTTGGTGACGGTGAAAAGTATGTTTTAAGGAAAAAATGCCCCGATAATGAATTCAAGTATATGCAAATATTGCCCTTTAATAAAAGGAAATATTTGATTCATAAATTTATTTCCTACAATGGATTACATATATAATATATTCCTTACATATGTTTGATGTTGCTATTCTGCATGGCATTTTAAGATTAAGGTTGTCTTCTAAAACCCTGTCAGTTTGTTTCTTCAATGCAGATTAAGACTAAACATGGATTAAACCGCTCTGTCAGGAGTGGTTTTCCATCGAAAATCCCTTTAGTCTAGATAGAACTACGCTTAGTCTATGTCTGTAAAACAATTCTATTGTGTTGGTCTTTAATCCTCTTCTTTTTTGGACTGAAAATGACTTAAAGGGGTCATATGATGATATTTCAATTTTTCCTTTCTCTTTGGAGTGTTACAAGCTCTTGGTGCATAAAGAAGATCTGTAAAGTTGCAAAGACTAAAGTCTCAAATCCAAAGAGATATTCTTTATAAACGTTATGAGTCGACCACGCCTACCTAAAATGGCTCATTCTAACACGCCCCCCACATACCTACGTCACTATGTGGGAAGATTTGCATAACGCCGCCCAAATGTTCACGCAAAGAAAGAAGGCGTAACTTTTATTCTCGCTGTAGTATTGTTGTTGCTGCTGCCATGTCGTGAAGGCACTGTGTGATTCGTTTGTGAAAGCGAAACTACTTTGTTTGTCCTTCCAAAAGAGGACGATATCTGCTTCGTCATGCCTGGAGCTGATCCGTGCTGGTTGCTGAGGAAATACTACAACTTTGCGCTGTGGATCGCCGGATAGGCTTTTATTTCAAAATAATGTTCTTTTTAGCAGCATTCATATGACCCCTTTAAAGAGAGAAAAGAAAGTGGAAATATCTTCATTGGCTGGAGGTCAGTGGGATTGTTGGAAGTTCAGGCAGGCCATTTATCAGCCCACACCCTTTTGAGATTCTGATAATGATGCTTTAGGAAGACATTTGTTCCTATGTGGCAGCTTGAGTGGGTTTTATGATTCAGAAAAATTTGATATGTTCATTATTCAGTAGTTTTGCCATGGTAAATAAGCGGAGGACTGCATCATGACAGATTTGAAAGTTCTGTGTTACTGCTTCTAGGAGGTGAAATGCAACAATCATACACGAATGCTGGTGATGGTGGAAGGCATCTTTAGGCTTGAAAGGTCCAACCAGATACAGTTGCTGGCAGGAAATCACAAGTTTACTTTGATATACTTTAAAAAAAAATTGTGTAATACAGCAGAATATGCTGTTCATCATATGACATTCAAATTGAGTGTGTGCATTTTTCCGAAATGAGTGCCGAGTGAGTGGTGAAAGCAGCACGTGTCAAAGTTTGTGTATTTTCAGTGAGAGAGCACACCAGGGTATGCTGCATGTTGTGAAGTTTTTGTACATGTGCCACCACCTCTGCTGCCACGAGAGGAAAATGTGTGTGTGAAGATGTGAACATTTCGGGGAGGAAGACACTGTGCAGCAGGTGTTAAATCTACAGAGAACATGTGGTGCAAAATATGCCTTTTTTCATCCTGCGTGCTGCTGGAGATAAGGTCATGTTTTGGCATGGTCCATAAATATCTATCAACACAGGTGGAAATCTTCTTCTTAGTGTGTAAGAGAGTCAGTGTACTTTAATACTGACTTAGTGGACGTAGAGTAAAAGAGCTCAGGGCAGACAGACAGACCAGGGCATATGGGGAGTCACACTGAAGATGGCACAGTGAGTCTCAGGGAATGTTTGGCCTGGATGTTTTATGTTGGTTTTGATATTTTTTGATTTTCATAGGACTGTGTGACTAGAGAGTAGCTTGAGTGTTTTTCTTGTATTTCTGGTTGTGATTCATGCATATGCTCAGAATCAGTGTCTTATCTCCACCCTGCCTTTCAAACTGGGGACAGACAGTCCAATGTCAAGGGATGTCCAAGTTCAACATCCAATGTGTTTTATTGTTGAATTGGTTTAGCAGTCTTGTGTAGTCACAATTGGCATTAAGCCTGATTAACTTTACAGCTTATTCTGACCAAGAAGCACCGAGTTCATCTGACATCAGGGTGACAAGCCAAAGTTGTGAATGTGTTTCTAAATTAAAAGTGATGAAACAAAGACAGTGTACTTCAAAATAATAGTGGGCTGCATGCAAATACAAACATTCAGCCAGTTTAGTACGATTCATAGATAAGGGATTATTGGGAATCAGCACCTTATAATAGGGCTGGGCAATATTACGGCATATATCGTTACCGCGACATAAAGTGTCTACAATTAGGGATTTTGCTATATTGTGTATTTCGCGGTATGCAAATATATCTACATATCATACACCTTTTGAGTGATAAGGAAACATGCATGAATGAGAAAATAAAGAGTGGGATGCACTTGGTAGAGTTAAGTGCAATAAGCAGTGAAAAAGAACTCAATGCGGTGCTCGCGCTGATTGACTCTCAGGCAAAGAGCGTGCACTGAAAGCCCCTCTCAGACAGCATGAGATTGCGAAAACAGATCTCTTTCGTGCTTTATGTGGCTTCGAGTGGGATCAAGATACCGCACAGTTAATGTACATAATAACCTTGATGTGTGGGAGTAGATCAAGTAAAGCAGGCAGTCTGTATTTGGGTCTGAAGTCAAATGTAAGACAGGCTGGTGAAACAAGCCGGGATGTTTTTTATACCCCGTTTACGAATGGAGTAGTGAGCTGTGGATCCGGTGCAGTTACTCGGTCGTAAAGGACAACCAGCCTTATTTCACCTGCGGCTTCGATCTATCAATTTATTATAATGCTTGAAGCAATAGTAGAATTGAACATAGTACGACAACTCGCAAGGTGGACGTTTGTTCAATAGGCACGGTGGCGTTTTATTGAAGGATCCGACTTTATTCAATTTCTCTGTAATATTTATTACTCATGTTAAATAACTCTAGCTTACTGTAGCTGAATAAATTAAAAGTTTTTCATATTTATTTGTTCTGTTGTGCTTGTAATTTGCTTCTTTTCCTTAATTTTAATAACAAAAATAAAATAAAAATAGCTATATTGAGGTACATATTATTATCGTGAAATAAAATTTCTCATACCATGACATAAGATTTTGGTTATATCGCCCACCTCAACTACCTTATAATGGAATCAAAAGTGTACAATGCATCCAGTTTAGTTTGATTCATGAACAAATAACGGAGGGGCGCAGGTCAAGCAGCGTGAATAGGAAAGCTATGTGGAGGATCCGAAGAGCTCCTGAAGGCGGGTGCCCGCATGCAAAATGTGTGGCACAACCAGTGTAATCCAATTCATGAACAAATGACATGCTTTCAGTGATGTCCTTCTTAAAATGAAGCAAGTTCCTATTCTTAAAGTTAGCATATTTTGCATATCTGTATTATATGTAAATGAAGATGACTCAAAATGCAATTTTTTTTGTCATCTTTTGACAGATCCAGGGCTTTTTTTTTTTAACTACAGATTGAACTTCCGCATTTTGGTATTTCCGCCCTAAATTTGGCCATCCAAAAGAACAGATAGAGAATTACAGGCCAAATGTTTTAGCAAGTTTTCTAATTTTCTCTAATTCTGTTCCCATTTGTATGACTGTGCTTGATCATGACCTGCCCCATAGAGTAATATTCAGGTGTGCAGAACTTTAGCGACATGACGAGGCTGTGGAATGATTGTGGTCTCTAAACATCATTGCAATGCTTTTAACTGCAGTGGTCTGATGAACGATATCGGGAAATACTACAGTATTAAAGAGGAACAATGTTCAGCTTACTCAAAACAACTTCCTTTTTGCCTCACAGCAATTAAGAGAGGTTGTTTAATCCCCAAAATTGGATTTATGTATTATGATCATTTGCATTATATTTGAAGCAAGTGAACCTAGAGTGAAATGTGCTAGACAATGCCATCAGCAGCAGTATTTGTTCAATTTTCACACGCAAATAAAATCACGATATTGAACTGTCATGTTTTGTTGTTCACAACCTCTTACCCACTTCCTTTTCGATGAAAGATACTGACCTTTATGGTTTCATGCTGTTAAACTTAAAAAAAATAGTGCATTGTTTTGGAAATTTAAGGGACAGTAGATGGTGCCTTGGTATCAGTTTTGGTTGGCGGTCCTGCGCTTTGCTTATAGCAACCATGTGCTTGCTATCATTTATGAATATTCATAATATGGGTTTAATAATGGAGCTGCCAGAAGTGGGTGTAGCATGCCTTAGGAAATAATAGCAGCTGCAGTTACATCACCAGCTCATACTGTACATTCCTACACATTAAGGGCATAGCAATTATGTGATGGCAGTTCTGAGTTACATCACTTTTATTTTTGCAGATCTCCGTTCACTGTCAAAGATCAGATTGTTGAGATCTATATGCATTTCTGTTTGGGTTTGTTAGGTTCTGTTAGAGCTGCATTATGGCAAATTATAATTATTGATTAAAAAAGTTACAAAAGCTGTCACTGGGGCAGGGAAATTATTTACATCTAAAAAGTTAACTGCATATTAGTACATTAAAGTTACCTGTTATTAGGGCTGGGCAAAAAAATCGAATGCGATTTTCATGCAAATCTCGTAGGTAAAGCCGCTTCTGGTGATTAGTAGTAAATCTCCAGCACGTGCTTTCAGATGGAGCAGCATTTACTACACAGAACCGTAGATCACTGACAAGCTACACAAAATCTCATTGAAAATCGCAGGCGATTCATTGCTGATTTTGAATGCGATTTTTTTGTAGCTTGTCAGCTTGTCACCCGGACACTACGGCTCGTGTGTAAGTAAATTGCCCGCGGGAGGCTTTCCCATATCTTATAGCACGTGCTGGAGATTTACTACTAATCACAGGAGCGACTTTACTGACGAGATGCGCATGAAAATCGCATTCGATTTTTTTTCTTTGTGTGTGCCCAAAAAGGTTACCCCCCCCCCCTTACCATTGTGTATACCTGTAAGTGTGAGATGAGAATAGTTACGGGGTTCATTCCTAAATGAGTCTTGATGTGTGCTAGTAATAGCCACAGCTCACTAAGGATATCTGCATTGTTGATCTGTAATAATCTCTACAAGACCACAGCAGCCCATCTCCATTTCCTCTGGCCTGCATCATGTTTCCTCTTTTGATGTTCTTTAATTGTCTGTCAGCCACTGCTGTGTATTTGTGGCCATTACCAGTTTCAGCAACAAGCAATTTGTCTTTCCATGCTAAATGTGAAACTGCTGCAAAACATGACACACACAGCCCATCAGAGGATGTTTGTTTAATGAACAGGTTCTGGACCAGTGAGATTTCACAAAAATCACAGTATTTTCAATGTAATATTAGTTGGGAATTTCTAGCAGTTTAATCACTGTCAGCATAAATGCCTCTATACAGGGAAGAGGTGTTTTTTTTTTTTGCATTGTGCCAGATTAGGACATGGTATGAGGTTTTACCCCACAAGGGTAAGAGAGGAAGGAGGAGGGCACTTTCATTCTGACAGTCAACACTGAGGTGTGAAAAAGTTGCCCAGTTGCATCGATAAGGAAGAGTTTTTCAGTTGTTTTGAGGTTTTATGTTTTCCTGTCAACTAGGAAACCTCTTACTTGCTTAGTTGCTTTTGCTCTGTTGCCATGGTTTCCAAACATTTACTTAATTCGTATTGATGCTTGCCATATTGAAATCAAAACTGTAGAGTGGCAGCTGTGTTTTGTACAGAGCATCTTGGAGGAGATTTCTGAAGACTAATCTTACTTATTGATATGAATATTATTATAAAATGGTGCAACAGTAATGAGTAGCTGTGCCTAAAGTTTGATTGGGGCAATATGAAACTAGTATACACTGGTAGTATTAAAGTTTGGTGTCGCTACAATTTTTATATGTTTTTGAAAAGTCTATTTTGCTCACCAAGGTTGCATTTATTTGTGAATTATTATTACAATTTAAAGGGATACTCCACCGGCGGGGGCGGAGTCGGATAAAATTGTCGATTGAATCACTTGCCCCCCATATCGTCCGACGTGGTGACCCGTAGCAAGCTTCGCCATCGTCTTCAAGAACCAATTTAGATATGTTGGGGTGGATGGGGTGAAACGGTGGGAGGCTTGTTACTGTCCCATTGCCTGCCAAGTAAATTACACCGTCAAGGCCCAGAAAAGTATTCCCAGACATCCATCATAATAACCACTTTCTCCATCACGTGGTTCCAAACCATAACGTCTTGAAGCGACGAGAATACTTTTTGTACGTGAAGAAAACAAAAATAACGACTTTATTCAACACTTCGTCTCCTCTGCGTCTCTCCGGCGGATACATCTATCACGGAGCTGGTGGATGTTAGAGACCTTGCTCTCCTCCACCTTCCGTTTGAGGATACCCCACAAATGCTCAATAGGGTTTAGATCTGGAGACATGCTTGGCCAATCCATCACCTTGACCCTCAGCTTCTTTAGCAAGGCAGTGGTCATTTTGGAGGTGTGTTTGGGGTCGTTATCATGTTGGAATACTGCCCTGCGGCCCAGTCGCCGAAGGGAGGGGATCATGCTCTGCTTCAGTATGTCACAGTACATGTTGGCATTATGTTTCCCTCAATGAACTGTAACTCCCTCCTCTTTGAGCGGCAGCACTACGCTTGACTGTAAGGCAGACCGACTTGTCTGTTGTACTCCTCACAAGGCTGTTTGCCGCCACACACTCTTGACAACCATCTGAACCAAATAAGTGTATCTGGTCTCTCAGACCACAGGCTGTTCTCAGTAACTTGCGCCTGTCCTGATTATCGCGTGTCTTCACAAACTGTAACTTGCGGGCTTTCTTGTGCATACATCTTTTAGAAGAGGCTCCTTCTGGAACAATCTCCGGGAGGTGTCATCAAATGTGGCAGACGGCTGTCAATGAGAGCTTTCGACAGCGAGTGTCGTTCGGCTCCACGATGCGTAAATTAGGCGGACTCGATGGTAGATACGGGGGCTTTAGCGTGACATCTGACCCAGCTATGCGGGCACCCCGAGCGTAAAGCGCGGGGCGAGAGTAAACGTACCGAGCCGCGGGGCCTAACATCCAAATGTCGATTCGGCCCGAGGGTGCACTCAATACGTCATTGATCCAATACGCAACGCTAACAGTATCGATGTAGTACACGAACACAAGAGAAAAAGAGCATTGCGAGAGACGTAAGTTAGACCATAGGAGAGGGAAGGGAGTCGGAAAAAGCGTAGAGTCTTCGGCAAGTCTAAGTGTTGCGCAGCGCAGGTAAACAGGAACAGGCGGAGAGGAGAAAAGGGAAAGGAAGCTAGGCCGTTTTGGGGGTGGGTGAAACCAATACACTTGTGCACACAAAAAAAACCGCTTCTGTATGGTCTTCGGCCACTGTGTTGCGTAACTGCAGCTCAGGTTTTCAGGTCTTGGACCATCTTCTTATAGTCTACGGCCCACTCTTTATGTGAGCAATACTTCTTTGTTGTCAGATCCCTGAGAGTCTTTGCCATAGAGGTGCCATGTTGTCACCGTCCAGTGACCATCTGAGGAGGGAGTTAAACACCAATTTAACCCACCTCTCCCCATTCACACCTGAGACCTTTTGTACACTATGAGGTCCCAATGACACCGGGGAGAGAAAATGCTACTTGGCCCAATTGGACAGTTTCACTTAGGTGTGTTAACTCACTTTTGTGTCGCTATCTGGTTAGACATTAATGGCTGTGTGTTGAGTTTTTTTTAAGGGGACAGCAAATTTACACTGTTATACTTTACATTGTAGCAAAGTGTCCTTTCTTCAGTGTTGTCAACATGAAAGATATAATAAAATATTTACAAAAAAACGTTAGGGGTGTACTCACTTCTGTGAGATAATATATATATATATATATACCGTATTAGATTCATATATTTTAAATGTAATTTATTACTGTGATGCAAAGCTGATTTTTTTTAGCAGCCATTTCTCCAGTCTTCAGTGACCATCATTCTTCATTCTAATACGCTGATTTGATGCTCCAAAGACATGTACTATTATCAATGTAGAAAACCGTTGTGCTGATTAATATTTCTGTGGAAACCATGAGACATTATTTTCAGGATTTTTTAAAGAATAGAAAGTCAATTAATTTGGCATGAAATCTTTTGTAACATTATTAAAGTCTTTACTGTCACTTTTGATCCATTTAATGCTGCCCGCGATAATTATTGTCGTTAAACTAAAGAATTACTGTAATGTAAAAAAAAGAAAAAGTATGCAATAATAAGTGCTTCAAACAGAATACTGTCGCATCCCACTGACTGTTTTGCCAGGATACCTTGCCATATAAAAAAAAAAAAGGTTATTTTAAAATATTAAACATCTTTGACCGAACGATCCACTATTACAGTGCAAGCAAACTTTTGAGCTGGTTATTGGTTTTCTTATTCATTATCCACTTTTTGAAGTGGAGGGTCAGTGTGTGCATTCGAAATATATTTCCTCCGTCATACCTCTTTTCTTGCTAGATGCTCTGTTAAATACTGCACATTCTGACAAATATGCATATTTTGTTCATAGTACTAGTAGTATGTTATCCTGAACATAGCCAGTTGCCTCAAATGTGTTTTATGTGTTTTCTTCTAGAGAGATGGCATCCACAGTGACTCTGGAAGATGCTCTGTCCAATGTGGATCTGCTGGAGGAGCTGCCGTTACCAGATCAGCAGCCCTGCATTGAGCCTCTGCCCTCCTCCCTCATTTACCAGGTAACAACTGACCTGAGAGCAACTGACCTAGATCTTCAGTGTATTTTAAAACATATAAACCCAAAATACAAGATGTACCAAAGAGTGCTTGCATAACCAGACTTTTTCTTTTTACGACCCTTAGCCCAACTTCAACACCAACTTTGAGGACCGCAATGCTTTTGTGACAGGCATCGCACGTTACATCGAGCAGGCCACCGTCCACTCCAGCATGGTAAGATCTTAACATTTCCACACAAACAGGCAATTATTCAACTCTATCTTCACTAGCTAACCTTCTTTAAATCACCAAACCTCGACTCTGTCACAGCTCCGTTAAGCTGACCTTGACTGTCCGAACCAGTCCATCAAGCCAGCCCTCTGGAAGTCCTGCTAAAGGAGTCTGTCAGGGGCTTGAATGGATTTAAGAGGGCCCATTAGACTCTCTCATTGTCCACATTTACCATGCTTATTTGAGCAGCCTGGCCAAGCGGAGTGGGCCGCTCTGAATGGTTTTTGTATTGAATGTGAACTGCTGTGTGCTCTATTAGTGAGAGGTAATAGCTGTGAGGGACTGTTTGACATCATTGAGGAAATGAAGAGTGTGTGTGGAAGTAGTGTGAGGCTACACACACACACAGTCTCAGTTTTTTTTTGTTACTCTAGGGGAGACTTTCTTCAAAGTTTCTTTAGAAAGTTGTTAAGATTTTAAGATTAAGTGGGTTAATCTGTTCTCTGGCAATTTATTCAACATGAAATAAAGGTTTATTGTAGAATCTGCATTTAAAGTAATAATACATTGGGCTTAAATTCTGAGGTCACTAGTGCAGAAATCTGTTTATTTGGCATTATTATTTACTTATTTAGGTATTGTTTAATAATTTTTTTAATTGAAAATGTTGAATATTAAATTAGCGTCACAATTTAACTGTATCTAAAAAATTGACAATATTATTGCAATAATCTAAAACTATGTTTTGAGGAATTTTTTTTAAACATTTTTAAATATAATCAATCAGTCGATCAATTAATATTGTATTTTATTTAGAAAAAAAATCCAGATTTTTCAGTGTGGCCTCAGACTTTTGGACCCCACTGTATGTAGAATAAGTCTGTGTGCTTTCATTTGCACCAGTGTATTATAATTTCATGGAGAACTTTTGCTGTGTGTTACAGAATGAGATGTTAGAGGAAGGACAGGAGTATGCCGTGATGCTGTATACCTGGAGGAGCTGTTCAAGAGCTATTCCTCAGGTAAATTTGTCACACCTAAAGCCAGTCAAAAAAACTTACAGCACCACCTGTGAGTCTGTTGTTTTGACCCTCTCCATCTGTCCTTCTCTCAGGTGAAATGTAATGAACAGCCTAACAGGGTGGAGATCTATGAGAAGACAGTGGAGGTGCTTGAGCCTGAAGTCACTAAACTAATGAACTTCATGTACTTTCAGGTAAAGATTAATGCTATTTTCTAGATTTTAATACAAGATGTTGTAAGATGCACTAATGCTTCTCTCTCATTTTACTTCACTCTCAGAGGACAGCAATAGATCGCTTCTGCGGGGAAGTGCGTCGACTGTGTCACGCCGAGCGGAGGAAGGACTTTGTGTCTGAAGCTTATCTGCTCACGCTGGGGAAGTTCATCAACATGTTTGCCGTGCTGGACGAACTTAAGAACATGAAGTGCAGTGTCAAAAACGATCACTCCGCCTACAAGAGGTAACCACAGACTGCTTTCTGCGAGCCTCAGTTTTGCATCTAGCCTTGTCATTAATTCATGCATCCTGTAGATGGCAGTCATTCTACATCTGGATTCTTCTGCTCAGTCGTTATCACTGTAGAATACTCTCTTTTTTGGTGCTTCATTGGCATTAAACAGACATTTCAAACTCAGAAAATTTTTGTATTTGTCAGTAAGACATTTTTTAAAGCCAATTAATACTTTTATTCAGCAAGTATGCATTAAATTGGTCAAAACGGACAGTAAATATATTTAAAATGTTACAAAAGATTTCAATTTAATGCTGTTCTTTTAAACATTAATAATAAGAAGAAATGTTTCTTGAGCACCAAATCAGCATATTAGAATGATTTCTGAAGGATCATCTGACATGTATCTGTATTCAATGCCATCACATGAATAACTTGCATTTCAAACTCTATTTGATAATTGGTGTGTATATGTTCATATACAGATACACCACATAAATATATATATTTTGCCTGTGACTGTAAAATGCTCAAGTCTGCACCATTTTCCAAGCTGAAGCAGTGTAGTGGGATATTGTTAGTGATATATTCTTGTTCATTAGCTGCATACTCATTATCTTACACTTGTTGAAATAACCATACAGGAGTCCACAGTGTCAAAATAAAGTTATGGTAAATGGAACAGAGATGCTGCACATCTATGTGTCATCAAGACACTAGAGCGGTCTAGTTTTTTTACCCCTTTCTTTCAAGGTGTTCTTGCGAGTTGGTGTATCTGCATAGATTTAAGTTTATTTTCAGTGTGCCTACTTGCTGAACACACTTTATGAAATGTCAAATTTGTCAACCACCTATCCAGTTTTCCACCTCATGACACTTGTCTCTATATTTCGGTCTTTTATTGCGTTTTTCTTTCTAGGTCTCAACATTACAGTTGTTTTTTGTTTTTCCCTGCTGGCCAGTAGATCAGACTTACTGCCAACATTTACACTGTCCCCACCACAAAAACAAAAGCAACATATTTTTTTATAAGTTTCAGACAATATCTGTATTTGTCATTACATTTTTGTTTTCTTAAAAAAGAATCCCAACAAATACATATATTTGGCCTGAATTATGCGTAATTGTTTGTCATAGTGACATACAGTGCTTGAGCTGGCTTAATTGTGATATGTTCTGTGTCAGTCTTTCTCGTCTTTGCTTATATTTTTCTCTCTGTCCATCAGAGCTGCCCAGTTCCTGAGGAAAATGTCAGAGCCATCCTCCATTCAGGAATCTCAGAACTTATCCATGTTCCTGGCCAACCATAACAAGATAACTCAGGTACCACACCATAATCTGTAAACTAACACTTAATACTGAGAAAATGTATTGACTAAAGTATCCAAAGAAACAAGCAGTGTTGATTTGTTTTGCAACTGTAGTGAAGACATATTTGTGTTTAATGTAGACCATCTCTTGAACAGAAATTCACTAAATTGACTTCAAGTCCCTGGACACAGCAGCATAATAAACACAAATACATGCAGCAGTGCTTTAGACATGTTCTGTGTATGAGTTGCTGATATTGACGAGCATCTGTGTTTCAGTCCCTACAGCAGCAGCTTGAGGTGATTAGCGGATATGATGAGCTGTTGGCAGACATTGTTAACCTGTGTGTGGACTACTACGAAAACAAGATGTACCTCACCCCCAATGAGAAACACATGCTACTCAAAGTAAGCATATATTTTTATGTTTTTGAACAAAATCTCTTATGCTTACCAAGGCTGCATTTATTTATTCACAAACACAGTAAAAACAGCAATATTGTGAAATATTATTAGTTTAAAATGTTTTTTATTTTAATGTATTTTAAAATTTAATTTAGTCCTGTGACGGCAAAGCTGAATTTTCTGCAGCCATTACTCCAGTTTTAAGTGTCAGATGATCCTTCAGAAAAATCATTCTAATATGCAGATTTAGAGCTCAAATTTAGTTTTTAAAAAAAAAATCAATATTAAAAGTTGCTGCTTAATATTTTTGTTTGAACCATTTGACATTTTCTTCAGAATTCTTTTTTTGATTTGGGGGCATATAAATTTTAAAAACAGCCTTTTTAACGTTTTTTTTTTTATAACAATGCAAAAGTATTTGCATCAAATTAATACTTTTTCTGAATACAAAAAATTATTTAAAAAAAAAGACTCACCCCAAAATTTTAAACGATACATTTACAATAAAAAAAAAGTAGAACAAAGTGCCACTGTGTTTCTAGGTAAGGATAGTATTATGTTTTTGCTAATCTTTCTTAGTCTTTTTACCATGTTAAATGTAAATCTTGATATTTATGTATCATAATCAAGCAGTCACTGTTACTAACTAGATTACTATGTAAAAATCTATATACTGTTAAGGATTTTTTCCCCACAAAGTTTTTCCCATAGTTTGGTGTGACTGTGTCTTGTAGGTGATGGGCTTTGGTCTTTATCTCATGGATGGAACCAACAGCCACATCTACAAACTGGATGCCAAGAAGAGAATCAACCTCACGAAAATTGACAAGTTTTTCAAGGTGTGTCGGTCTGTGTGCTTTTGATAATATGAAATCTCTGACCTTCAGAAATGGAAATGCATTTGAGATGCATGTTAAAACCTGGTGTAAACCACAGTCTGTCTCTTCACTTTTGTTGGGATCGTCCAAGGCACATTTTAATTTGATTTGCCATTCTGCCCTACCCCTACAGCAATTGCAGGTAGTGCCTCTGTTTGGTGACATGCAGATTGAGTTGGCCCGCTATATCAAAACCAGCGCTCACTATGAGGAAAACAAATCCAGGTTGGTGTCGTAGGATGCCATACTTAAATGTGAACACTGTATATGCAGATGTGTTTTAGCTTACTTTAATTAAAGAGTAGATAACCCAAAATAACCCTTCCAAACTTTCTTTTTTAAAGGTATTTTTAATAATGTACTGGCTGCTCTTTTCCAATACACTGCAATGATTGAAAAAAAAAAAAAAAAATTGCTTTTGGTGATCAAAAGCATCATTGGAAATATGCAGTGAAAATAGCCAAATGTTGTTCTATTTACTATACCCTTCCATGTTTTTTTTTAATTGCCTGGCCTCCCCATCCTCTAGGTGGTCGTGCACGTCTGCAAGCAGTAGCCCACAGTATAATATTTGCGAGCAGATGATTCAAATCCGTGAAGACCACATGCGCTTCATTTCTGAGCTGGCTCGCTACAGCAACAGTGAGGTGAGAGGCTTTTAAAAAAGCGAACACTTTCTTTTCTTCGCTGTCTTTCTAAACAAATGCAGTGCAGACTCCCCAGTCATCATGCACTGACGCATACTGCCAATGACGTTGGGGGATGAAATGTCTATTACCTAATATGCCAAATGACTTTCTATTTCTGAGCATAAGACCTCTGTTGTTTAGCATCACTTTAAAGCAGTTGTTGCTTATTTGGATTGGATTTAAATCAAAATTTTGGCTGCAGTAATGTTCTGCAGTATTGACATATATATTGACACATTGATTGATAAATATTTCAAATGTTTTTTTTTTAGTGTCTCTTGTGCTGAGACTGTAAAATACCTGTTTTTATTTGAATATAATTTATTCTTGCAATGGCAAAGCTACATGTTCAGCAGCCATTACTCCAGTCGTCAGTAAGTCACATGATCTTCAGAGATCTTTATGATATGCTAATTTTGTGCTCAAGTAACATTTCTTGTTATTAAAAAATGTTAATATTTTTGTGGAATTCGTGATCGACTTTTTCCAGGATTCTTTGATAAATAGAAAGTTCAAAATAACAGCATTTATTTAAAATATAATTTATTTGTAGCAATGTAAAAATCTTTACCATCACTTTTGATCAGTTTTGTGCATCCTTGCTGGAAAAAAAGTGTTCATACGGTATATTCTACTAGTGCTCTAGTGGTAACTATGGTAAAAATAGCTAATTAAACTGAATAAGCCTCAGCATAGTGGATGCTGAAAAATCTCTTTTAGAAGTGCATTAATGTTTGGAATCATACAGCTTAATGAGAATCAGAAGCTACAGTGGATTACGTTGCACTTGTTGAGTTTGTTTTTGCTCATGTGAGTAGATTTTTAACAATATTCATTAGCTATGGGAGGGCGAGCAGCTCGCGCTTCATACATGATTCACTTTTCCTTGGCTGAATGGGTTCAAGGCTCAATCTCGGCAACTTGAAATTTGCATTCAGAACCACAGGGGCTGTATTCTTACAGAAGAATATGGAAATGTGAGGGGAGGAGGCCAGCCTGGGATTGAATTAAGACATGGCAGCAGCACTGTAATGAGAACGTAATGGCAGCCAGAGGACAACTGGTCCGCTATCAGTGACAGCAGCCCGGTGATGAGGAGAAACAGCAAGGAATTTGTTCGTTCCACAGCCCTGGTTGTCAGATGTCAGGGGTTTTAACACGCAGTGCTTGTCTTGTGCTGTCTTGGACTGCTGAAACAAATGCACAGATATATGGGTTTTGGCATTTCCTCTCGTGTTTGTTCATTTCGATTGCAGCCCCTGCTTCTGTAGATGCGGCAGGGATCCTGGAGTTTTGTTTGTCATTAGGTTGTGTGAAGAGATTTCAGTGGTTCATTAATTTGCTCATTTTCTCTCTAATGATAGTAGTCGTGTTAGACGTTATGTTATCTTGTTTACTTGCCTCCTTTTCTCATTTTTGCAGGTAGTGACGGGCTCAGGGCGTCAGGAGGGTCAGAAGACGGACTCTGAATACAGGAAGCTGTTTGAGCTGGCTCTGCAGGGTCTGCAGCTGCTCTCTCAGTGGAGCGCTCAGGTCATGGAAGTGGTGAGTAGACTTGTCACTCATATTTATGTATGAGACCCCCAACCAGGGAAAGGTGAACTCCAACTTTTAAGTCGTGATGATTTGATGAGTCGTGGGTGACACATGGCTGGATCCCTGGTTTCATGCTGTTCTTTTGTATATTTGCCTGATAAAAGACAAAGCTCCCAAAATCACTCAAAAGCAGTCGAATTATTCTTAAAAACTGTCCTGAAACGGAATCTCCATTAATGTTTTGTGCAAAATGAATTAAATTCAGGAATTTTGGAGCCATGAATACCTGTGCTTGCAATTGAGATGTGCGAAGCTACATACAATCAGGTCCAAAAGTTTGAGACAACATTTAAAGTCTGGGGTTCAAAACCTGGAAAAGTGTTTGTTTGTTATTTTTTATATTAATTATTTATTTAATTAATTTCATAAAGATTGTATTGCCATGTCCGTTATGGTGTATAATAAAATATTAAAGGGGTGGTTCAGGTTTTTTTTTTCTAGGCTTGATTGTGTTTATGGGTGCAGTCTAACATGTTAATGCTTAGTTTTTTTTTAAAAATGCATTTTTTTTCACATAATTTACCTTTTTTCCACACCGCTCTGTCCCTTCTCTGAGAAACATGCTGATCATTTCCTTCATTTATGAAGCCCTTCCCTCAGAAATACACGATGGGCTCTAATTGATTAGCTGGCCCAGTGTGTTGTAATTGGCTAAACCGCCTCTAGTGCGCGTCTAATCATCCCGCCCCTCACCTCTGCGGCATGTGCTCCGGTTGTATTGTAGACAACGGCGTCGTTAATATCGCTTTTCTGTTTGAGCCCGATTGAGAAGCAGAGGGTATTATTGAAGAGGATCGTGCAGAAACTCTGCAAGCGCAGCTTTTAATGGTAGGCCTATGTTTTTAGCTTGTTGTTGTCTCATACTTTTAGATATGCTGTTATTTGTAAATGCTACTGCTTATGTTAGCTTTTAATATACGGTTTTATCCTGATTAAAGCTTTAAAACAGTACGGCAACTGCACGCGTTTCACCCACTTCTCAAACTATTTGAAATAAGTGGATAAATTGGAACAGTTCATTGTTGGAGTGAGCTGAAAGCGAGCGAGATGCAGAGCGTGTGCAGAGCAGGGGGATGTCTAGGACAGTATTAAGAACTCGCTGCTTTAGACCTGATTTTGAAACCTGTGAAAATCCATTAGAATGGTTAAGACGAATCGCAATTCATATTTGAAAGTTTTTTCCGTCACCCCTAGTTTTTCTCTTACTCTCTTCTCTAAAGCAGCGCAGCATGGCCTCGCCCCCTTTGCTGCCTTTTCCCAAGGGGGGGGTTTGTCTGGGTTTGTGATGTCACGAACCCGGGAAGTAGCTTGTTGTAGTCCCTACCAGCCATTTTTGTAGGCATTAAACTGCCAGAATTTTAAAAGACTATATCTCTGTTTGCATTGATCTTCCAGCTTCGTAACTTTGCAGATGTTGTTTATGCTCAAACAGCAACATTACACACTAACTAATGTTAAAAAAGTGAAATCGCAATTAACCACCCCTTTAAACATTATATAAAATGTTGAAATATTTAAAATGTTCCATTATTTCTGCGTCAGCAATGAGCAAATTGACACTTTTTTTTTTGCAAATTGTGTCCTGGTTTCTTTCCCCTCTCTCTGTCTAGTTTCCTTTAACTCTCAGCTGTCCTGTTTGTTAATATAAGAATAAATATAAAACAAAGTAATAATTCATGTGCAGGTGCATCATGCCTGTAATAAGCTACATAATATTTCCAGTCTTACTGTGTCTTTTTCTTTAAGTATAATATCTTTACAAAAGATTTAAGAGTAAGGAAGGAAAATAAACCATATTACACACACTTGAGATGCTTGTTGGTCAAATCTAAAATGTTTTTTTATGTTCTGCATGAAGTATACAGTCCTCCAAAAGAAGATTAATGAACATGCTATGTCCTTTGTAACAGCCTATCAGCAATAACAAATACCAGCCTGTCAAAAGCTCTTTTAATGAGTGTTGTCTGAGAGAAGTGTCCAGTCTCTGAGAGCTGTTGAATTGAGTTACTCAAAACGCCAAGATGAATTTTCTCCGATTTTGCTCAAGTCCTTGCACAAGGACAGTCATTCACATCATGTACTTCATCAGGAGGAAAGCCAACTTACTAAAGACTATCTAACCTTTAATTTCCAGTATCACTAACTCACCGTTCAAGACAGCGCTTGAACCTCGTTCATTGAATAGACGGGGTCACTCCCCTGGTGTGCATTCTTTTTTGGGTCCACAAGGCCAGCCATGTTTTCACCTTTCAATCGAATCGCTTTCAGTTCCAGCTATACTTTTTTTTTTCTTCCTCTGAGCAAAACATTTTATGTTGTCGATCTTGTGAAATATTGTTGCCATGGAAACAGCCTGAAGCAAGTCCATTCTTGTTAATTAGTAAAATGGGTTTTGGTATTTGTAGCAAATTAGGCTAGGGATGGAGATGATGGACCATAGTTTCTGAAATTTGTGAAGCAGCTTTGAAGATAATCATCTCTTGCAGAATAATAATCATAAGCAATTATACATGAAAGATTATAAAATGTTTTTCTTTTTGCAGTATTCTTGGAAGTTGGTGCACCCTACAGATAAATACTCCAACAAAGAATGCCCAGACAATGCTGAGGAGTATGAACGTGCCACTAGATACAACTACACCAGCGAAGAGAAATTTGCTCTGGTGGAGGTCAGTTCACCTGCAGGTCCAAAGCTCAGCTGTGTTGCATTGTAATTATAAGCAAAAAATATATGCACAAACATTTTAAAAGCCATTGCACCTCTATGACCTCTACTGTAAATTAAATATACTGCTATACGGTGGATTTATTGGATGATGATGAATTTATTCAGGTTTTTCTTAAATTACTTAATTATACATTTAAATTAATTTTAATTATTATATATTTTAAAATTTTAAAATTTTACTTTGTATAATTTATTTATTAATTGTATTTTTGTTATTGTTTATTTACTTTTTATTAATGTCTTTAGAACTTTTGTATAAACTCGCGTTGACCTGATTTTTGGAGCAGCCCTAATCAATTCCTTGCTCTGAATGAACTCACGAATACATTATCAATGACTGAATAACATGTAGATGATTTTGATTTAATCACGAACTTTGTGAGGCTCATAATGTTCAGAAAATGTACTTCGTGTTAAGTGACTGATCTTAGGTTAGTAGAAGTGTGACCCGGACCCCAAAACCAGTCGAAGGTCAATTTACAAATAATCGGGATTTATACATATCGAAGCTGATAAATAACCTTTTCAATTGATGTATGGGTTGTGGATACGCGACAATATTGTCCAGATACCACTTGATTTTAAAATCTGGAATCTGCTGGTTGCCAAAAATCTCAATTTGAGAAAAGCGGCCCTTTAAATTTGTCTAAATGAAGTCCTTAGCAATGCATATTACTTATCAAAAATTAAGTTTTGATATATTTACAGTAGGAAATTTACAAAATATCTTCATGGAACATGATCTTTACTTAATGTCCTAATGATTTTTGGCATAAAAGAAAAATCAATCATTTTGACCCATACAATGTATTTTTGGCTATTGCTACAAATATACCCCAGCGACTTAAGACTGGTTTTGTGCTCCAGGGTCACATATCTGAAGTGTTTGTGTCCGTGTTCCAGTTCTCTGTCTGAATGTGCTTCTGTCTACTTGTGTTTAGGTCATCGCCATGATAAAGGGCCTGCAGGTGCTGATGGGCCGTATGGAGAGCGTGTTCAACCACGCCATCCGTCACACCATCTATGCAGCTCTGCAAGACTTTGCCCAGGTAACGCTCAGAGAACCGCTGCGTCAGGCCATCAAGAGGAAGAAGAACGTCATCCAGAGGTACAACAGAGCACCAAACCGGATGATATTTCTGTCTTCCAGCTCTAGTTGTTTAAGTCTGTTTTGGCTGACTTTGACTTTGTTGCAGCGTCCTCCAGGCCATCCGTAAGACCATCTGTGATTGGGAGACTGGCAGAGAGCCACATAATGACCCAGCACTGCGGGGTGAGAAGGACCCTAAAGGGGGATTTGATATCAAAGTTCCTCGTCGTGCCGTAGGACCCTCCAGCACTCAAGTATGTGGCTTTTTAGTTCCCAATTTCTATACGATAAAGGATAGAAACATTCTACACAAATTTAGACAATGTAGCACTTACAGAGCATGTATGACAGTAACACACTTCAGAACTCAGTTACCTTCAAGAGTCTAGTTATGATTTGCATTCTGAATGCAATGGCATGTGAATTTTTTCATTTTTCATTTTCACCTTATACAACTCCTAACCTGAAACAACCTAACCAGCCATACTGCTATATGCTTTTTCTACCTTTTCCACGCACACACACACACGACTAAGCCCAGTGTCATTCAGAAGAGCTTGTAATCTTCCACTCGCTTCTGCCGCAGATGTTGCATGAAGCACGGTTGATCCGGTGTGGCATGGAAGGGTGTCGTATTGAATGTCAATAGCGCCTCTGGGATTTGAGCTGTAATCGGTTCTGCCTCACAACGTGATCTCAGTGCTTTGCTACTGGAATTTTTGAGAGAGTTTCATACACGTGTCCTGATTCAACAGTCAGTTTAATTTGATGAAGTACGTGTTGAGGATTGTTCACATGCCACATTATTTTTAATCTTTTTGTTAATTTTGGACTCATCAATGTTTTTGTGTTAGTGTGGATTGATTTCAAGCTTTTCTGTCATTGGCTTGAGCTCTGTTTGATTATGGTTGAATTTCACCACAAGAGGTTTCTGTCAAGAGGCTCACAGCTCTGAACTAGGGTTGCATTGAGACCTGAAATTTTGGCTTTGTGTACAATACCAGTTTCTGGTGCCTTAGAATTAGACTAATACCTCAGTGGGTAGTTTACTGTCATAGACCTCCTTGATCATACAGACAGAATTTGATCCATTCATTTCTCATGTTGAAGGGTTTTTTCAACGTAAGCATAAGGATTAAATATTTTTTATTTTAATATTTTTTTTTTTTGGTAGTTCCCAAGTATTATGATTTTAATGAAATATGTTTAGTGTAAAAAAATCCCTGTCATACTTTGTTCAAGACAATTTGACCCAAACAATAACTGTGAACATAGCCTCTCAGTATTTAAATACAGTGCTACACAGAAACACATCCACTTCTCCAGGGAAGCTTTGATGCCTGTGTGCCCTCCATCAGCACGTTAATGCACTCAGACCAGAATGCAAAAGAGGTCCACCTGTGGCAAGATGACCGGAGCAGAATGCAGCTGTGAATGTCTGTCAACGGGTGGCTAAACATGCATGTGCGAAGAGTAAAGGACTTACTCTTTCTGTTCCTCTGTGTAGCTGTATATGGTCAGGACAATGCTGGAGTCTCTTGTCGCTGATAAGAGCGGCTCAAAGAAGACCCTGCGCAGTAGTTTGGAGGGTCCGACCATCCTGGACATCGAGAAGTTCCATCGCGAATCATTCTTCTACACTCACCTGCTCAATTTCAGTGGTAAGGAACAGTCTAAATTGCCGTTCACTCCAATATAGACTTTTTTTTTTTTAGCATTCAAACCTTTAAACTACAGTAAAAACCAATGTGCGATTACCGTGTTTTTATTGTCCAACTATACAGCTATACTTTTTTTTTTTTAACCAAACTTTTTCATACCATTATGCATTAGTTCCAATTATTGACCTTTTCTGTGTCCACAAAGGCCTAAAAAGGTATATAGACACTTAAGCTACATTTATAAATGTGTGAATGTCATTGCTTTAGCAAAAGGCTTTTATTTTAAAGATAGATAGCACAAATACGCTGTCAAGCCTGTAGTAAGCAGCAGAAGTTTTTTTTTTTAAGTTACATTTTTGTAAAATAAAGTTTGTTAGGTTGTATATTATAAAGCAATAGATTATATAAGATTGTGACCGTATTTTCTTGTCTGTTGTTGTATATCCAAGTGAAACAGAAAAAATATAGGATGGCACTTGATTTTGTCCGTCAGGAATTGATTAAATCTATAGGCTAATTATAGGTTTGTAAACATTCGGGATGCGCACGCATCATGGTTGCAGAAAACCTGGGAGAGATAGCCTTTACGGCTAGAGGAGAATAAAAAAAAAGGTAAATTTGATTTTATATTTCAAAAATCTGACTTTATTCTCGCAATTCCGAGACTATATCTCACAATACGTGCTATAAAAAAAACTCGGCATTCTCCGTCCGTTTTTCCCCTCGGCTCAGAATATATATCCCACACTTCTAGCTTTTTTCCCTCAGAATTGACAAACTAGCAATTGTTGAGTTAAATCGAGTTATAAAGTCCAAACTAGGAGATATAAATTTGCATTTGCTAGAAAGTCATAAGTGTGAGATAAAATAAATACATGTTATGTAAAATGTTAATAGTAAATCTGTTTAATTATGTCAATGCTGTACACTGTAGGGCTAAGTTAATACATCTCGTCCCCTATGACCTGCATATGTGAATATTATGTAGACCTAAATCAAATTTATGCTTTAAAAGTAGAGTAACCATAGTAGTTTTCATCCATAGTATGTCCGTTTAAACGTCTGCGTTTAGCTTCAAATGGCATCTTTGATGACAGTATTCTATAAAAATTATTTGCATTCCGATTCTGACATCCAAAGGCACACAATGAGAAGGGGTGTTTCTCTATTCCATGGATTTTATCAAAAGGAAAACCGTTTCCTTCCAATTGTTCCCAGTGTTTTTCTGCCACCACAATACATGCGCAGCTGCATGTGATGTAACTGTGATGTCTACTCCAAATTGGTCTATAGGGAATTTATGATCATGGACACGTTTTTTTTTTTCATCAATTATTTGTAATTAACATGGTAGTGTTCCATTAAAAAATGGCCATTGTATTTGGTTGAATGCGGATGGTGTTAAGAATGTTTTGTCTTACAAATGCGTGATGTGTTGCAGAGACGCTGCAGCAGTGCTGTGATTTGTCCCAGCTCTGGTTCCGTGAGTTCTTTCTGGAGCTCACAATGGGTCGCCGCATTCAGTTCCCAATTGAGATGTCCGTGCCCTGGATCCTTACCGACCACATCCTGGAGGCTAAAGAGGCCTCTATGATGGAGTGAGAACCAATTAATACATGAATTGCTGTACTATACATGTGCAAAAAAGAATGCTTTTATGAAATATGCTTCTAAGTATGTCTGATCTCGACAGGTATGTGTTATATTCATTGGATCTGTACAACGACAGCGCGCACTACGCTCTCACAAAGTTTAAAAAGCAGTTCCTTTATGATGAGATTGAAGCTGAGGTAAAAGCCCTCTTGAAAATCCTTTGAAGCAGTTATTGCATTGCTAATTTAATTTCTTCTACTCAAGTTTCAATGTTCTTTTAAGTGATTGTGCGTCTGGATTTTTTTCTCTTTCTCCCAGGTGAACCTCTGCTTTGATCAGTTTGTCTACAAACTTGCTGATCAAATTTTTGCCTACTACAAGATTCTTGCTGGAAGGTAAGTCTGTCTGTTTAAATGCCTCATTTGGACAGAATTTGTTTTCAGGGCAAATATGTAACTTTTCTGTAGTAATGGAAGTTAATTTGGGGACCTAAAAAAGTGTTTTATTTTCTCTCTGTAGCCTCCTTCTGGATAAGAGACTAAGAGCTGAATGTAAGAATCAGGGCGCCAACATCTCATGGCCTTCCTCCAATCGTTACGAGACGCTTCTCAAACAGAGACATGTCCAGGTAAGGACAGCCACTGTTCTGTTTACACAGTCATTACTGTTTATTAATGCTGTTTTCAAGTCCACTCATCTTGTTTTGTCCTTTTCTCTTGCAGCTCCTTGGACGATCGATTGACTTGAACCGTCTGATCACCCAGCGAGTTTCTTCGGCACTGTATAAATCCCTAGAGCTCGCCATCAACCGCTTTGAGAGCGAGGACCTCACTTCCATCATGGTGCCTTATACTTTCAAATCTCTGTTTTTATGGAAATTTGGAGTTTTCAATTTCTTATAGAGAGACCCTGAATTTGCTCAGTTTGTTTTAGCTGTGAATTTGTTGGATATTTGCTCGTTCGGGATTTTTAATGAAAGAGAGGCCATCTCTCTAGCAGAATTGAAATTCAGTGCACTGGGAATAATTTAGCATAGGCTGCCAGAGAGTGAATCATTTTCAATGTTTGCTTCCTATATGTGTGTTTGTGTGCTAATATATAGACATTTGATTAGACGTCTGACTGTGACACATGCATTGCCAATGCATGAAGTTGTTCCAAAACTCATTATCGGTTTTCATACAAACTGTTGTTGGAGGTCTATGTGTGCTACTAAATAGAAATGTGTTGTTGGTCAATGTTATTGTTGTGTCAGAAAGTGAGAGGGTATTTGTTTGTTCCAATTGATCATCTTTTGTCTGTCTTTGATCAGGAGTTGGAGGGTTTGTTGGATATTAACCGGATGACCCATAAGCTCCTTGGTAAGTATTTGACACTGGATAGTATCGACACCATGTTCCGTGAGGCAAACCACAACGTATCCGCACCCTATGGCAGAATCACTCTCCATGTCTTCTGGGAACTCAACTATGACTTCTTACCCAACTACTGTTACAATGGCTCCACGAACAGGTGGGTAGGGAGTGCCCAAGGTTTATTTAAAAGTTACTTATTTGAAATATAATGAATAATGGTTATTTTTAAAGCCCTGATTGGACAAGGATGCGTTTTAGGACATCTGTAAAAAAAAAAAATTCTGTAGTAAATTGACACATCTGTAAGTGATTGACGTGGCAATTTGTACAGGATCAAAATCACAGAGAATTAATTCTGGTAATTAATACCTTTAATATAAAATAATACAAAATTCAATAATATATATGAAATATTAAAACAATTATGCACATTCTACTAATCTTTAATGACAGGGTTGTGCAATAATATAATTTACAATGTCATAAATGGACAGCACTTTAACAGCTGTATTAGTGTAGACAACTTTCAGGTTTAAGCTGATGCAATATCTATTTATTCATCCATATTTCAGTTAAACAGATGTGATTGTCATTAAAAGTCAAATTGCATAGAAAATGTCTTTGATCACTTGTCAAAAAGCCAGATGCATGAGACTTTTAAAGGAAGATGGTGCATTGCTTTCATCTTTAATTTTTAGAGAATGGTTAATTAAGTTAATTCATTAGTTATTGATAGTCAGTCTATGCTTAAAGTCTATGATTATTTCAACCAAGAAAAGACTGTTATGTTTCAGATACACAGATTCTCCACATTTGAGAGACATTCTTGTACATAGATTTTTCTTTGCAGTTTTTGAGAAGTGTGTCATTTGCACGAACTGGAGGCAAATCAGTTAACATTTTATTTTTTCTCCTGTGAATTGAGTGTTTGTCTACCTTCTGCAGTTGGATAGATCACTCTTTTTTTTGTCTTTTCTTTTAACGGTCAAATAACACAAATACAATCTTTTTACTGAGCACAAGGTACAATCTGACCCATATATCAAATATGACTGTAAGTGAGAAAAACAAAGAGAGGTTTGTAAGGAACCATAGTGAGTTGAAAAATATTCCAAAGACTGAATTTTACAGTGTTTAAGATGGGCTGTATAGAACAGGCGTGAAGGTAGGCCATGAAAGAGGCTGAATGTGGCATGAAAAGGTGCCTAAAGTCAACTTTACACTGTCAGGTTAAGATGTGACAAAATGCTTCAACATTTTGTGACCTTTCAGGGAAGATAGACCTATTGATGACAAATTCATCATAAATGTACCCATTTAGTATTAAAGTGAACTAACACCATCACTTCTCAGCTGCTCCTGTTGTATTACACTCACATCCACAAGTCACTTTAACTCCTAAAAGTTGGTCATGTCATATATTTGTAGCTTTTTTTTAAATAATTTTCCCTTAGAAACATATTCCGTTGAAAGCTGCAGTTTGACTTGTGTGATGAGTTTTTTTCACTGTATTGTTGCTTGTGAATAGGGCCAGAGTGGACATGCTGATCACAGCCTTATTGAACAGAATTGACAATAACTGGGCGACAAACCCAATAATACAAAAATAGTCAAATGAAGATTTTTTTTAAACAATTTTTTCCTTTCCTTTAGGTTTGTTCGCACTGTGCTGCCATTTTCACAAGAGTTTCAGAGAGACAAGCCTCCCAACGCCCAGCCACAGTACCTATATGGCTCAAAGGTGGGTTTAAATATCACACCGACATCTATTACATCTCCAGCATTCACTTGAGACAAACTATAACATACAGGGAAATGTTTTTTATTAAGCAAGATTAGATAGGTAGGCAAAGTACATTTCAAGCATAGTAGGATTTCAATGCAGCCAACACAAAACAGACAGACTATCAACTCACAAAGAAATTAAAATAAACACTTATATATCCATTAAAGGTAGAGGTGCACTAAGCAATTTAATGTTTTGGTGGCTCTTTTTTTCCTTGCAAAACCAATATGGCGGTGGTGTTTAACTTTAAACTGACACTATACTCTACGGACTACAGACATGATGATGTTGATGGGTGACCCACATTATGTAGAAATATAAATATATAAAATAATCTATGCTTCTGATTTGACTGTAACCTTAATCTTATGTATATTGGAACATTTGGTACTATTTAGTAGTGTAAAAATGATCATTTTCAAATAATGATTATTATTATAATAATTATGATTATTATTTTTAAACTATAAAAAAAATTGTGTGTGGGGGGGTGATTTTATAATAATTTAAAAAAAAAATAATGTAAACCTAGATTAATTCTGATAACAAATTCATTAACTCATGCTAACAAACTGAACCATTGTAAATGTATACCAAACAAAATACATACAGTGCATAAATAACTGCAGTTTGTAGAATTGTATTGTAAGCCAAGGTGCCGCCTTCAGTTTCCTTTTTTAATAAGTTAGTGATCTGACATTTTAATGCTAATTTAACCCCATCAGCCCAGCTCAGAGTCTTATTTCCTCAAAATGGTTTCAACCCCGGTGATTGTCCTCATTGTGCAATTTCTAATAGTTAGAATTTTTGGGGTCAGTGCATCAACGTAACAATTAGGTGTCCTAGTTATTCTGACCCGGGGCCAAAAAGAAGAGACAAACTATAACTACAGGAAATGATTTTATTATATATAAGGCAATGATTTAGATTTTAGGTAGGCAAGGTACATTTCAAGCATAGTAGGATTCCAATGCATCCCACACAAACCAGACAGACTATCAACTGCACAAAGAAATAAAAAAAACGTATAGTCCATTAAAGGTAGATGTGACTAAGCAATTTACTGTTTTGGTTGGCTCTTTTTGTTTCCCTTGCAAACCAATAATGGCGGTGGTGTTTGAACTTTAAACTGACACGATACTCTACGACTACGACATGATGATGTTGATGGTGACCCACATTATGTCGACATATAATATATAAAATCATTATCGCTGAGTTGACTGAACCTTAATCTTATGTATAATTGGAACCTTTGGTACTATTTAGTAGTAAAAATGATATTTTCAAATAATTATTATTATTATAATAATTATGATTATTATTTTTAAACTATAAAAAAAATTGTGTGTGGGGGGGTGATTTTTATAAATAATTTTTAAAAAAATAATGTAAACCTAGATTAATTCTGATAACAAATTCATTAACTCATGCTAACAAACTGAACCATTGTAAATGTATACCAAACAAAATACATACAGTGCATAAATAACTGCAGTTTGTAGAATTGTATTGTAAGCCAAGGTGCCGCCTTCAGTTTCCTTTTTTAATAAGTTAGTGATCTGACATTTTAATGCTAATTTAACCCCATCAGCCCAGCTCAGAGTCTTATTTCCTCAAAATGGTTTCAACCCCGGTGATTGTCCTCATTGTGCAATTTCTAATAGTTAGAATTTTTGGGGTCAGTGCATCAACGTAACAATTAGGTGTCCTAGTTATTCTGACCCGGGGCCAAATCTATGTTTATTACTTGGTGTTCGAAGTTCGCAACCCTGCCCGTTTGCCATTTCTCTGCCGTGCTCAGCTCTAAAAGGTTTCTCAATCACCGTTGCGTTCTGAGAGTCTTCCCCGCCACAACTGGGCATGTACAGACTATTTCTTCCTTCGCTTCCCATGTTCCCACCCATGGGGGTCAGATCCAGGTGTGGAGGGTTCGGACCTGACTGCCTGCCTCTTTCTGGGTCCCTTTTTGCTGGACACATGGTGTGGAGACATCCCCAAAGAAGAGCCACAGCAATGATCAGCAACAGGATGCTGCTGGCCAGCCAGACTCCCATGGCCAGATCCCTGCCACTCTCACCAAGTTCAGTGCCCTCATTTAGAGTACTGAAGACCTGGCACTGCTCTCTGGTGGGATTGGCGGACTGGCAGGTGACACAGAGGATGTACGTGGTCTGTGGACTGAGGTTGCCCAGACTGGTGGATGTCTGGCTCACAGGAACCCTGTCCTCCTGCAGGAAGCTCTTGCGCGTGTAACCCATCAGCAGGCTGTTCCAGTTAGGGTGATACATGACGCTGTAGAATGTGTCCACACAGCCTGGGGATGACGGCCAGCTGACGATGGCAGAGGTGGCTGTGATGTTTTGAATGGTGATAGTCATGTTGAGTTTGTTTTTTGGTTGAAACTTAGTCTCTTATGCACACACAGTTTGATGATGTAGGCTGGTTTGACCCGACATGCAATGATTTTGAAGTGTCTGGAAGAATAGAGGAGGGAAAAAAGTATTCATTCAGATCAGTTCTAACCTTGAATGTAGTACAACAAGACCTTAATAGATTAGTAATGGGCTTGCTTCTGGCCTAAATGCATGTTTTTAAAGAATTGGAAAATTTCAGTTATTGGTTTCAGGACTGAAATTGATTTTGAATTGAAGTGCTTTATCAAAAGGATTTAATCAGAATACACTGGCTGAGGACGGGTATATAAAAAAAATACAGCTTTGCTATACACACTGCAGATGTTTTGAACATTTGCAGCAGTTGTTCTGTTCTTTTCTGTCTAATTTGTCTTTCATATTGTAATGATTAACATTGAAAATGGTTTTGTAGGTAACACACAAGGAGGCTTTTTTCATGGTTATATCCTCTTTTGTAATTTCAATTTTCTTTTGTATTCAAGTACAATTGCCCTGCTTTATCATGGTGTTAGGAAAAGCAGATTTATCTAGAGGGGAAAAGCAGCAGGTTAAGTACAAGAACAGATTTTTTATTTATCCGCCTTGATTGCTTTGTATCAATTTTTTCTCTCTTCAAAACTAGGTATCTAAAGCAGGATTATGTGAATGAGTTGAACAGAAATTTCCAGTTGACATTACATCCATATATCCCTTTATATCCCCTAAAAGATTCTCTCAAGTAATTATAAATGAATAGCATTACAGCCCAATAAATATAATTTTAAGGTTAAATTAAAAAAATGTTGTGGTATATATAACAAACAATTATTTATTTAGTCTTCACTGTTCTAATATCAGGCATGCATTATGCATGATCAAACACTGCTGCTTGATTATTCTTTATTTTATTTTATTTTTCTTTATTTATAAACATTTATTTATGTTTAACATCATCTGCTTTATCTCTTCAAGAATTCTGCTGCTTTGACATTTCTGGATATTTATCTTTTGCTTAAAATGTGAATTAGTTTCTTCATAGTAGTTGCCATAGGTCCTTTTTTTTCTTCTTTGCCGCTCAAGCCTTTGGTTTGTTTGAAGCCCATTAACTCAATCAATAAATCATCACATTGGACTTAATGCGGATGATTGGTGACCCTGTACGCTACACACACATGCTGTAATTATTTGGCAGTCAGTACCGTATGAAAGCTTGAAAACGAATCATTTTGATCTTCCAGAAGCACACCGTCAATAACGCTTAGAGAGGTCTGAGGAAAACAGGACGTTTATTCTCTCACCCTACACACTTTCCAGTCTTTTTCAAATCCTCACAGCTGCTAAAGATTTTCTTTAGTAGTATTTTCAGATAGTACTTGTCTGAATTTTACCATTGTTTACAGGTGAGCCACACCTTTTTTTTCCATCAGAGAGACAGGTGTCTCTGGGAAAACTGAGATTGAGAGGTAAAGGAGCAAAAATCTTACCGTAAAAGATGAGATGAGTCACTTCATACACAGATCATCTCGCTGTTGCAGACAGAATCACCCTGAAGCATCAGAGAGTCAAGTCAAGTTTATTTGTACAGCGCTTTTCACGATACAAATCATTGCAAAGCAACTTTACATCTTTTTTCTACAATATTTAGTGGTAGCTTATGTGTGACCTGTAGCTGTCTCTGTTTGGCATGGCTCAGGTCTCCTGCAGAAAGAGCTCCACATCCACACCGCTGCACAGAAAAGCTCTTCTATCTGATTAGAACAGCAGACGGCACATAAAGCAGAGAGAGAGAGAGTGAGAGTGCTTGCAGTGGGGAAGGGGAGACGAATCATCAATGTTTTGCTTAGAATGCATTTTAAACAGAATTACAGCTGGGAGAGCTTGAACTCTTGTTCATCCTCATCTCTTACACATCATTTCTCTCTCAGTCATTGGAGAAGCACATGGCACTTTTCCTCCCCCACTCTGTGCTCAATTACTCCCACAGACTGGTGACCTGTCTCCCCTGACTCACTGCCACAACACCTACGGACATGTATACTCATGAATTTATGATTAATCATTAATCGGTCAACTTGCAGTGACTGCATTCTAATTAAAAGAACCGAAGGAACTTATTGTCTTTCCATTTTTGTACTACTCTAAAATAATTTTAGTTTGTCAGCCATTGTTTAACAACTTTTTATAAAATGTAAAATGTGGTATATATATATATATTAATAATATTATATATTTATTTGTGTGTATATATACACACTTATGCTCATCAAGGCTGCATTTTTTTTTATCAAAATACAGTAAAAACAGTAATAATATTGTTTTGTGAATTCTTATTAGTTGCACTTTAAAGTAAGGTGGTATTTCTCTATTTATATACTTTAAAGTAATCTTTATTCTGTAATCAAAGCTTAAATTTTCATCCAGCCATTACTCCAGTCTTCAGTGCACACGATCCTTCAGAAATCATTCTATATGCTATTTATCATGTTGGAACATTGGTGATTGCTTACATATATTAGTTTATTGTATTTTTGAACCCATGATACGTTTTTTTCAGTTCCTTTGATCAATAACGGGAAAAAAGAACAGCATGATTTAAAAGAGAAATCTTTGTAAACAATATACACTAACCAATGTTCCAATGTTTGGGGTCAAATCATTTTTTTATTGTTGAAATTATACGTTTATCCGCCAGATATGTAAATTGAAAAAGTGATAGTCAGACTTAGATTGTCAGTAGGGATGCACGAACCGGACGATACTGACTCCTGTACTCGTAACTCTTTAAATAAATATACGCTGATTACCACACAGCATGTTTTAAGTGCCAGAGTCAGACGCATGAAACAACCAACAACAGAGAGCAGAATGGAGTTATTTGAGATTAAGGATGTCTACGAAGTATATGTATGCAATGAATATAAATGTTAAACATTCAGTATTAACGCCCGTATAGCTGATGTGTGCGAGCTGATAAACAAAGCACGCTGAATGGATTGAGCGCGCGGCGGCGCAGATGTGCGAGCTTGTCGAGTGGGAATCTAAAACCCCTTTTTTTCTCACAGACATCACTGTAAAGTTTGTAGTTCGGTCGGATATGTCAAAAAGTAGTAAGTAAAACAATGCACACGTTACTTAACGGTAGGGAGAGAGAGAGAGAGAGCGTGCATTTCTGTTGTGTGATCTTTGATGTTCGCTCACTTAGCACGCATCATTTGTATTAAAACTAAATCGTAAAAATAAGACCATTTATGGGGGCATTCACTATAAACATCATTTATTTATAACCTTAGGCATACACGATAATTTCTGGCAAAGTGAATCTGCAGCTTGTCGAAAGCGCTAGGCATTTACTATTCTGCATCAGTACAAATATTTCACAGCGTTGCGCGTGTTTTGCTGCGTGAGGGTTTCTGCATTAAGAGAGTGGCTTGGGAATATAAATCGAGCACTTTCAGTGACAAAACCGTGACTTCTTTTTTTCTGAAATTCAAGTTAGGATATTTAGAACGAGTGGTTCCCTGTATTATTCCAGCAAAGCGTGGTATTTACTACTAAGCCGCTGCAATGGATTGCAGCTCTAATACTAATTAAAATTAAAGATTAGGTACCATAAGAGCACAAATTGAAACAGTGAAAGTAACAAAAACGTTTAAAATAACATTTTAAATGTGCACTTAATTAAGTGTGGAAAATACCAAATCTTACAGTCACACTAAAATTATCAGATACCAGATATAATTGATATGTTTTTTCTAGTGGGCTGCAGGACACATTTATGTAAAGTGATGATAGCAAAATAAACAAACTGTGACAAATGATACCCAAAAATTCTTCATACATTGGACTACCAGTAAAACTGATACAAATTTGGGACCAAAAATTTTTCAGACCGAGTCTGGGAAAAAAATTTATTTGAGGTTTGCATGAACCTGGATGACAGTCTGCCCAGGAGAGTATATGCTGTCATTGAGGCTAAGGGTTGCCCTACTAAGTATTGATAGTTGTGTAAATAGTGTCATACTAACAGCTGTCTGAATATTGTTTGGTTGATTGTAATCCATTACATACCTATTAAAGTTATCTGACATTATCAAGATAATTTGTTCTGACACAGTTTAACTCTTTAGTTCTTGTTATTTTATTACCATTTTCTAAACTATACCGAATAAAGTGTGATAATGTGAGAAATTTTGAAGGTGTCTGAATAAATTTTGGTTTGACTGTATCTATTTGTTAAATGATGTTAACCAACTAACATTATACATACTAATTTTGTTTCTGTACACAATATTTAAAAATTTTACAAATGCAATAAAATATTGGTATTGGTATCGGTACTCTGTATCGGCAAGAACCAAAAATAAAAGTATCGTATCGGGAGAGTACTGGAAAAAGTGGTATCAGTGCACCCCTAATTGGTAATAAAAGTTTTCTATTTTTAATAATGCGGACGCGAGTCAAAACTTGCACTTGATCATGTGACAGACACTGAAATATGTAGTAATGGCTGTGAAAATTAATATTGTATGTGTGTTATATACTATCTATTTATTATATGTGTGTATGTATATATTAACTATAGATTATATATATATATTATATCTATATCTATAATAGCCTAGATATATATATAGCAGAGTGGGTACGGAAAGTATTCCGACCCCCTTAAATTTTTCACACTCTTTGTTATATTGCAGCCATTTGCTAAATCATTTAAGTTTTTTTTTTTCCTCATTAATGTCACACAGCACCCCATATTGACAGAAAAAAACACAGAATTGTTGACATTTTTTGCAGATTTATTAAAAAAGCAAAACTGAAATATCACATGGTCCTAAGTATTCAGACTCTTTGCTTTGACACTCATATATTTAACTCAGATGCTGTCCATTTCTTCTGATCATCCTTGAGATGGTTCTACAACTTCATTTGAGTCCAGCGGTGTTTGATTATACTGATTGGACTTGATTAGGAAAGCCACACTCCTGTCTATGTAAGACCTTACAGCTCAAAGTGCATGTCAGAGCAAATTAGAATCATGAGGTCAAAGGAACTGCCTGAAAAGCTCAGACAGAATTGTGGCAAGGCACAGATCTGGCCAAGGGTACAAAAAAAAATTCTGCTGCACTTAAGGTTCCTCAGAGCACAGTGGCCTCCATAATCCTTAAATGGAAGACATTTGGGACCACCAGAACCCTTCCTAGAGCTGGCCGTTTGGCCAAACTGAGCTATCGGGGGAGAAGAGCCATGGTGAGAGAGGTAAAGAAGAACACAAAGATCACTGCGGCTGTGCTCCAGAGATGCAGTCGGGAGATGGGAGAAAGTTGTAGAAAGTCAGCCATCACTGCAGCCCTCCACCAGTCTGGGTTTTATGGCAGAGTGGCCCGACGGAAGCATCTCCTTAGTGCAAGACACATGAAAAAAAACCTGAAGGACTCCAAGATGGTGAGAAAAAAAGATTCTCTGGTCTGATGAGAACTTTCTGGCCTTAATTCTAAGCGGTATGTGTGAAAACCAGGCACTGCTCATCACCTGTCCAATACAGTCCCAACAGTGAATCATGGTGGTGGCAGCATTATGCTGTGGGGGTGTTTTTCAGCTGCTGGGACAGAACGATTGGTTGCAATCGTGGGAAAGATGAATGCGGCCAAGTACAAGGGATATCCTGGACGAAAACCTTCTCCAGAGTGCTCAGACCTCAGACTGGGCCGAGTTTTAACTTCCAACAAGACAATGACCCTAAGCACTCAGCTAAAATAACGAAGGGGTGGCTTCACAACAACTCTGTGACTGTTTTGAATGGCCCAGCCAGAGCCCTGACTTAAACCCAATTGAGCATCTCTGTAGAGACCTAAAAATGGCTGTCCACCACGTTTACCATCCAACCTGACAGAACTGGAGAGGATCTGCAAGGAGGAATGGCAGAGGATCCCCAATCCAGGTGTGAAAAACTTGTTGCATCTTTCCCAAAAAGGACTCATGGCTGTATTAGATCAAAATTGTGCTTCTACTAAATACTGAGCAAAGAATCTGAATACTTAGGACCATGTGATATTTCAGTTTTTCTTTTTTAGTAAATCTGCAAAAATGTCAACAATTTCTGTGTTTTTCTGTCAATATGGGGGTGCTGTGTGTACATTAATGAGGAAAAAAATTACTTACATGATTTTTAGCAAATGGCTGCAATATAACAAAGAGTGAAAACTGTAAGGGGGTCTGAATACTTTCCGTCCCCACTGTATCTAGTATATATATATATATATGCATATACATATATAATTTTCATCAGCCATTACTACATTATTTCAGTGTCACATGATCAATGTGACACTGTATATGTGTATATGTGTTGTTGGCGTACAGTAAGACAGTACAGATTGTTTTCTTTGTAATGAACTAATGTAAGAGACTTTATTATTTACTTTCATTACATGTACACATGACTAAGTGACAAACAAATCAAACTCTGCCTCAACATGAAATCTTGAGTTTTGTTCCAGGCATTCCATAACTTGCTCTCTTTTCTTTTTCATGATGATTCAGGCCTTGAATTTGGCGTACAGTAGCGTATACAGCCTCTACCGGAACTTCCTGGGACCTCCACATATTAAGGCTATTTGCAGACTTCTAGGATACCAGGGCATCGCTGTGGTGATGGAAGAGCTGTTAAAGGTCGTCAAAAGCCTGGTACGTGCATAAGCATGCAAATTGAAGTTTGGGTTTAGAGATCTGGGTGCTTTTGCAAGACCCTGGACAAAACCTTTTTTTTTTAAATCATCGGCTCTCAAACATGTTAGAAGAAATGCATGGTGTATTTAATATTCATGTTCAGCCACATTCCTACTAGAACTTCTCAAATTGATGCCTTAATTCAAATAGTGGAGGAATGTGCTAGCAACACCAAAGTCATGGGTTTGGTTCCCTGGTATGCATGCACTAAAATGGTCTATACCAAATTTCTGATTTCATGATGCATCAGATAATTTATAAGGATCTTAACTGAATCAGATCATTGTTGGAGTAATTTTTTTATACCACTAATCTAACTTTAAAGGATAAAGAATAAAAGATAAAGTTCTGGAAGTGTGGGCATTAGCAACATTTCTGCTGAAATTGTCATATTGTTTTTTTTTTTTCTGGTGCAGCTTCAGGGAACCATTCTGCAGTATGTGAAGACCCTGATGGAAGTGATGCCCAAGATATGCCGTCTGCCTCGCCATGAGTACGGCTCGCCAGGTGAAAATTGCATTCTTTGGACACTCTTAATTAAGCAAGCCTTTTATTTTCTGACCCAAGAGAGACACTTTGACCCTGTGTTAAATATGAGCTCCCACTATCACCAAATAGAAGATAAGCACTTAATCATTAAGCTTTCAAAAATCCAACTGTGCTGCTGCTGGCAGATTGGCTGTCTGCAGTGTGTCAATCACACAGTGGTGCTTTTAGTAGAGCTTATGCAGCAGACACTGGGTGTCTTAGACTTAATCAGACCCCTCTAGACTTGAGAAGGTTTGGTAACTGCCTCTTTTCCCCTTTCCTTGTTTGTTATTTCTTTCTGGTTGACTATACTGAGAAGGTGCGCTCCACACTGAAATCATGACTTTGTCTGATTATGTGGGCTTCAGACAGCCAGGACAAAAAGAAATGAAAGGAAAAATGAAATGAATTGGGTGGAGGAGAGAGAGAGAAAGGCAGAGGGTAGAAAAACTGCTTGTAAGAGCATTACTTATTTTTGGATTCTTGGACGTAACAGGAATAACAAAAGAGAGTGCACTTGAGAACAGTCAGCAACTGTAGATTCCAACTGTTATTCAGAAATTTTAAAGACTCCGTATATAAGATATAACTACAAAATGTGTGTATACATGCATGAGGGTGTCTTGTTTTCCAATTCAAATCTAAAGACCCTTAATACAAAAAAATGAAGTGAATTTATGCTTAAAGCAAGAATGAATGTCAGTGGGTTATGAAAACGTGTTTTCCCTTTAATTAAGTAGATTTTTCTGAGACCATTGGCAGATATTTGTCCTTGTTTGAATCATAAACTCTCTTGATTTAGATAAACTTCTCATCTTGTCATTTTGCTTCTCAAATTAATGTCTCTTTATTTAAAAATCTAGACATTTGCACTGGAAAACAAGACAATTATTGAGGAAGATGACAACTTTTTTTGCAGTGTGATCAGAAGGATCAGAGTACATATTGATGTTCCCTTGAATTTATTCCTTAAATTTCTTTACCTGATCTTAAAGAGGTCTTAAAATCTTAAATTGACCTACATAAAACCTGCAGAAACCCTCCGCTGGTCAAGTCAAGGTTAGTTTTAGGACCTGGAACAATATTACTATCAAATAGTTAATTGTTAAGGGATGCTGATCCAGGAAAAGGATCTGTTCATGTGAATCACTGTGCACTGTGCATATAGAGGAATATTTATACTTCAGTATTTCCTAAAACAACCAAAATGAGGCTGTCATTACAGTGAAAGTATGATTTTTGTCTCCCGGATGCAGGTATTCTGGAGTTCTTCCACCACCAGTTGAAGGACATTGTGGAGTATGCTGAGCTGAAGACCGTGTGCTTCCAGAGCCTGAGGGAAGTTGGAAATGCTTTGCTCTTCTGCCTTCTGAGTGAACAGAGCTTGGTATGACCACTGAGCATTCACACTATACTGCAGAAAGTTGTTCTCACTGCATCACTAAACCTTAGCTACGGTTGCCACCTGCTATAATCTTTTCTTTAAAGAAGAAATTCCAGCTCATGTAACAATATCCAATCTTTTTATTATCACTTTCAGTACTTAAACTAAGCAGAGGGTAAATGCCATCACCAAACAGATCATCTTCAGTAGATTAATAATGCGGTTTTGAAATATTTTTCTTAGAGTGAAGAATGTGCTAGTGAGTTAAGGTTTTACTAATTAACTTGGCACCTTTCATATTCTCTTTTTTGTCGCTGTGACAAGTGACACACAAGATGCATAACTACACTAAATTCTTCAATCATGAATGAATCTATTCGTGTTTAAACTTTTTATGAATTATTCACGACTCCATGACAAGGACAGAGATATATATATATATCTATAACTATATGTGTGTGTGTATATTATATAATATATATAATATTAGATGTGTATATAATATATATATGGTATATATATAATATATATGTGTATTATATAATATATTGTGTAATATATATTTTCATATATATGTGTGTATTATATATGTTATATATGTGTGTATGAATGTATATATGTGTATATATGTATATATATATATATGTATATATATCTGTATATATGTATATATATATGTGTATATACAGTGGGTACGGAAATAATTCAGACCCCCTTAAATTTTTCACTCTTTGTTATATTGCAGCCATTTGCTTAAATCATTTAAGTTAATTTTTTTTTCCCTCATTAATGTCACACACAGCACCCCATATTGACAGAAACACACAGCATTGTTGACATTTTTGCAGATTTAAAAAAAAAAACTGAAATATCACATTGTCCTAAATATTCAGACCCTTTGCTGTGACAGCTGCATAATACTTTAAGCTAGTCAGGTGCTGGTCCATATCCTTGAGGTTAATGTTCTACACCTTCATTTGAGTCCAGCTGTGTTTTATTATACTGATTGGACTTGATTAGGAGAGTCACACACTTGTCTATATAAGACCTTACCGCTCACAGTGCATGTAGAGCAAATGAGAATCATGAGGTCAAAGGAAGTTGTTAATTTTTTTCTGGGATCGGGCTGAAGAGCTCAGAGACCGAATTGTGGCAAGGCACAGATCTGCCACGGTTAAAAAAAAATTCTGCTGCACTTAAGGCTCCTAAGAGCACAATGGCCTCCATAATCCTTAAATGGAGATCGTTTGGGACTGACGCAAACCCTTCTAGAGCTTGGTCGTCCACCGTTCCACCTGAGTATATCGTAGGGATAAAGATGGCTGCCTTGGTGAGAGAGGTAAAGAAGAACGCAAAGATCACTGTGGCTGAGCTCCAGAAATGCAGTCGGGAGATGAGAGAAAGTTGTAGAAAGTCAACCATCACTGCAGCCCTCAACCAGTCAGGGCTTTATGGCAGAGTGTGTAAGACACATGAAAGCCCACATGGAGTTTGCTAAAAAAAAAACACCTGAAGGACTCCAAGATGGTTAGAAATAAGATTCTCTGGTCTGATGAGACCAAGATGGAACTTTTTGGTCTTAATTCTAAGCGGTATGTGTGGAGGAAACCAGGCACTGCTCATCACCTGTCCAATACAGTCCGAACAGTGAAGGTGGTCATGTATGGTGGAGAAGGCATCATGCTGTGGGGGTGTTTTTCAACTGCAGGGACAGGACGACTAGTTGCAATCAAGGGAAAGATGAATGCTGCCAAGTACAGGGATATCCTGGACAAAAAAACCTTCTCCAGAGTGCTCAGGAGCGGGCCATTCAGACCTGGGCCTGAAGGTTTACCTTCAACAAGACCAATGACGGCTTTCTAACACACAAGTCTAACATTAAAAAAAAAAAAAGAAACAACAAAAAAAAAAAAAAAACGAATGAGTGGCTCATCAACAACATCGTGCGGTTCTTGTTCTTGAATGGCCTCAGGGGGCCAGAGCCCTGATTTAAACCCAATTGAGCATCTCTGGAGAAGACCTAAAAATGGCTGTCCACCAACGTTTAGCATCCAACCTGACAGAACTGGAGAGGAGTTGCAAGGAGGAATGGGGCATAGGATCCCTAAATCCAAGTCAGTGAAAACTTGTTGCAGTCTTGTTCTTTCAAAATAACAAGACTCATGGCTGTATTAGATCAAAAGGGTGCTTCTATTAAATACTGAGAAAAGGGTCTGAATACTTAGGACCATTGTGATATTTCAGTTTTTCTTTTTTGAATAATCGCAAAAAAAAAAAAAAAAAAAAATGTAAACAATGTCATGTTTTTTTCTGTTCAATATGGGGGGCTGTGTGTAGCATTAATGAGGAAAAAAAAATGAAGCTTAAATGATTTTATTAGGCAAATAGCGTGGGCAATATAAGCAAAGAGTGAATAATTTAAAAAATAGAAGGGGTCTGAATATTCTTTCCGTACGCCATCTGTATATGTGTGTATATATATATATATGTGTATGTACAGTGGGGAAAAAAAGTATTTAGTCAGGGCCACCAATTGTGCAAGTTCTCCCACTTTAAAAGATGAGAGAGGCCTGTAATTTTTATCATAGGTATACCTCAAATATGAGAGACAAAATGAGAGAGAAAAAATACAGAAAATCACATTGTAGGCTTTTTAAAGAATTTATTTGCAAATTATGGTGGCAAATAAGTATTTGGTCAATAACAAAAATTCATCTCAATACTTTGTTATATACCCTTTGTTGGCAATGACAGAGGTCAACCGTTTTCTGTAAGTCTTCACAAGGTTTTCCACACACTGTTGCTGGTATTTTGGGCGTGGCCAAAAATCCATCCTCCTGTCATCTCCTCTAGAGCCGTAAGGTTTTGGGCTGTCGTCTGGCAACACGATTATTCATCCCGATCCCAAGATTTGCCATACTGGGTGAGATCCTGGAGATTGGTAGGGCCACTCACAGACCATTGAAATGGCTTCTTACGAAGCCATCATCCCTTCTTTGCTCGCGGTAGTGCGGTCGTGTTATGGGATCATTTGTCATGCTGAAGATACTGCCTAGCCACCGTTTCATCTCATTGCCCTTCTGATGGAAAGGAGGTTTTCACTGAGTCGAAATGCATCTCGATACATTTTTGCCCTGCATTCATTCTTATCGTTTAGGCCGGATGGCAGTCGTCCTGCTCCCTTTCCAGACAAAATACATGCCCTCAACATGGCACGTGATTGGTTCTTATCCAGCCAGTGCCCACCGGTCCCATGCTTTCACAGTAGGTATGGTGTTCTTTGATGCAACTCAGCATTCTTTCTCCTCAAAACACGACAAGTTGAGTTTTTACCAAAAAAATCTATTTTGGTTTCTTCTGACCATATGACATTCTCCATCCGTCTTCTGGATATCCAAATGCTTTCTCTAGTCATCAAACCTTCAACGGGCGCTGGAGCTATGGACCTGGCTTAAGCCGGGGATCACTCTAGCGCTGCAGGGATTTGAGTCCCTGGCGGCGCAGTGTGTTTTCTGATGGTAGCCTTTGTTACTTTGGTTCAGCTCTCTGCAGGTCATTCACTAGGGTCCCCCGTGTGGTTCTGGGATTTTTTGTGATCATTTTGACCCCACGGGGTGTGATCTTGCGTGGAGCCCCAGATCGAGTTAGATTATCAGTGGTCTTGTATGTCTTTCCATTTTCTAATAATTGCTCCCACAATTGATTTCTTCACACCAAGCTGCTTATCTATTGCAGATTCAGTCTTCCCAGCCTGGGTGCAGGTACTACAATTTTGTCTTCTGTGTGTCCTGTTGTGGGGGGGGGGGGGGGGGGGGGTTTCCTTTGTCAGCTCTTATGTTCTTGAGCTCATAAGAGGTGGAGTTTGGAGTGTGACTGGTTGAGGTTGTGGACAGGTGTCTTTTATACGGACAACAAGTTCAAACATATTCCATTAATACAGGTAACGAGTGGAGGAAAGAGGAGCCTCTTAAAGAAGAAGTTAAAGGTCTGTGAGAGCCAGAAATCTTGCTTGTTTGTAGGTGACGAAATACTTATTTCACCGAGGAATTTACCAATAAATTCTTAAAAAATCCTACAAATGTGATTTTCTGGATTTTTTTTTCAAATTTTGTCTCTCATAGTTGAGGTATAAATATGATGAAAATTACAGGCCTCTCTCAACTTTTTAAGTGGGAGAACTTGCACAAATTGGTGGCTGACTAAATACTTTTTTGCCACCCATCTGGGGGGTATATGTACGCGGTAGTGCGTTTAATTAGGTGTGGATAATTATGGTGAGAAACAATAACGTTAAAATTATTACCATATCAGCAGTATCCTTAATCAGCCGTAAGTTAGTAGCACCCCTCATCATTTTTGTAAATATTATTATATAATATCTTTTCATTGTGCATCACTGAAGAATGACACTAACATTGCCAAAAAAAAAAAAAAAAGCAAGTACAGTAGGTGAGTGTACAGATTCTTTGACAGTTATTTGGCTGTCCTGCGGCAGTCAAAATAACTCAACACACAGTCCATTAATGTGCTAAACTCGGCTGGCGCACAAAAGTGAGTATGCACCTCGCATTAAGTGAAAAGCCGAAGGTCCGATCTATTAGAACGTAGCCTGAATGGGCCTAATGACGTTACATTGCTGGCAGAATGCAGTGTTTTATAATCTAGATTGTAAAAAGGATGTAGTTCACGCACTGTCGAGTCAAGTGCCAGTTGATTAGAGACCTGCTCCCGCGAGACTGCCGGGCGTACGCAACAGTGCGTGGCGGCGGGACATGATGGGGCGGAGTATGCTGGATATAGAGACTTGTGTGTGTGCGGGATGGCGGGAGAATAAAGTGATTCACTGGGACTTCCCGCAAAATAGAATATGCTAATACATAAAATATCTAGTAAACAAATCAATTTGTTATTCTCTATTGCACAAACGCAAGCATGAACTAATATACATGATTAACTGTGCTATGCGTAGTGCTGAGATTTCTATTTAGTGCTATAAGCAACAGCGGCTGCAGCATTGAGCAATGCAGTGCTGAAATTTGCATGCTCATGAATCCTCTCATTATATCACACGAATTGTAGACATTATGAAAGGTTCATTATGCATATATTTATTGTGTTAACAGGGATTTGTGGGATTGCGATGAACTGAGATGTCTTTTAGAGATTATAAATGCAGCGCTCTTTGCTGGTATTCTGCCATGCCAAGCCATGCACGCAGCAGCCGCTTGCTTTAGTTAAAAATAACAGTGTTCTGTGAATGTTGATGCTTTAATAACAAATATTTATCGGGAGCGTGTATGCTGGGATTTCATAAATGTAATGGAGAATAAAGTAACAGTAACTAATTACTAATTACTGCATGTGAACTAATATCCAGTAATATTGATTACATTATTTCAGAGTAACTGATGCCGCTAACACTGCTACGACGACATCCATTCACGATATTATAACAAATAAAGAATTTTACATATGTATATAATGTGAATATACATTTTGTATAGTGCGCACAGCACAGGTGACTTCCATTATCTAGTCTGCTCAGTGTTTAGGATGTCTGACTCTGACACCCTGTTGTCATGGGAACACATCTGCAGTTGTGTTGCATGTGTCAGCGCTGTCAGTTTCTGCATGTCAGATTTCAACCCTTCTAAGATGCAGATCAGCTGCAAAAAATGTTTATTTATTTATTTTTTGAACCAGCCCCTGAAACCATTATGTGCATTTTTTTTCTGTATAGAGCTGTAGGTACTGTTACTTGGCAGTTGGCACTAACAATGTGGTGGTCTTTGCTTCTCATTTTCTGTTGTTTTTAAAGTCTGAATGGTAACAAATAACTTTAATCAAAAGTGATGAATGATCACATACTTTGACACCTTTTTATATTATCATTAATTCTTAGAAATGTTTGTCCCCCCAAAGACAGGCCATTCAATTGTTTGGCAAACTTTCATTGTCTGTTCCACAGCTCTTAATGCATTTAGTTTAATTTGTTAATGCGTTTATCCACTTTAGGGCACAAATAGATCCAAAGCAAAGCTTGCTACTCGCAGTAAATAACAGTCAGAGTGGCTGAGTCTAAAGACGGATATCAGCTAGACTTCAGACACATTTTGTAACCACCAAGCTTTTTTTGCAGTTCTTTTACAGACTGCGCTTTTGAAACCAGGACTGTTCGTATTGAAAAGAAAAAAAAATACCAGCAAACTAACACACGCCATACAGTGATACTTTAGTGAGTTGTATAATTGTTCCTTTATTTGTATATTAAATTTCATTGTTTTTTAAAACAAATATATGTAATACAGTGCCGCTTGAAAGTTTGTGAACCCTTTAGAATTTTCTATATTTCTGCATAAATATGACCCAAAACATAATCAGACTTTCACACAAGTCCTGAAAGTAGACAAAGAGAACCCAATCAAACAAGTGAGACAAAAATATGTTCTTTGTCATTTATTTATTCAGGAAAATGATACATTATTACATATCTGTGAGTGGCAAAAGTACGTGAATCTCTAGGATTGGCAGTTAATTTGAAGGTGAAATTAGAGCCCATCTGTTTTTCAGAGTTGTTTTCAATCAGTGAAATTACTATCAGGTCTCAGTGTGAGCCCCGTTTTATTTAAAGAACAGGGATCTATCAAAGTCTGATCATGTTTGTGGAAGTGTGTCATGGCATGAACAAAGGAGATCTCTGAGGACCTCAGAAAAAGAGTTGCTGTTGCTCATCAGGCTAGAAAAGGTTACAAAAACATCTCTAAAGAGTTTTGACTCCACAAATCCACAGTCAGACAGATTGTGTACAAATGGAGGAAATTCAAGACCACTGTTACCCTCCCCAGGAGTGATTGACCAACAAAGATCACTCCAAAGCAAGACATGTAATAGTCCGTGAGGTTGCAAAGAACCCCGGGGTAATTTCTAAGCGACTAAAGGCCTTTTCTCACATTAGCTAATGTTAATGTTTATGAATCCATCATCAGGAGAACACTGAACAACCACGGTGTGCATGGTGCATCCAAAAAGAACATTGCTTCCAGTCTGCTAAAGATCATGCGGACAAGCCAGAGGGATACTGGAGAAATGTTTTGTGGACAGATGAGACCAAAATATAACTTTTTGGTTTAAATGAGAAGCGTTATGTTTGAAGAAAAGAACACACTGCATCTCCGTATAAGGAACCCTTAATCCCACTGGAAACATGGTGGTGCCTGTTTTGCTGCATCTGGATCAGGACAGCTTGCCATCATTAATGGAACAATTAATTATAATTATGTCAGGACATCTGTCAGTAAGCTAACTCTCAAGTGGGTCATGCAGCAAGACAACGACCCCAAGCACACAAGTCGTTCTACCAAAGAATGGTTAAAGAAGAACAAAGTGAACGTTTTGGAATGGCCGAGTCAAAGTCCGGACCTTAATCCAATTGAAATTTTGTGGAAGGAGCTGAAGCAAGTAGTTCATAGGAGGAAACCCACCAACATTACAGAGTTGAAGTGGTTCTGTACTGAGGAATGATCTAAAACTCCTTCAAGCCGTTGTGCAGGACTGATCAGCAGTTACAAGAAACATTACTTGTATAATACACCAGATACTGAAAGCAAAGATTCACATACTTTTGCCACTCACAGATATGTAACACTGCCATTTAAGTATTGAGAAAAGTGATCCAAAGAAAATATTTTTGTCTCATTTGATTGATTGGGTTCTCTTTGTCTACTTTCAGGACTTTTGATTGTTTTGAGTCATATTTATGCAGAAATATAGAAAATTCAAAAGGGTTCACAAACTTACAAGCAGCACTGTATATGCTCCCCCCCCCCTTAAATCCCAATTTAACACCTAGATATATTTCAAGAATTTATTAATAATTTATTATCAGTTCAATTCATTGAGTTCATTATCAAGAATTAAACAATTCATAATTTAAAACATTAAAACAAAACAAGAAGTTGCTTAACTGCGTAATGGATGGAACATCACTGCAGCATGGTTGAGAATATGACATTCATCCAGACACTCAAGAGACTCTTTACAGATGTGATAAACTCCAGTTTAATTGCCAACCATTAGTCACAATTATGAAAGTTACCCAGGGAGATGCTGTCTTCCACCACCCTCCACATTAAACGTTAACAAGGGTTGTCTGGTAAAATAGAGCCAAAACGTCTTGCTAGAGAAAACCTCTTTGCCTGTGTGAAAGTACCTGCTCTGCCTGATGGCAAGGTCAATGCAATCAATCAAGGCTGTCAGCTGTAATTCTCTGCATTTTAATTTAAATGTCAACAGCCTCATCTGTAATAGCTCATGTCAGTGGTGAACGTGACTGCATGGCTCCATCTGCTGGAACAGTACTTGGTTACCATAGAAATCTGTGCCAAGGATTAATCAAAAGCTTCATCGGACATGTTTTAAAATACCATTTTGACATGAAGTGCCATTTCTGTTTTTTTGTTGTCACCCGCTATGCCACATCACCCTCCTGTGCTACAAAAGAAATCCTCTTTTTTTTTTTTTTATTTTCTCCAGTATGTGCCACAGTATGAATAAATCATGCCGGTTTCTCCAAGAGGTAGTTTGACAAGAAGATATTCAGCTAAATATAATAAATATATTATTATAAATATGTAATATTTATCTCAATGTATAATATTATTTAAACCTAATATTAATCTCTCTTGCTGTATCACTTGTTTACTAATGGTTATTCCTTCCGCAGGCTCACCTAAGATTCCTTTAAAGTATCTTTCCTTTGTTTTTAGAGACATCTGTCAGAAAAGCAATCTATAGAACATAAAAAGCCATGTTCTATACATTAATATGACAAAAGCTAACATGAAATGTTAATGAACAATGCTTTTACTACATGTTTTAATGTTTATGGTTAATGTTTGTTGTCAGTTTCTACATATACTCTTATATTTTTAATATTTCAAACATTAAGCAAGTGACTAATGGCTTCTGTGCTTCATTAGTTAACCTGATTAAAATAATGCATTGAACGTCTGTGATTATGCATGTACATGTCAAAGCAGCAGTGTCTGCTTGTCTCAGATTTAACTCACGATTTGAACCCATCGTTCCATACTTCTCTCTCTTTTTTTTTTTTTTTGCCCACATAAGTTTGTTTCAGTTTGTGAAATGAGTTCTTGTCCTTTCCTGCAGTCTCAAGAGGAGGTGTGTGACTTGTTGCATGCAGCACCATTCCAGAACATCTTGCCAAGAGTTCACGTTAAAGGTAAGCTCATGTTTATGTATGTTTGCAGAGGATATGCAGTATTTTTTGCATGCTTTATTTGAGCAGTTCCTCATACATGTCCAATAATCCTTTTACAACCCACACTTGAGCAGAAGGTGAGCGTCTGGATGCAAAGATGAAGCGTTTGGAGGCCAAATACACTGCATTGCATTTGGTGCCTCTGATTGAGCGTCTGGGAACCCCTCAGGTGGGTGAAACACTGATAGCCGCTTTAGTCGTGCTCTGTTGCTTTACTGCCTCCAGTGCACACAACTACTTGTTATTGTCATTAGCATCTCCGATTACACACCTAACTGCTGGTTTGATCTCATCCCTGAGACTTCCACATTCATGTTTAGTTTGAGTTGTGTCGGTGGTAATGGGCAATTTGATTCTTTTCAAATAAAAATGGTGATTTCTAAAATGTACTTGAAGATATGTGTATTAATTCATCCTGGTAACTCTGCTATTTTCTGTTACTTTCTGTTACATTAATTGGCATTTCTACAAAAGGAATCAGTATCCACGCTCGTGCTTTGGTAAATCATGCTCTTTGAGAGAAAAAGTTGAAATTATGAGATAAAATCTTAACTATGACAAGTTGAAATTATCATGCTTTGGTAAATCATGCTTTTTGAGATAAATATCTGAAATTATGAGATGATAAAGTCAATCATGACTCACAATTCCAACTTTTCATGTCATAATTATAAGTCAGAATTAGGCATGCCATAATTGACAATGTCGACATTGAGATACTTCATAATTGAGTCAATTGTGAGACAAAAAGGTCAAAATTATGGCATCTCAGCATGGACGTTTTATGCCATCTTTGATTCATTGTCAGAATTGTCACAATAGCACTTAAGTGTGCTGACCTACTGTTCAAGTTTTATAAATAATGGTAAATATGCTTTGAAGGACAAATACCGTAATCACTGTTGAATGCAGACTTGAGTGAGCCGTAGTGGTCCGATTTTAATCAATACCCTGTACAATCTCTCATCAGCAAATTGCCATCGCCCGAGAGGGTGACCTGCTGACTAAAGAGCGCCTGTGCTGCGGTCTCTCCATATTCGAGGTCATTTTGACTCGCATCCGCGGTTATCTGGACGACCTAATCTGGCGTGGCCCGTTGCCCAGCAACGGCGTGATGCACGTGGACGAATGCGTGGAGTTCCACAGGTTGTGGAGTGCCATGCAGTTTGTGTACTGCATCCCGGTGGGAGCACACGAGTTCACTGTTGAGTGAGTGCAAACTGATCACCTGTTTTTCTTGTCATGTAGAATGCCTGTTTACAGTAAGATTAGGATATTTGTGCTTTTTAAAGCATATTGATCTTCTAGGCAATGTTTTGGAGATGGTCTGAACTGGGCTGGTTGCATGATTATCACATTGCTTGGACAGCACAGACGCTTTGATATCCTGGACTTCAGCTACCATCTCCTTAAGGTGCAGAAACATGACGGCAAAGATGAGATCATCAAGAGTGTGGTGAGTTTTTCCTTAATGAGTTTGATGTATATTTTATTTAACTTCTGCAGTCAAGACATCAACTAAACAATCTTTTTTTCCCCCCCTCACACTTTAGCCTCTAAAGAAAATGGTTGAACGAATTCGCAAGTTCCAGGTTCTGAATGATGAAATCTTCGCCATTTTGAACAAGTACCTGAAGTCTGGGGATGGAGAGAACATGCCAGTAGAACATGTCCGTTGCTTCCAGCCTCCGATCCATCAGTCCTTGGCCAGTAACTGAGATTGACGTACATTTGCTCCAATTAGAAGTGGAAGAGATGGTAGAGGGGAACATATTTAGCAACAAGTTTAGCCTCATGTTTAGGACCAGTTTCACTGTCACATTCTACTTAGAGACGCCTTTCTTACACCAGCCTGTAGTGTTCACAGAGCCAGTAAGTTGCCTTGTGATTAGTCGAGTGTTTGGTAAGCACCGATCAGTTGTACCATTATTGGTTTTGTCTCAGGCTTTGGTAAATTAGGCCAAAATATGTTTTAAAATGATGTAGACAAACACGGCCCAGTTTTACTTCGTGTATGTCAGGTTGATTTTATTTTGTACACACACTCGTGCCTTATTATAGATAAATGACTATTATCTTTTATATGTTAATGATAGCACAGCACTACTCGTTTTCATGTTTTATACTTGGGGGAAAGCAGTGGGAAAGGGTCAGAAAATGGCCAAGTGGGTTTTATCAACGGATTATTTAAGCTTTTGCTGTGGTGAGAGACCAGCGGTATATTTCTGTGTGGTGTTTTGGAATGATTATATGCAAGATCTTTTTCCTTCTGTTATCCTGAATAAAACTTTAAGCATAACCAAGTTCTTACTCTCAATAAACGTGCCTTTTTGTATTTGAATTATGTAATCAGATTTTAATTCAATAAATATCAAAGCCTGGTTTCCTGGGTTCTTTTTCCACCAGATCAAATGGGTTAAAGGACTAGTTCACACAAAATAAAAATGGCAGGAAAAAATTCAGCTTTGTTTCCTTAAGAGTTTAACTCCATCTTTAATCAAATCCACCTGAACCAGCTAATCAAGATCTTCAGGACTGCTTGAAAATCATCTTTGAAGATGCTGAAGCAGGTTGGAAATATATTTTGCCGAACAGTGGGTCTCCAGGAGCAGGGTTGAAGATGTTTGGACGATGCGATTTATAATCTAAAGCAGTGTTTCTCAACCAGGGGTCCGTGGACCCCTAGTGGTCCTTGACGTAAGGCCAGGGGGTCCATATAAAGTATGAATTTTTGTATAAATGTTGTATATTTTGACATGACTCCTGTTCCCATGAAAGAAAACTCCCAATATAGCTGATATGGCCAAATACTGGACAGGTCAACTAACTTGAATTATACTTGTCCTCACAAATGATACATAGATGAGTCAATTTTGTTCTGGGGGGTCCTTGAGGATGGTTCTGAATTGGACTGGGGTCCGGTATGCCAAAAGGTTGAGATTCACTGATCTAAAGGTTACTGTGCAGTGTTAATCTTTTCAACAATCTTACTGAAGTTACGTTTATTTCATTGATGAGGGACGAGTGCATCCCACATTATATAGTTCAGTGGTGCATCCTGACAATAATTAAACGATTTGAATAAAAACATACTAAAACAATGACGAGATATTAACAACATATTTAAATAATTAAAATCTAGTTTCAGGTGATGAAGCTGAACAATGAATGAACAGCACTCAATTAAAGCGCTTTGCTGGCGGGTTAATTAACTCGGCCAAACGTACCCTATCCATATTAGATTAATCAGATACACAGACAACAAATGCATTATTACATCTTGCATTCGCACAAAATGACGCTAATGAAAAGTGCTAGTCAAAATGTGTCAGTGTCTCTGAAACACGTGAATATCTGGATTTGTATTAATAATCACAACACTGCTGATGAACTGAGAAGGTCTTCTCATCATTTCCCTTGGATGTCTTTAATACAAAGTCAAAGCAACTACCGATTTTGTAGAAAGAAACTCAGTGCATGTAAATACAGATGTGTACATAAAATATAACAAAAGTCTCTTAAAATGTACAGTTGTGTATTTACAGTGCTACATGAGGAATGATATTAAGCTTACCATGTAGTCTAGCTTGAAACAAACAAACAAAGAACAAAAATGAGCTAAAAGAAACCCTAAGTACAATCGATTGGTCCATCTTTTTTGTATATTTATTTTTTTGCGTTGAGAGTTGATTGTCTTAGGTTTGATCTCCTATCTGAAAAGGAAAGAAAAATGCTAAATGTCCATTGAGCAGCCAAAACAATTTCATAGACAAACTGCTGCATACTGGTTCCTCACTGAACCTAAGAGACTGTCATAGTGCCATTTCTTCTGGAGACGCTGTCGAAAGGCAACCCTGACTCTCTGTCGTCAAAGTCCTCTGTATGTAGCAGCTCGTAACTGGAGTGGTTGTTAGCTGCCATGCCGTTTAATACAGGGCCATTCTTCTCGTCCTTCCTGATGGACACAGCCAGTGTCGCCAAGCTAATGCTAACGTCCTTAAAGGCGTGCAGCAGGAAGATGCCCACGATAATCGTAAAGAAGCCGCTCAGTGTGCCAATGATATCATCGGTGCCCATGTGTTCCCATTCTTTGAACAATATGGCAGAGCAGGAGAGCACTGAGGTGGTGAAGAACACGTAGTAGATGGGCGTCACCAGGGATGTGTTAAAGATGTCCAGTGCTTTGTTCAGGTAGTTGATCTGTGTGCTAACACAAGCTATCAGGCTCAGCAGCAGCAGCCAGGCCAAAGGGTTTCGCAACACTGGCTTCCCAGAGATGGCCTCCTTAATGGTGATGCCCAATCCCTTCACGCAGGAGACAGACAGAGCACCGATCACAGAGCAGATGGTGATGTAGACCAGGATGTTGGTCTGCCCATGGCGTGGACCCACTACGAAGATGAAGATGAGAGCTATGATGATGACAGCTGTTGCGAAGACCACGAAGCCTGGAGACAGATAACAAATATGATTAGCAATCAAGGATGCATTAAATTGATCAAAAGTGACTTACATTGTTACAAAAACAGAAACTTTCAATTAAATGCTGTTCTCTATGCATCAAAGAATCCTGAAAAAAAATGTGTCATAGTTTCCATGAAAATTTTTAAGTAGCACAACTGTTTTCAACATTGATAATAATAATAAAAGTGTCCTGAGAACCAAATCAGCATATTAGAATGATTTCTGAAGGATCATGTGACACTGAAGACTGGAGTAATGGCTGCTGAAAATTCCGCTTTGTCATCACAGGAATAAACTACATTTAAAATATATTAAAACAGTTGTTTTAAATTGTAATAAAATATAGAAAAATTTTATTTTAAATTGTAATAATATTTAAAAATGTGTTTATGTGGTTAATGTATTTTTGTTCATATAAATATGCGAGCATGAGACTTATTTCTTTTTAAATGGTTAAAAACTAAATTGGAAGAAAATATTTTAGTGTTCTTGTTACACGTTACATGCATTTACTGTACTAATAACAACAAATTATGCACAACTGCATGCAGCTAACCCTACTCTTAACACTATAGTAGGTGAATGTTGTTAATTTATATTACTCAGTTCTTAAATGTATAACAAGGACAACTTAAAATCAAGTGTAACCAAAAATTCTTACTGACCTCACACTTTTGAATGGTTGTGTACCTGCAACCTGTGTAGTCTTATCAAGACCACAATAATGCATATTGATATTACAATAGTCGAATTACTCAGCAACACTGCTGAGCAAAAACAAGTTATTCACATTCCAGGAGGGCCTTCATTGTCTTTACATGTCGTGGTTTACCTGGATCAACCAGTTTTTTGGCCATGTCTTCCAGGCTGTCGATCTCCTCCTCTTGAGGTGCATGTATCACCATGGTAGTGGAGCCCAGGATACTGAGCAGACAGCCAAGCTTCCCATGCAGGTTCAGCCTCTCTGTCAGGAAGTACGAGGACAGTACCGCACTGCAAAACCAGGCACGCATTAAACTTAACCAACTATCAAGGGATAGTTCACCCAAAAATTTACATTCTGACTTTATTTACTCACCCTTAAGTAATAGTAATATATAGATATTTTAATGTTGGTTTGGTCTTAAATCATGGAGTCGTCTTGAGGCCCCTTTAGAAGTTTATGAATACAGTAGGTTAGCCAAGACTTTGTGAATGATGTTGTAGCTTGTTTTTGTCCTTTTGAGAAGTTAATACCTTTAACACTTTGGCATTGAGCATTACAAAATGCAACACTTTGTAAAGTTCATGCATGCAACTACTAAGATTAAGGTCTATAGTGGTATGTAATTATACGTAATATAGGTAAGGAATAATTGACGACGGGCCGTTGAATTATTAGAAAAATAATGCACACCCGAGGTGGGGTGTGCATTATTTTTCTAATAATTCAACGGCCCGGAGTCAATTATTCCGCTTATACTACGGCTACCACACCTCAAGACATCGATCAGATGATATATTTAAAGGGATTCGTCCGGTTTTTGTACTTAAATCACTATTGCGAGTAGGATTATTTCTTCCGCATCTCATCCAACGCCTCTTTTGCTCGTTCCAAAACGTCATTTTAAAGCTGGTAATGGAGGCTTGAGCCGTTGATAGCATTCTAATGCAGTTATTAGAAAGAGAGCGAGAGAGACACACACACAGAGAGAGAAAGAGAGAGAGCTTGTGTGAATTAGGCTACCTCTGTGCGTCCCTCAACAGTGTTCTGCAGCAGCGTCTCTAAACAGCGCTGTTATTACCTCGCTAGTGAGAAATGTCATGTGTAGCCTTAAAGTAGCTACACTATATAGGCTAACTGATCAAATCGTCAGGGCAGCACTGACAACACCTTTTTGTGCAAACTGCGTGACCGTAGTGTGCGTGTGCGAGCACGTGTGATTGCAGTAATTCCTGTGCTGTATGGTACTGTATGCTAATTTCTGTTATTACAGTAAACTATGCGAAGTGAGTGAGTGATATGGAACTGTAATGCGTTCAAGAGAGCTGCCTGGAAATACGTTCGCCGTGCGTTTCCCTGAAAATAATCGCACACCTCAGAACGTTCGTCAGCCAATCAGATTCAAGCATTCAACGGCCCCGTAGTATAATTATGTATATAATACATTTTATTGCATATCTGTTGCCGACTCATTTCAAATGTATACGTGCTTTTCTTCTTTTTTAACAGCTCCCACTCGCTGTGGTGGAGCGGCTATGAAATATTGTTCTTGTAAATACCAGCAATTCAGTAATAAATATGCCTGCAAATTACAGCGAAGTACAACAGTTACAGTACGGTGTTCGACAGTGGTCAAAAAGGATTTAAATGGTTAATTTTTTCTTCTTGTAAACTCAGAAATGTGGATTTGACCTTGGTTTTTGTCAAAAAAACAAACAAACAAAACAGTAGGTAATTCTGCCGGAGATATTCACAGGGGTGGTGGGAGAAAAACACAGACATTCTGGATTCGGGCAGCAATAAAATCACAGACTAGCCCCTGTAAATGTTCAAAATAGCTCACGATCAATATGAATCACTATAGTTCTGAGTCCAAGAGAGTAACATCCTCCCAAGCAAAGCTGCATTTCTATATACCATCCACCTGCTGTATCATTAAAAATTGATTTGCAACTTAAAGGGTTAGTTCACACAAAAAATGAAAATTCTGTCATTAATTACTCACGCTCGTGTTGTTCGAAACCCGTAAGACCTTTGTTCATCTTCAGAACAAAATTTAAGATATTTTTGATGAAATAGGAGGGCTCTCTGACCCTCACATAGACGGCAAGGTAACTACCACGTTCACTTTGGATGCACATTCACGACAGTACCATGACGTGAGCGTGTGATGGCGCTGACCCGCTGGGTCAGCGCCGCATAAGACTGAGTCATGGTACTGTCGTGAACGCGTATCCAAAGTGACACAGTAGAGACGAAAATGTGGAATAAAGTCGTTATTTTTGTTTTCTTTGCACAAAATATTTATCTCAGTAGCTTCGGTAACGTACAGTTGAACCACTGATGTCACACGGACTACTTTGTCGATCATCTTGGTACTTTTCTGGACCCTGAACGTGGTAGTTACCTTGCTGTCTATGGGAGGGTCAGAGAGCCCTCATATTTCATCAAAAATATCTTAAATTGTGTTCCGAAGATGAACGAAGGTCTTACGGGTTTCGAAACAACACGAGGGTGAGTAATTAATGACAGAATTTTTGGGTGAGCTAACCCTTTAACAATAAACAGGTTTTTATAATTCTGAGAAATTCACCAAAGGTGTACAGACCTGACTAGCACACTGAGAGCCCCAAGAGGAGTGACGAGGGTGGCAGGAGCGAAGGCGTATGCAGCGAAATTGGCACCTTCGCCGGCGCCCACTGTCAAAGCAGAAAGAATTAAAGTAGTTACTTCCAAGAAGCTGAGCCACAAACATGATAAATATATATTGTACGTGAACAGCTGCTTCGAGTTTGTCTTAAGAGATGAAACGTAGTTGTTTAATCTATGTCACTCACTTGATAACAGGCCAGCCCACCAAAGCCATTCTTTTAAGTATGCGTGACCTCCTTGGCCTGGAAAGTGTAATGATTAATGTTTCAACATTATTCAACAATATATTTACTGTCAGCAATATTGTGTATGACATTTTTGCAATAATTAAATTGCACTGCCTATCATGTATTGGCCACCCTGCTCTCTGGATGTCAACATTGGCATCAGCCATTGAAAAACTACTTGGTACAAACATTATAATCCCTCAGAAATTATTGTAAATGTTAACAGTTCAATAACTAAATGGCTACAACAAGGTTAAAGGTAAATGACAAAACAAGCTTGGCAACACTGAACTTTGTATCAGTGCTAAACAGAGGATCAGTATTTCCTTAAGCTCTACAGGCCGCATTATGAAATACCAATTTCATAATATCAAAAGTTTGTGGTCAATATGATTTTGTAATGTTTTTGACAGTCTCTTACGCTCACCAAGGCTGAAATTACTTGATCAAAAATACAGTAAAACGGTAATACTGTGAAACATTAGTATAATTAAAAATAACTGTTTCCTATTTTAATATATTTTAAAATGTAATTTATTCCCTGATGGCAAAGCTGAATTTTCAGCATCTTCAGTGTCACGTGATCCTTCAGAAATCATTCCAATATGCCGATTTGCTGCTCAAGACACATTTATCATTATTATCAATGTTGAAAAACATACTTTTTCAGGATTGTTGTAAGAATTAAGTTGAAAATAACAGCACTTATTTGAAATAGTAATATTGTGTAACATTAAAAGTCTTCACTGTCAATTTTAATCAATTTAATGCATCCTTACTGAATAAAAGTATTCATTTATTTTAAAAAATGATGCCAAACTTATGAATGGCAGTGTAAGTTTAAAACAAAATCAACTAAAAAAACAACTGAAATATTTATTAAAATGAAAAAAGGGGTTATTTAAAAACCTATTTATGTGTAAATATCAAACATTAACTGAAAGAAAATGAAACACTCTAATCATGCCCGTTTCATTTTTACATGAAGACAAAATATCATTACACATAACTTCTATTACTCTATGCACTAAATATGTATTCCATGATGGGCCATTTTCTATATATCCATGATAAATTATGTTTTAATTTGAAAGCCAACTATAACACATTGTTTTATTTTCATTTTTAAACACTTTTAAGCAAAATAAATATCTCAGTACGGTGAAGTCAATGACATGGTAACAGAGTTAATGATTCATAAAAAGTGTGCAGCAAGTAATCTGTACAGTGCTGCACCTTTGAGTTTAAACAATGACGGCTACAGAACAGGTGTGTCTGAATAAAACATCTCAATCATTTTCCCACCCATACCAGTTAAACCTCTCTGACAGAGCGGTATATGTTTTCCTGACACCACTAGACCAAAAGCTTACAAAAAGAAACATACCTGCCCGCATAGAGCCCTTTCTGGCCAGTCGAAGGAGTCCTTTCTTCTTCAAGATGAAACTACCACCAATAAATATACTGGAACTTATAGCCAAAGCGAGGCCTATATAGAAATCGTACTTTCCTCTGTCTTGACCCATAATGCTGTCGGTAGAGTTTCCTCTCGTCACATTGACATACACACACCAAAGATTCAGTCCAGAGGAACAGTCTCGGCCAACTGCAAAACCTGGCAAGAAAGAAAAATACAAATCATAATGTTGGAATTAAGTTCCAGTGAGTTCCTAGCTGGGAAAAAAAAGAAAAAAATGATCATACCATTTTTGTAAGAATCACTACACACATTGCAGCTCAAAAGATCTGCGGTTACATTCATGACAACACACACACTGCTCAGAGGGAGAATGAAGAATGATAGTGTGTGTGTAATGCACAATATGTGACACCATAAACCACTATGGCTCGAAGTCCTCCTACTAGTTACATATGATGACATGAGGAAACTATCATCAGCATATATCAATAGGGTTCAACCTAGTGACAAAGGCTCACTTTGTTCAAAACCTCCATGACTTTCGTCTATTCCATACAACGAAAGTGAATGGTGACTGAGATTGTCACTGTGCCTCTCTATGTATGTGTTCACGGAAGTTAAGCATTTAGGTTTGACAGAATTATTATTTGGGGTGAACTAGCACTTTAAGAAGCCATACACGAGCATACAGCTGATCCAGCAAACTTTACAGTACAATTAAGAGCGATTGCTGACTCGTACAACATCCCATGTCTATTTTACTCGAGTATAAACAAGTTATCTTATAAGAGTCAGCGTTTGGTTGTCGCGAGATCTTCTTGGCATGATGACGATTACCTTATTCATACAGCCAAACCCAGCCGGATAGCTTAGCCAATTAGCTCCATAATTCACAGCAAAACACACGCGTGGCTAACGGAGGTTATGAAGTCCTTCACAGTAACGTACCTAGTTGTGTTGCTGTGATTAGCTCGACATCGTGTCCGGTCACTGAGATTTCACGGTTTTAACTTTAACATTTTCTCGCGACCGTGAAATTCAGACGCGATGTTGACGCGAACCCATGTACGTCCAGCTACACTCACTGTAGCGATGTCCGATTCGTGAGAGAATCGGTTTGTTGAGTCGAATCTTTTTAATGAATCAATCGGTTCACCAAACAGTCTGAACAATTCTTCCATTTTTTTTTTTTTACTGCCAATGTAAAAATATACACATATCGACAAATTATACTGGATCCTTCAAAAAAATTTATTAAAAACGCATCACATGTTTACCATCTTAAGTGTTTTGGAGTTCAAAGATGAAGGATATATTGCTCAATGTATTTTTCAAAGACAATGAGAATGAAAAGAGGCTTTTGATGAATTCCTTTACTACGATGGATGTGAAATTTGGCAAGGAACAGTAACAGATTAATTATAAAATACCTGTAAAATATTCATTCAATTGGACTGAATCGGTCCGAGCGATTCTCTAGCCACCGACTCATTGAACCGAGAACTCATTCGGACCTGTCCATCTTGTAATGATCAGAGCCAAGTAAGAGCATTTGAAGTGAATTGAGGATTTGACTGATGGGGTAACGTTAGAATGTTACAAATAAATCAATAAAACGACCTGGAAATATGTTTGAAATATTAACTTTGTTTTGTGGTTTTATCAACACAATAACAACTTTTATCTACTTTTTAACAAAATGAATATTACATAATGTTTCATGTAAATGCAAATTAAATTTAGGTTCAAAATTGTTTAAATGAGCTGAATCATACGCTACGCCGGTTGCCAGGGACATGATGCCGTAATTACGTCATGACGTCAAAGAATCACTGAATTGTTCAAAAGAGCCGAAAGGAGTCAGAATCAGTACAATTAAAGCGGAAGCGGGCGCGCGGAATCTCTCCTTTGATTGGTCTTTTGTCGTCTTGTTAAAGTCTTCCTCTTGACACTAAAACAACATATATTCCACAGCTAATCAAAACAAATATACAAATGTTGTCAATTATAACCAAACGTGAAATATGTCATTAACGTATATGAAAATATAGGGGAAACTTCCGATAGATTGTACAAACCACACAATAAACTCATCCGGCAAACATTCGCGTCGTGTATTAAACGATAAAATCGATTCAAATAAAACGTTGCTTTAAAGATATTAAAGGGGTAAACTGTAAATACAACAAAAATGCCCCTAATGGAATATATAAAATAACGCACAACTTACTCTGGGATTAAAATGATTTCCGTTCTTTGGTGGGACGGGATCAGGATACAGTAGGAAAGTCCATCGAAAAGAAAGCCAACGGTTGTGTGGAAAGATAACAAACAGCCCCTGCTGGCCGTTATCTTGCCATGCTTTCAATTACATTAAATAATTGATTGTAGACTGACCAAAACTGTCACCATAGTTATTCCAGACGGAAATCCTGCCAGCGTTTTTTTATATAACACGAAAAACATTAATATTTCATTTTTTTATTCACCTGGTTTATATATATATATATATGAGAAACTGATTTATCTATGGCTGACTGCACACACAAAACAGAGGTTAATATAAATTATAGTAAGCAATTAACTAACTACTTTATTCCATTTACATTTATACAAAAAAAATAATTTATACTTTAAAGTCAATCAATAATTTATGGTAATTAAAAGCAAGTATTTATCAATGACTGCGTTAATACTGATTCATAATAATATTAAAATACAATTAATAGTATATGAAATGTTATAGGACCTCTCCCTTATTTGTCTCCGCAATGGTTAAATACTATCAATACATAATATCCAATCAATGTTTGTGAAACCCTGTCAGTTATTGATAAAAAATACACACTCATGAGCTAGTCCTTTTTAGCTTTGGTTTGGCTCCAAGAAAATGTAGATTCCTGAGAGATGCGCAATAAGGCAACACCCACAGATACTGTGATGAAACCACACAGGATACCAAAACAGTCCACAATGCCAAGTGCTGTCCATTCCCTGAAGAGAATAGCAGAGGCCAGAATTACACAGGAGGTGAACGTCACATAGTAAATGGCCTCAAACATGTTAGAGCTGAAGCTCTCCAAAGCTTTGTTGATAAAGGTGAACTGGATCAGAATACTGACTACAAGAATTCCCAGCAACGCCAGGAAGAGGAAAAGTGCTCTGCTATCACTTGTAGGTGTTCCACTGAAGGCCTCCTGAGCAGCCAGTCCCAGACCTTTGCTGCTGGGCACAGTGAAACTCCCAAGGAGAGAACAAATGCCCACGTACACCATAATGTTGGATTTTCCGTGAGCTGGAGAAAGCCACCCGATCAGTACGATCAGTAATAGGACCACCACTGAGATGTAGACCAGGAACACTGAAACATGAATAGAAAGATCAGAAACGATGTTTGATAATGTTTGTTTTTGGTAATGTCTGAGAGTGAGTTAAGGATATTCCACCACACATGATTATGAAGCAGCATTAAGAGATTTCAGACAAAACAAATGGAGCTTTAAATGTTAAGTGTCGTCTTTTGTTCAGGATCATTGCTATACAAAAGCATTACTGCTATATAGTTTTTGGTTTGAACTGAACCAACACTAAACTGACTTGATCTGAACAATAACACTGTTGTCATTTAGAGCTGCATTACAGCAGAATCTGAACTGTCTCCATAGTTGAGTTCCCATAATTGATTCTGCTATTTTTCCTGTTTATTATTGTGAAACTTTTTTGACATGATCTGTATTGTAAAAAGCACTATACAAATAGAGGTGACTTGACTTGATAACTACAAAAACAGAGCAGAAAAGAGTTGCAGATGCTCTTATTCACAGCAACCTACATTACACTATTTGTAAGTATAGGCCCTTTTGAAAAAAAGTGATTTGCACAAAAGTACAATAATGGTTTATTTCTGTAACTTTGCAATTCATTTATGTCAGGTATCCTTTGTGTGAGTGTTGTGTTATCAGTCCTAATTTCTATAATTTTATCATGATTTACTCACCCCTGTATCATTCCAAACCTGTATGATTTTTTTCTTCAGCAAAGCACGAAAGAAGATATTTTAAATAATGTTTGTAGGAAAACAGTTTTGGTTTCCATTGACTGTAATTTTATTTTTTGTCCATAAAATAATAATCAATGTGAACTTGAAACTGTTTGGTATAACAATATTCTTTAAAATATCTTCTTTTGGATTTCGCATCCGTTTAACCCCTGGGCTACCACTGAGAACAGATGAATTATGGCTCCACCAGACATGTTTTTCATACCTGGGTCCATCAGTCTCTCCTCTAGTTCTGCTCTTGATGTGACATTTTCACTCTTGGGTGAGTGAATGATGAGCACAACTGAACCACAACAGCACAAAGCGCAGCCAAGTTTCCCTATGAGATTGAGATGTTCCTGAAGAAGCCAGGATGCCAGAACGGCCCTGATTAATGATGAATAAACAAAATCACATAAATCATTCCATTTCACAGTAAAGGTGCCCTGATATGCTAATGTAAATGTAACATAAATGTCAAATGTTGTTGTTGCTTTAATAATTACTTTGAAATTGCTCAGACCACTGCATCAAATGCATTTAAATTAGAGTAGAATGCCTTGAATATGCTATAATAAAGAAATTCACCCAAATAGGACACCAAGGGCTCCAAGGGGAGTGACCACAACTGCAGGGGCAACATTGTATGCCAGAAAATTTCCTATTTGTCCAACGATCACTATAAAAAAGGCATCAATACACACTTTTAAACAACCATTACTAACAATTTATTTGTAGTAGTAGTAGAGGAAAGACTCACTTGCAAGTGTACCACACCACCACACACAGTCAGTCAGGTAAGTCCCACCTGTATCAACATACAGCAGATCATTCTTTAAATATTAAATCTGGACTTTTTTCATCTGGACAGGAAGTGTAACTTTGCTTTGGGACCGAATATGGGGATAATGGTCCTTTGATGTGAAATACCTGATTTGCGGGCTCGCAGTATCCCCTTCTTCTGTAGTACAAACGTGGATCCATTGATAAAACTGGACACGACAGCAATCACAACACCAACTACTGGGAATGAAGCCTGGTCCATAAATGTATGCGATTGTATGAACGGTCAATGTCAGACTTTAAATCACTCTTTGATTTCACTGCTGCTGCTGAAGCCCTCATAGGCCTGTCATGTTGTAGGCTTTGTTACTCGACTACAAAGGCAGGCACACAAACATATGAACCGATGTTCAGTACATCCCGGAAGTATATTCCCAGGAGTTACTTGACAAACGAGCGACCTCTACTGCAGAGAGAGAGAGAGAGAGAGAGAGAGAGAGAGAGGAGAGAGAGAGAGAGAGAGAGAGAGAGAGATAAACAATATCTAATAAAGAGTAATCTAACAGATAAAGTTGTCCGCGTTTGAACACAAATAAAAATAGTGTAATTATTATATTTAAACATGATGTATTCTTGCATTATCTGAGTTTCACGATGATGCCAATAGTAAAAATATCAAGCTTCAAGCTATTTACAGCAGGTGGCGTTATAATATCAAGAAAGACTTACATCTTGAAATTTGTGACCGAGGCTGTCAGTCCAGTGCGGGTGAGTAAATTATGACAGAATTTTTATTAAATAGACATTGGAACATTTTTATTAACGCTAATTTACATTAAAATTATTGGATCACCTTCGGTTAATTAACATTTTTTTTTAATACTTTACTTTGACTTTAAAACTATGGTGATGGTAATGTGAAATTTATGGATAATAAATTATTTTATACATATATGCAAAAAAAAAATCTTATTTGCAGAAGAAATTGATGATCTTCAAATCCCTTAAAAATACTTTTTTTAAAAATACATAAAATTAAACTTTTTAAAATTGTATTTACCTCATTCTTTTATATCATCATATCATGTTAATCATATTAATTGTGAAACTATATTGAATTTAAGAATTAATTTTTCAAACATCATGAACATTTAAAGGAACCTAGTGTAATTAAAAAAGCAAATGAAATGATTAAAAACTTTTTAAAAAATCGCGACCAGTCACCAGTCAGAACTGAAGATGATTTCCCTTAAACATTATTAGAAATTCTAGCCTAAAATTATAAAATATATATATATTATGCGTCAACTCCCCATATAGGCAAGTCCAAGAAAATAATGCTTATTTGTATATCAAAGCATATGCGTTAAAACGAAATGTACATTATTTGATACATTTTCATTTTAGTAAACGTCATGCTCCATGTGTGTCCATTTCAGCCTGTGATTGGCCCTCGCGGCGTCCCGCCTCCGGTTGTTGTACGTCATCTGATTCTTCTTCATTTGTTTGGCTGCCGAGACTGTCAGTCCACACACGACATGGCCGACATTAAAGTGCAGTAAAGCTGGTGGTAGGACCGAAGAAGCAAGGATTCAATAAGACATCCAGACAGGTAAAACATGCGTTGATTCCGTAATGACTTCTAGGACAGGAAAATATAGCTGTTTTGCGGTATTAATAGGCTGTGGTGAGTTCAAGAAGAGTAAGTCAAAGCGCTGTCAGTATTTAGGAACGTCCTGTCTTTTAGCTGCTAGCGGCTGACAGCCTGAGTTCAATCAACAACACACCGATCACGGATAGCACCCTGCAGCATTACAGCAACATCTGTTGATTAAAAACAAACAAACAATATTTTGCTCACATCTACATTTGCACTCTGATGATTAGACATGGATAGGAGAATATGAGCAAGCCAACACCCAGTTTGTTTTAATAAATTATTTCACCGATGCTCTCCTGTCCGATCAGGCGTGGATGCTGTACCACAGTCTCATTTTGAATTATGTTATTTTTATGTATTATTGCTTTGTATGCTAGAATTTGCTAATTTATCCATTTTATGAAAAAAATGGAAAGACGTGGAAGACTCATTTGAACATTTCAAGGTTGTTTTATGCTTGAAGTTAAAGGGAGTGTTCTCCCAAAAAATTAAACGCATGCCAATATTTACAGATCCTTATGTCATTCCAAAACCATATGACTTTCTGGAAGACAAAGGGGACATTTTGAAGAATGTGTTGAGCAGTGACAATGAGTGGCGACTAAATATGTCAAACCTCATCAAGGACATAACATTTGTGCACTTATGTTTCTAGAATTGCTTTATCCAAGTCACAGATTCAATTTTGGTGTTTCTTGAGTTCATTGACTTACTGATTCAATTTGAGTGGTTAACAGCTAACTGGAGTGTCAGTCAATGAATAAATACTTAAATTGCAGTGGTTTTTCTCCCTCAAATATAATAAATACTTAAATTGCAGTGTTTTTCTCACTCAAATATAATCATATGACTTGAAAAGACTTGGTACAGAAATGTATTTAATGGAAAACAAATTCTTCAAAAAAAATCTTGAAATTCATATGAATTTTGGGAAGAGGAGATTTCCGATGTGTGGTGAACTATTTCTGGACCTAATTTATTGTTTTTGCAATGCATTAGATGTTTGCTAAGATATATTTTAAACACTAAGTATTATACTGAATGTGGAATTAAATTTTGTTTTTAATGAATTTGGCTATGAAGATGGTTCCCAATTATCTGAAACTGTCAGATTGCATCATCAACAACAGACTGTGCTGCACTGAACTACTGCACCTTTGAAAAATCCATATTAAGTTGGGGGGGGGTAGATGTATTAATGAGGTGCAGATAGCATGATGTGATTTGTTTTGCTGGTCAGAGCTTCACAGTGTTAACTTCTCGTTTGATCCGTGAATGTGTCTCTTTAGGGAAGCCTGGACAGCCGAGGGAAGGATGCCATCTCCATCTTTTTCCCTTGATGCCCAGCTGCGCTTCCATGACAAATGGCTGAAGATAGACTTGCAGGTAAATTTTAGAATGAATTTTGTCATCGGTTAACGTCTTTAATGCTAAATATAGAGTGTTGATTGTTTTTTAGGGGGGGGGGCAGGGATTTATTGAAGTCCTTATCCGAAAGCTATTTGGTTGCACTGTTGGCCAACATTTTCTTCTATATAGCTGTGTTCAGTGACTCAAGCAGCGTGGTACCTAAGCTTCAGCAGAAACGGGAATTGTTTTTTTGACACTGAGAATCTTTTGAATCTTGTTTCTCGGTGAGTACTGATGCTGAGTGGCAATAGATAGATCATTTCTTCTGGTCAGTAGCATATTAAAAGTATCGCTTAAGGTCTTAAACTGTTGAAAAGCTTGTATTGTGTGCATTTTTAAACACTGTTCCCTTAGCAGTGGGGTAACAGCATTTCAGTCAATGCCTTGCTGTCAGAGCTCTTAAAGCAAACTCTTTATTTTAAAGTCTCTTTATTCTTATTTTTCTGGCCTTCCGTTGGTGTTCACAGGAAGACTACTCATGTGGCCTGATTTTATGATTATTGTGAGGTTGCCAGAAGCTGTCTGGGTCCCTTTTTTGTGAGAAGTATAAAGATTAGTTACTTATTTAACAAAACAGGGGCTGAAATGCTTGAAACAAGATGTTTGCGTGTCAGTTTTGTTTTGAAAGTTTGCATGCCTCATTTTAGTATGGTCATATGGATCAGTGACTTTAGTGTGAGGAGCAGAATCGTTTTGTTCTTTTTTTCTAAATTGGGACGTGAGATGTTATTAATGGGGTTGCATGATTTGTGGAAAAAAATCAAATTGTGATTCTTCAGTTAAAAATAAACACACACACTGTTATTATTTTTAGTGATTATTATTTCTGAATAAAAATATTAAACAAATGAGGAAACGTTGCTATTGTAATTTTCACTGAATAAGGGAAAAATAACAACAATAATGATAATAACTTTATTATTTAAACCATACAAAGGTCCAATTACAATACTAATGTTTAATTCTGTCTTAATTTCTTCATTTTGAAACATTACACCATCAAGCTTTTATTACAAAACCACAGTCCTTTAAATCTTTTCTTTTGTCAACAACATCAGGTTTATAAGCGCTTCTCATTACAAATCTGGGATGATGGTTGGCACAGGTTGCATTCCCAAATCCACATTATAAGTGACCTAAATCACAGTGTTTGCACGGATGGAGTTCTTTAGGAGCAGAATTTACTTCCAACCAAGCATTTCTGAGACCCTGAAAACACCAGATCAGTTGCTGTTTGTTTATAAAATAACATAGTGCGACGCTTCACTCTGAAACACACAGCACATATATTTATTTATTAAATTGCATTATTGCACAGCAGATGTCGCTGTTTTAATGTCATAAATGTCTTTTTATTGTTGTTAGCATAACAGTTGCAAATAAACATACATTTTATATCTTAAAAACTTTTTAAAATATAAAATGTATATTTTTTTATGCCGGTGTCCATCAGCGAATCTGCTGACGGACACCGTGCTGCTTTGTCAAGGGAACATGCCAGCTGAAGATGAGGAAATTACATCGCTCCCTTTGCCAAATGCATTCCAAACGACTAAGTAATTGCACGCACGTGCCCTGCTCACTCCAAAATCCCCACTCCAAGGGAATAAGGATAATTACTTCCATTTGGAATTTTGCCCGTGAACCGTTCGGTACAAATATGTGTACCGTTACACCCCTAGTATGTATGTATGTATATTGTGGTGTGTGTGTATTTATGTGAGATATGTATATATATATATTGTATATTTATAATTTCAGTAAGTAGTGCTGGGACAAATTGATTTGTTTAGATTTTGATTCACAATCTTGCGATTTGATTCAATTTTGATCTTGTTTCACTTGATTATATAGATAATCAGGTACAGTATGTCATTTTTTTTTTTCATGGAAAAAATCTTTGTCAGCTAATGCTTTAAACTATACAATAAGACCTGTCAGTTGGTACATTGCTATATTAAAGTGATTACACAGACATTTTATTTCTCTCCAGACTGCCCAATTCTCTGTTAATTATGGTTTCCCATTATGCCTTTTTAAACCACTATATCATTATTGACATCTTTTTTGCAAAAATATCCTCTTGTTTTGAAGGGAAAATGAATGTGCTGTGAATAATTGTTCAACAGATTCAGTTTCAAAACACTGGATGAATTTAGTACTGCTTCCTGGTAGTGAAGTGAAGCTGAAGAAATCAACACCTCAAAATGCTGTTTATGTGTATCTGTGTGTTTGGGTCTCTGTGACATTTGTCTGGAGTATTGCTCAAGGTGCTGTAGCTGTTATTAGCCTCACTCAACTCAGTGGTTGTGAAAGTCTTTCTGCTTTTTACAGTTTGAAGTCTGGTGTCTAAATTAATTTTTAACATTTGAAACTTGAGTCTGGGCTCTGAATTTCAGTAATTATCGTTAAGTCCTCAGTGAGCCTTTGGAGGCATTTTAATGTGCTGACTGGTTGGCCGAAATAGAAATGTTACAGATGCTAATGGTCAGTCACCAAAAGATATCGGCCTTCTCTGCCATTTTTGTATATGAGACAAGATGTTGTTGTGTGTGTGTGTGTGTGTGCGTGCGTGTATATTTATATATATAATATATATATATATATAGTGTAAACGTTAGGCCTATAATTAATTGGTAAAGATGATACAGCTATAATAATATCTCCTCTCTGGTACAGCGAGCCTTCTCTCCTGAAGGACTGAACGAGATGTGGAACGAGATGGTGAAGGATGGAGAGATTGTCTTTGACCGAGAAGAGTCTGCCCATCCAGGTAAAAAGCCACGTTACTATTGATTCCTAGTGGATTTTCTAGATATTTGTAAAGTTGGATTCTTTTCGTGATGATTTCTAGTTTTCTAAATGTCTAAAATTTCTCCACTTCACAGAGGACTGTGCTGATTGCACCCAAAAGAAAGATGATACAAACGATAAGGAAAAGAAGGAAGAGGAGGAGGCGGCGGTTTCATCTTTCCATCACTCCATCATTGAGATGTGGGACTGGGGGAGGCAGCCAGGTGGGTGGTGATACTTAATGACACGCTCTGGGTTCGAATAGAGAGTGCTGAACTCAACATGCTGATTACTGCATCCGCTGACTGTCATCTTGCATGGTCATCCCACTCACACGTCATCAGCTTATTCTGCATAGGATTCCCATGTGCACGAAAACATCTTAAAATACTTTTTGAGTTTCAAAATTTCAACATCTTGTGATTTAATCAGTTGCTTGCCATCTAGCTGTTTAAAAAATGGAGGAACATGTCCTGTGTTTTAGGTATATATGTGCAGTGTTGGAGAAAATGACTTTTTGCAACCAATTGCAAAATTTTAAATTAGACACATTTTTGACACGCTTGTGTATAATTGTTACTGTTAGAATTCAGTAAAATGCAGTGTTTCTAGAATTCAGTCCCATCATGCATCGATCATCAGTTTCATGGATGATTTGTCGCCTCCAAATATTCAAGTACACAGTCCATTCCTAGCATATAATATGGGATAGTTGCATAATCTATAGTGTGTAGGCTTCATTGCATGCAGTTTTACAGTCTGGATTGTGCCTATAATTTTGAGTCCTTTGATTCAGCATTAGTTGTTAATGCTAAAGCAAGCATCACTGTTACTATTGCTCATGCATGGTGTCAAGGTCTTGAAATTTCACCCTATCTATTTTCTAAAAATTTGTTATAGATCTTAATGTGAGCTTTTTTTTTTTTGGACCTAGATTGTTGTCATGCACACGACAAAGATAAAAGATGTGAGCGCAACAAACAAACATGTCCGTCTAGCATGTGTTTGCGTAGAAAAACAATGCAAAGTAGCACAGTGAAATTGAAAAACTCATTATGTGTGAACAGCCCCTTAGCTCACGTTAATCTGCCTCCATATGAGTTCAACACTTACATCTCAAAATCCAATCAACAACCGATGCATAGAACCATGCCCCCACCATACATCCCCGATAATCTGTTTCATATGTCAAAATATGGAAGAATAGATCTGTTGCTACTTCCTTTCATTGCAACTTTAAGTATTAAACTTCAGCATGCGACGTCCTTCATCTAATCATACGCAACTTCCCCAACTTCACATGCTCCTCTCAGCACATGACATCTAAGTGCAAACCTTTGAGCAGTTTCCATTGGCCGAGTTTCCCATCAGCAAAGTGCTGTAATGTAGGATAGCAGATGGATTTGCCACATCTAAATGTGGCCCAGTTATTCATCCCTGTCACCACACAGGTGACCTACTCCTTCACTGGCAGACACGCACACAGTGTGTGTTACCCTTCATGTGTTTTGGTTTGTGTGTGTGTTTTCTGGTTGGCGCGTGAGGTGTTTGGGGCTCGGGTGACTGTACATACTGTCTGTGAGGTTATTTTTACCCTATGTGTGGTTGTAGGCCCTCTGTGCTTACAGACAGGTCTAGGTGGAGCAGCTTTCTGGTGGGTGGTGATAAGAACATGTTGATGGAAAGCCACATAGACCCCCCCCCCCCATGAGAGTAAAGTGGGTGCAGTCCAACAACACTACCTCAGTAGGATTGCAAAATAATATGTCCATAGCAGTGTTTTCAGTACAATTTTGTTATTGCAGTGAGGGAGCCCGTGCACTCTACGTTTAAGTAAATACTAAGCTAAGAGATTTGAATTTATGTACATGGATTTTTGCTTAATGCTCCAAGGTACACTACTGTAAGATTTTTTGTTTTGGGGAAAAAAGTATTTTATGCTCACCAAGGCTGCGTTTATTTAATCAAAAATACTGTACTATTGTGAAATATTATTACAATTTAAAGTAACACTTTTCTATTGTAATATTTTTTAAATGTAACTTATTTCTGTAATGGCAACGCTGAATTTACAGCTTTCATGTAATTATTATCCATGTTGAAAGCAGTTGCTACCATTGTCAGTTTTCTTTACTGTCACTTTTGATCAATATGTCCTTGCTGAATGAAAGTATGAATTTCTTTCCTTCTTTCAAAAAAACAAAACAAAAACGTTACGTTGTACTGACCCCAAACATTTTAACTATAGCGTGCTTCAAAGGATAATGTGCAGGACAAAGGCTCATTTTTCTCTCTGAATGGGAGGATTATAGAGAAACGGAATGAATAGTAGATTGCTATTTTATTCTTACTTTTTGGCTTTTTTATTCTTATTGTTATTCAGATTGATAGTCAAGTATATGGATGGCAGAAGATGTTTTTCTTTTGTAAAATAGCCTGTGAATGTTAAAGTGAGTTTTGATCTGGCCCCTGGAAGAGAGCAGTAGAAGAGCCCTATTATTTCTTGTCATCTCTCCATTGTTCTAGGCTTCTAGCAATAAAAGTGGTGGTGAAAAAGAGGACATTTTCTGATAACGGCACCAACTGCTATACTAGAAGCATAATATTGAATTTCAGGAAATTAACAAGTGCTTTTTAGCTTCTGTGGGAGCCCGTTTAAAGCTAAACCGATCAGTTAGTGGAAGTAAAAGACTTTCCTTTTCTTATCTTTGTGTGGCATGCTCAAACCCTTTCCTTTTCTCGCAGTACCATAACCTCTTATTGCTGCTGTGCAGACTGCACTGCTTCAGGGCCTGTGAGGGCTAGGCAGCTTGGCTTACATAAGGCTTAGGTGTATTTCAGATAGGCTATTTTAATTCACCCTGTCTGCCTATATGAGGCTTTTATCCAGAGGCTGTGAAGAGATGAATGCATGCACATCCGTAACAACAGTCCAGTGGAGCCAGGCAGACAGTTTCAGGCAAGCATAATGAAGGCTTTAGACTGGAATGCACTTCAAGGACTCAAATTGCAGCAAACATTGTTATACAGCATCATTATTACTAGATCCAATTCCATATAGACTTGCATTTATGTACTTTGCAACTTGAGATTGTATTTCACACAAGCAAACGATATTTCTTAGAGCTAATTTTATCTCAGTTTTGCACCAATTTACTATCATATCAAAAACTTGATGAAATGCTATTAATCACACAGATACTATTTATAACCTTTGTGTAGTCAGGGATTGAAGTAGCAAAAGTTAAAAGCCCTCTTGAGCAGGTCACTTAAATACAGTTATGATATGTTTTAATAGTAGGCCAATATAATCTGTTAGTTATGCTTAGAGTCCAGAGCCTCCATCATAATATTATAACAGGCACCTTAGAGACCTGCACTATCGTGGGACCCAACTCAGCAGAGTGCGGCGTGGGACAACACTTGATGGGCGAGCGCGGGTGCGGGTAGAGACTCGTGTGTGCGGGATGCGGGAGAATAAGGGTGTACTCACACTAGGCAATTTTAACTGTGCCCGAGCGCGTTTGACCCCCAAAGCCCGGTTCGTTTGACTAGTGTGAGCGCGGCACGGTTCGTTTAGCCATCCCTGGCTCGGTTGGAAGAGGTGGGCCAGAGCGGGTTCAGTTATATATAGATCAGTGAGTGTGAGTGCTAATCGCACCGGAGCACCGAACTTATGATATGTGCTGCATGATTGCGTGAACATTTCTGAACGGCAAGAGTGATAGATCTGTAAAGCAATATATTGTGAGAGGGCCATGTGTTACCACCTTACCGCGTCCCAAACTGACTCCAATACTCCACCACAAAGTTAACAAAATGCACTCCACTGTGCTGAGCGAGAGCACTTCTGCCTTCATGTGCTATCGGAAACTTCCTGTTTCCCCACTTATGAAGTCGTGATTACGAGCTTGTTGCATTATTTTCTGTTAAAAATAACAGTAGACAGTGGTTTGTGAATGTTGATGTTTAGCTTAAATAATTTTATCAGGAGCGTTCATGTGAGCGCTGCTGCAGTCTTAGGCCCTCCCCAAATGCTCTCATTGGTTGAGACGCGTGATGATCAACATCCCACCCCTCCTGTGACCCATATTTATCTGTGTGTATTCAGAGCCAGTGAGCAACGGACTTTCATAATAAAAAATGTGTTAATGCACGATAAAATAATTGTCGGCATTAACTTGATGATAACGCGTAACTTGCCCCCCCCTAATAAAATAGATAATATATATATATAGATATATAATATATTATATATGATATATAGATATAATATTACATCTAGACACTTTTTTTTGTCATTGTTTGCACAGAAACTGGAGAGCTAAGGACCTGTCTGATGGCGCTGGTAGACCCCACAAGCTTGTCCTTCACAGACGGCTAAGAGCACGCTCTCCACCCTGCGCCTGAGCCAGAGACTGGTGATCCTGGAGCGCTACCTCATCTCACTCACCCACAGCATGATGGAGGAAAAGTACAAAGTGCGCTGGAAGAGTCCCCCCAGCCCTCCGCTCTCTGCCGTTGATAACAAAAGGTATGAGGAACAGAGCTTTGATTGATATTGGATTACATTTTAAACTCCTCAATATAGAAGCAATGAAAATAATTGGCCTAAATGTTTTTGTTTGTTTCTTCAGTACTCGGCCAGTCAGTAAAGGAGTGGAGGGTTTAGCTAGGGTGGGATCAAGAGCAGCTCTTTCCTTTGCCTTTGCCTTTCTTCGCCGAGCCTGGAGATCTGGTAAGCCATTTCCAGCATGGTTTGGCTAGCCATGAAAGTTACTTGCGCACTGCCCTGTATTCATTGCCCAAAATGGGCTGTGTTTACAATAGCACTTCTGTTGACAAAATGTTAATGGCATGTTTGTTTGTGAGATCCTTCTAAAATCTAATTCTTGGAAAGGGTGGTTTAACATAAGCAGAGGATTTTCTGCTACTTTACAAGTATTTCCTGTGTTATCTAAATCTCCAATTGTTCTGTGGCTCATATGAGGTTATATATACAGATCACCTGTTCAGAAATGTAATGTTCTATTTAATGAGTTGGTCACTTTGCCATTGTATTTTACTTCTTAATCCCCTTTTAGGATTCCTATGTCATACCAATCTGCGTGTGAAATGACATGCAAAGACAGACTATTGTCTTCAATAACCAAAACCCATCTCTCCAGAACCAGGTTCTTGGAAATATTGACACAAACATTAATAAACATGAAGCATATGAAGGCAGGCAATCATATAATTGACTCATGTATCTAGTGCAGGGGTGGCTAACCTGTTTGGCATAATGAGCCCCAAAAAAAAAATGTATCACTGCAAAGAGCCACACAACAGATATGCAAACAACAGTATATCACAATAACTTATACGCCTAATTACATAATGCAGTCTTTTTCATGGATTTAAATCAGCCTACCTCCTTTTACTTGACTCAGTGGGACACCTGACAGTCCTTGGTTTCCACAATCTTTTTTAGGTCTGGCTTGTATTCAGTTGTGGCTACTCGTAGTAACTCTTTCACATGTGTGTCAGTAAGAACAGAGCGATACTTTGATTTCACTTGTTTTAGTGTCGAAAAAAGTGATTCACAGATGTAAGTTGACCCAAACATTGACAGTAGTTTGAGTGCAGCCCGTTTGACATTGGGATATCTCTCAACCGGCACGATCTTCCAAAACTCCACGGTTCCTTCCTTCAGAACACTTTTAAGTCTGTCATCCTTAGAAAGTTCGATCATTTCAAGCTGAGATGCTGCTTCATCTTCCACTAAAGGGGCTTTTAAACAGTCTGATTCAGCAGTGAATGGGTTGATCAGAAATGTAATCTGTGGTCTTTTTTGCCATAGGTTGGAGAATCTGTCCTCAAAACTTTGCTCAAGATTTTCAAGCAGTGTTACATACCGTGCAGTACTCCCTTTTACAACCTCTGCTGCTTGTCCACTTGCCTTCAACAAGGACGGAAAATGTGTGAAGTCTCTCTTTTGTAGATGTGTCTTGAACAGCTTGAGTTTGTTGATAAATGTGAAAACACTCTGCACCAGGTCAGGCAGCATCTTTAACTTACCTTGCAGATCCACATTCAGTCCATTTAGATAATGCAGCATGTCGACTAAAAAAGCCAAATCTGAAATCCACTGGGGATCATGTAGCTCAGGATAGTCCCTATGTTTCTCTGCAAGGAACAGCTTCACTGGATTCAAAAGCTCAAAGAAACGAGAAACCACATTACCTATTGAAAGCCATCTCACAGCGCAGTGAAGAAGCAGATCAGATGGAAGATCTTCATCAAGTTCATCAATGAGATTTTTGAACTGTCTGTGATTGAGAGCATGTGTGCGTATAAAATTGACAATTTCCAGCACAGGTTTCATGATGTGGTCTAAGTTCAGCTTTTTAGATACCAAGTGCTCTTGATGGATAATACAGTGAAATGTCCAATATTCTGGAAAACGATCATCAGCTTTACACAGCCCTATAAGATCTTTCTCAGATCCCAACATGGCTGGAGCTCCGTCCGTGGCCATTGCTGTTAGTTTTGACAACTGCAGATTTGCCTTCTCAACAACAGCCATCAGTGTCTCTTTCAGATCGATGCCACAAGTTCTGTCTTTCAGTGGCACAATGTCAAGCAGCTCTTCCTTAATTGTGCAGTCTTCTGACACAAACCGTACAAATATTGCCAATTGTGGCTTGTCTTGAACATCGCAAGACTCATCCAACGCAAAGCTGAAATACTGGCACTTCTGAAATCTGATAATAAATGTGTGCTCTACTGAGTGGTTAATGTCTGATATTCTCTGTTCAACAGTCTGCTGTGACAGTTGAAGTTCTATAAATGAACATTTCAAATTGTCATTTTTGGGATCACTGAGGCACTTTTTAACAAATTCCCCTTCAAGGTATGGCTTTTTTGCACGAGCAATGTTCCATGCAAGCTGATATGACGCTAATGTGACCTTCTCTGAATGCTTGGTAAATTTTCGGAAAAGCTGAGTTTGCTTTTCTGACTGACATTTCAGTGTCCTTACCTTGTGCTTGCGAAGTTCACTGCCTTTGGGAAATTCCCAGGCTACGGTAGAATGGAGTGAGTTGAAGTGGCGCTCAAGATTTGAAGCCTTAAAATGCGACAACGAAGTCTGGCATATCAAGCAGAATGGCTTTCCATTTCTTTCAACAAAAAAATATAAATCCTCCCATTCAGATAAAAATGTTCTGTGCTCATCTTCGTATTTACGCTTAGCTGTGCGCTTCCCTGACTCTGCCATGACGATTGATACTAACGAACTTCACGTCAATCGTGTGTCAACTGGCTAACGTATGTTAAATCACGTGAGAGGTTGTGTAAAAAAAAAAGAAAGAAAATAAATAATAATACATATTGAAAATCCTAATTAAATTCGGCAAATGCATTTAAATACATAAACCTTTATTGCAAAATTATGTTTTTTACATTTTAAAAATAAATTGGGATTGTAAACACAGAACATGTGGATAGATTGAAGAGCCACACAAGAGCAGTGAAAGAGCCGCAAGCGGCTCGCGAGCCGTGGGTTCGCCACCCCTGATCTAGTGTAACAGATAATGGACTTAAATGAGTTTCTGTCAAACCTTTCAATATGGCTTACATTTACAATAGTTGTTGAGTCAAATAATTGCTCAGCTTCTAGATTTTATAGGCTTAATGTGAAGCACAACAGTTTTTCTTTGGGCTGATCATTAATCTTCACTTCAGGTAGGAAGTGGTGCTACAAAAGGTCGACTTTGCAGTTTAACTCAGTTGAGGGCAAACGTAAGAAGAATTTTCTGTTCTGATTGTAGCTGAAACCCTGAGTCTAAGCAGAAGGTTACAGACTGGTGGGAGATCCTAGTTGTGATCTGTTTAGATGTTGAAAACAGTGCAGCACAGTGTCCACAGGGAATGGGTGGATACAGCCTCTCTGGCCCGGGAAATAAAGGTGCCCTGAAACCTGAGCCATATACACATTCCATTGAACAGCCGAGAGCTGGATTTGAGCTGAACTGCCATAGTTGTGAGAATAAAAGAGAAAAAATGACGATTGGATGGGTGAATGTTCATCCTGTAATAAAGTTTATAGTATTCTGGTTTTCCTGTCTTCGGTGGGATAGAGTTTATCACGGAATCATTTTAAAATGTTTAATATTAAGTTATTAAGTAACTAATAATATTTGCGTATAAATGTTTGATTTGATTTTTAAAATTTTTGACAGTGCAGACTGTCTGGTAGCTAAAGCACTGCATGATAATGACAGCCGTTAAATCATTAAAATGTATACTATACAAAGAAGTCTTATATTTACGCGCATTAATTGACTTTATTAATTTGTGGCGTCTCAGGAGATGATGCAGACCTGTGCAGTGAGTTACTGCAGGAGTCTCTGGACGCTCTGCGGGCTCTCCCAGAAGCTACCCTGTTTGATGAGAGCACAGTGTCGCCCGTCTGGCTGGAGGTGTCGAGAGGGCTACCAAATTCCTCAGGTTTACCAGTCATCTTCACTATTCACAAATGCAGAAGTAGAAATATTAATTCTTGTTTAATAAGTTTTTATTTTCCAACTAGAAAGCTTAGACTATCCTTCAAAAGTATGAGGTTTAGTAAGACTTTTAAAATGTTCACCGAGATTGCATTTATTTAATCAAAAATACAGTAAAATATTAATACAGTGAAGTAATATTGCATTTTATAATATTGTATTTTAAAATATAATTGATTCTAGTTTCAAAGCTGAATTTTCAGAAGTCCATTACTTAACGTCTTCCAGTTCTATCCTCAGAATAATCTACTATGCTGATTTGGTGCTCAAGAAACGTTTTTATCAATGTTGAAAACAGTTTTACTGACTAATGTTAGTGATTTTTTTTTTTTTTTTATCATGATTGTTTTGTTAAATAGAAAGTTGAAAACACCTAAAGCATTATTGGAAAGATTTTTTTTAACATTATAAATGTACTTACTGTAACTTTAGATCAATTAAAGCTAAATCCTTGCTAAATAAAAGTATTAATTTCCTTTTAAAAATTATTTTTGACCTCAACTTTATTTTTAACACAAACTGATCATAAATCCACACGTTCCTAAAGCTCTTTGTTATTTAAGCTAATTTTACTCAAATTTTTTTTTTTAGTGACATCCATGGAAGTGCGAGTGGAAAAGTGGCCAGTAACATTCCCCTGCAGGATCAGCACTTGGCCCTGGCCATCCTGCTGGAGCTTGCAGTGCAGCGAGGAACTCTCAGGTATTCAGCATGCTGTTACATATGACCACTGTCCAAAATAACTTTTGCTAAAATTCCTAAAAACATTATTGGCTGAAACCGAAAGCCAGTTTTTACTCTCAGTTGGCCCTTACCTAGAGTTAATTTTGGACCTTGCATGCGATTTTCTGAGACTTTTGATAGAACTGAAGGGTCTTATTCATTAACACTCTTAACTCGCTTTTTCGGGTGTTTGTATTGTAGTCAGCTGCTGTCTGCGGTTCTGCTGCTGCTGAGGCTTTGGGACAGTGGAACCAGAGAAATGGATAATGAGCGCTCGACCCAAGGCACCAGCGCCCCCTTGCTGCCCCTCCTGCAGCGCTTCCAGAACATCCACAGTAGTAAGGAGGAGCATGTTCCCCAAGAGGAGATTGAGGTGAGATTGAATCCCTGAATAATTGTTATAACTGCACTGTCCTTCCAGGTTTTATATCTGGCTACTTATGTTCTCAGATCCTTTCGGCCCCTCTGAGCCCAAACGAGAGTTTTCTGCGCTACCTTACGCTGCCTCAAGATAATGACCTGGCCATTGATCTGCGGCAGACAGCTGTAGTCATCATGGCACACTTGGACCGCCTGGCAGCCCCATGCAGCCCCCCACAGTGCAGCTCACCCACCTCTAACAAGGTACTGCATGCAACACGCTCAACCGTGTCTTGGCATTTTATTTGCATTTTCTTTGTCACACAGGAAGAAACAGTGGCTCAGCTTTGTGTCATCTTAATCAAACTACCTGGTTGCCTAGAGTTAGGCCTGGGTGATAAAACGGTATCGATATTTATCGACGGTACACCCGAATACACAAAAAATTTTCAGTATAGTGCACGATATAGGCACCTGCTCTGAGTGACGCAGACAGCACACACGAACACATGCTGAATTGAGTGCTGTGCCTGCCTGTGATGAGGAGATTGTGAATACATTTTTTTTTTATATTAGTCTAATTTAAAATAAACATTTGCATTTGAATGCAAAAATAGTACAATCAAATGTTAGGTGCGTCTGGGAGCGTCATTGCTGGTGGTGGTTGAGGAGATTCCCCCGCTTTCATGTAAAGAGCTTTGAGTACCCAGAAAAATGACTGCTGCTCTCACGTCTCACACAAGAGATGTAGCCATGCAAAGTTAAACGTTTAAAAAAAAAACTTTAGAAAGCGCGTCACGAATTTGTGGATTTAAAAATACAGTGGTTAAATTTAAAATAAAATAAAAAAAATTCTATTGCTCTTTGTTTTAAAAATTGTATAAAAAATGTCAATAATTTTCTAATCATACCGAACGATATGAAATATTATATCGTCGATACATTTTTCTTTGCTATATATCGCCCAGCCCTACCTAGAGTCCCCCTTTTTTGTTGTTTGTGTTGAAGCTGCTTCTTGACTCAAGAGCACAATGACTCTCTAGGAAGCCCCAGGGAATCCTTGTTTGTAATTATAATCTCTGAGGAAAACAAAATCATTCTTCATAGAGCTCAATCTCTTCATGTCTTCCCACTTCAAGGGTACCCTGCAGGAGGTGATTGGTTGGGGTCTGCTTGGATGGAAGCCTTACGCTAATGTGAATGGACCAATTCAGTGCAAGGCACTGTCAAACCTGGGCGTCACACAGATTGTCGGCTCAGAGAAGGGTTTCCTCATCCTGACCATCACTGGTGCTGTCTACACACAAAATTACAAAAGCACTATACTAGTGAGTCCCTCATTTTGTTAGCTGTTTTTTTCCCTCTCTCCCATACTTTACAAATTAATGTAAATGCGTGTATAGCTCTTGCTGACCCATAATAGTCTCTTTATATTTTCTACTTTGGAATGCACATTAAACTAATAAACCTGTGATTTCCTGTCAGGCCCCTATGCTAGTCCACGCATTGTCATCCAGGAAAATAATGAAGCTTGCCGCTCACCCAGATGGGCAGCACTACTTGGCTCTTTCAGTCAATGGGGAGGTATTCTCCTGGGGTTGTGGAGATGGAGGCAGGCTGGGACATGGAGACGCCACGTAAGTGCACACCAACATCATCAAACTTCCTATTATATCTCTCAGATCCATATACAGTATATACACTACAGTTCAGAAGTTTGGGGTAGATACGATTTAAAAAAATATTTTTAATGCTCACCAAGGCTGTGTTTATTTGTTAAAAAATACAGTAAAACCGTAATATTGTGAATAATATTAGCATTTAAAATAACTGTTTTCTATTTGAAAATATAATTTATTTCTGTTATTTGTTAAATTTTACTTTTAGAAAATTTGTAAATTAATAAAAGATTATTTTTTGATCCTTCAGAAGTAATTTTAATATACTGATTTGCTTATTCATTTGTGTACGGTTATTTTGGGAAAGCTTTTTTTTTTTCAGATTTCTTGGTTATTAGAAATGTTTTTTTTTTTTTTTAAAACACTTTTTTTTGGAATAGAAATATTTTTGTTACATTTAAAAGTTGATATTTACGCTCACTTATTACCATTTAAGCATCCTTGCTGAATAAAACAATCTGTGTTAGATTAAAGGGAAAAATAATTAATTAGTCATCTAAGGCTAATTACTAGTGTGTTGTCATGATTATGCTTGAAATGACACCTCAGCAATTATTTAAAAAAAAAATGCTTGAATGTTCAGTGCTGTGATTTGACCAGCCAAAACTAGTGGGCGACCGATACGTCTCGATACCTCTTAGAAAGCAGTTGGCCGGAGGCCGATATATAAATATATTATATATATATATCTCTATATATATATATATCTATATCTATATATATATAAAATATTAGAGTTTTATTTATTTAATTATTTGTTAAGACTTTCATTATTTCGCAAATTAATTAAAAGCAATGGTTAAAATAACTACTTATACTTTTTAGGATGCACTTCTTGATTCTGAAATCCTATTACAGTATTTTAAAAAAATTTTTTTTAAATAATCTTTAATACACAATGAAAAGCATGTAAACCCCTGAACCACGGGTACTCTAATCTGGGAGGTTTGTGTGCCATTGGAATATGGTTTTTTTTTATATCAATTTTTTTCAAATAAATCCAAGGTAACACTAATTTTACATACAGCATGCAATGAAAATTACATGAATATGACAGTGGGCAAATGCATAAAGCGAAGCATAATTTTAAATCACGAGTTTAAATTTTCATCTCCAGTGAGGCTGAACTCTCCTCCTTTCCGCATTCAATTCGCACAGACCGACCGTCACGCAGAGTGCGTTCGTATCCGATCATGCAGGATACGAATGCACACTCTCACAGCTGGATTCCACTAAGTCTGCAAGGTTTGTGAAATTAAATGTTTATTAGACATTCAAAGATTGTGTTCTCAGGCACTGTCGTTCTCAGTGCCATCAAAATTAAAGTCCGGTGCGCCATCAAAATAAACGCTTCGAACACATCGGCCAAACAGAAAAACTGATTGATGCTGATATTTGAAAAATGCCAAAGCTGATATATCGGTCGACCACTAGTCAAAACCAACCATTTCAGCCAGCCAACGTAAATGGTAATATAAAACATAAGAGCTCTTTGTTTACAATGAATCACAGAAAATCCATTTTGTTTATTTTTTGCACTTCTACAGGTATTTAGAGGAACCCACCATGATTGCAGTATTCTCAGGGAGGCCGGCGGGGAAGCAAGTTATTCACATCGCATGTGGCAGCACGTACAGTGCAGCGATCACAGCAGATGGAGAGCTGTACACATGGGGCCGAGGAAACTACGGCAGGCTGGGCCACGGTAACATCTCCAGTATAAATCCAGCTAAAATCCACTGCTGTTTATAACAAGACATATAGAATCTTACCTCAGGACAGAGTTAAATGATGTGTGTATGTTTTTTCTGAAGGCTCTAGTGAGGACCAGACCACTCCCCTGCTGGTATCTGCTCTAAAGGGGCTTAAGGTGATTGATGTGGCCTGTGGAAGTGGAGATGCTCAGACCCTCGCTGTGACTGAGAATGGTGCGACATCTGATAAGGGCACTTCCGGCAGTGGTTTTAAGATGATGAGTGGATGGCATGATCATTTCTCTTGCATGCTCTTTACAGGTCAGGTATGGTCGTGGGGTGATGGAGACTATGGTAAACTTGGCCGTGGGGGTAGTGATGGATGCAAAACGCCTAAACTCGTGGAGAAGTTACAGGATTGGGATATCGTGAAGGTGTGCTGTGGGAGCCAGTTCTCCGTAGCTCTTACTAAAGATGGACAAGTGTACACCTGGGGCAAAGGAGACAATCAAAGACTCGGCCACGGCACTGATGAACACGTCCGCTATCCCAAACTGCTTGACAGTCTACAAGGTTCAGTGTTTTCCACTGTTTTCACCCATTGTGTTTTCACAAAATACACATCTCAGGTTTTTGAAAACTGAAGCCAAAGTCAGAATTTTTTTTTTTAATGCATATTCCTGATCGTATTTGGAAAATTACTCATTGTGAATGTTTAATGCACATATTATTCCAAAGGATGATTTTTTTTGTAGTCTTTTATTAAAATACAACTGTTATTATTAACTAAATCTATTAAAATAAATTGTTTTAAATTATGCAAATATTTAATTTGTAAATATTTAAAGCTGATATGATAATATTATAATAAAATATAAATATTAGAGGAAAAAAGTAGTAAAATTACTAAAACTGAAAAAAATAAAGCTATATCAAAATATTAAAATATTTTAAAAACTAGAAAAAAAACTAAATCTATGAATAAAAGATCAATTAAAATAATAAAATAACACTGAAATATAATATCTTGCTCTGCCTCTGAAAGGACTTTGCAGTGATGTCACCTACAGTATGCTTCATTTTAACCAATAGTCAAATATTTAGGCATTACTGTAGGTAATACAGCATTTCTGGCTAACAGTTAATTTAGTTATTCAATGGCTCAAAAAGTAGGTGCTGACTGTTTCAGGAGGGCAGTCCTCCAGTCCTCCAATGCCATTTCTCATTCTCCATTTTGTTATGGAATAGCCACTTTTCACAATCCAGATTTAGATTCAGATTCAGTTCGTTCCAGATGGATAAAATCAAGTCTCTCCCTAATTTTTTTTTTACCCAATTAATATTCACCTGTTTCACTTGTAAATGTTACATTATGGAAGCAAAATGGTGTACAAATGGCATTTCATGTTGACTTTATCAGTATACATTTCAAAAGATGGTTTATTTTGACTTGATTACCAGTTTTCATCTGCATTTTTTAATCTGAAGTTTGCTCATAACATTTAATTCTTTGTCAATTTAGGTAAGAGGGTGGTGGATGTAGCGGTTGGCTCTACACACTGCCTGGCCCTCACAGAAGAAGGGGAGGTGCACAGCTGGGGCAGTAACGATAAACTACAGCACTTTGACACACTCTTCTCCAATAAGAAGCAGCCTAAAGCCCTGCCGGGCCTCAATTCCAAACATATAGTGGGCATCTCCTGCGGTCCTGGCCAGGTATGACCTGTCTTTTACAAGGATGTAATTCATTGTATAATGCTTTTGACTGCATGCTTCTTATCTTTATATTCTGTCTCTCAGAGTTTTGCGTGGTCGTCATGCTCTGAGTGGTCTGTGGGGCTCCGCGTACCATTCGTGGTGGACGTGTGCACTATGACCTTTGACCAGCTGGACCTGCTGCTTCGGCAGGTCAGCGAGGGCATGGATGGCAGCTCTGATTGGCCACCACCGCAGGAGAAAGAGTGCATGGTTGTAGCTGCTCTAAACCTGCTCAGACTACAGGTCAGTCGTCTAAAATTTCAGGTTACTGCCATTTAAATTGCAATGTGCATTGATTTATTCTGAAATACCTGTTTGAATGGTAGAGCTTATGTCCTCTTAAAAGGATAGTTCACCTAGAAATGTAAATTGTCATTGTATTGTAACTGTTTCAGCTCCATGCAGCCATCAGTAACCAAGTGGACCCTGAGGAGCTGGGTCTGGGCCTGGGAAGTGGGCTGCTTAATAACCTCAAGCAGACGGTGGTGACGCTGGCCAGCAACGCAGGGGTTTTAAACACTGTGCAGGCGGCCGCCCAGGCTGTGCTCCAGAGTGGCTGGTCAGTGCTACTGCCCACTGCAGAGGAAAGAGCCAGAGCCCTGTCCTCACTGCTGCCCAATGCAGGTCAGTGCATACATTCTGTGCTTGGAAAACTGCTAGATAACACTTAGTACTATTTGCATCTCTTAATCAATAGTCAGTGTTTTCTTTCATGATTCTGCATCGTCACTCTTAATTTATATGCAGTTGGCTAGTTTACATCTAGAAACTTTATCTAGTGGATAAGTCATCTTCGTACCATAGATTCTGTTATCACAAGAAGTCATGATTGTTTCTATCACAGCATTGATGGTCAAAAGCATTTCTCTGTTTTTTAGCATCTGCTAATGAGATGAGTGTAAGTCCTGGCCGTCGCTTCATGATCGACCTCTTGGTTAGTAGTCTGATGGCGGACGGAGGGCTGGAATCCGCTTTGAATGCTGCCATCACGGCTGAGATCCAGGTCCGCATGTTTTATTAATTTGTCACTTCATCATTTATTCACCCTCCAAGCCTTATATCTGCAACATTCAACAGAGCACTGCCAAAAACAAAACGGAGGAGGAAACAGATTAATGACCCCTGAGGGAAAAGTGTCAAAAATAATTTAAATTTTAAATAATTGTGTAATGTTATCTGAAACGTGTATATACTGTTATTTTATTTTTCGTTTGGTGTTTTGTGGTTTTTTTTTTTCTGTCTTGTTTTTGTTTTGATTTGACATTCTAGTTAACTTCTTTCCCTGCGTATCTTCTATTAGGATATTGAGGCAAAGAAAGAGGCACAGAAAGAGAAGGAAATCGATGAGCAGGAAGCCAGTGCGTCCTCTCTGCATCGCTGTCGCACTACACTGGACAAAGACCTGATCAACACTGGCATCTATGAGTCAACAAACAAACAGAGCCTTCCATTGGTCCAGCTTGTCCAACAGCTGCTCAGGTACTTCAGAGATTCACTTTTCTGTGTTCAATACATGAAACATTTGTAATCTTACAGAGGGTTTTAGCAGAAGTGACACTTTGAACTTCATAGCCTGTAGTAACACTCTTCCTTGCATTTTGTTCTGTAGAAACATTGCTTCACAGACTATAGCTCGTCTTAAGGATGTGGCACGACGAATCTCAAACTACCAAGACACGGAGCATGTCAGCAAGGAGCGCTCAGCCTCTCTGGACCTACTGCTGCGCTTCCAGAGGCTGTTGGTCTGCAAGTTGTACGTGGGGGTCAGTGGCACTGTGGGTGTGGGAGGATACAGTAAGTAGAAGAACTTAATTTTTGGGGGAGGGATTTTGTTACAGAAGCCACCATTTGAGCATCCAGTCAACAGTATCTCTCATTGTCACAGCTTTGAGTCACTCAGAGATTCTGGGAGTGGGGTCTCTTTTGAAGAAGTACATGGCTTTGCTGTGCACACACATTGGAGATATTCTTCCTGTGGCCACCAGCATCGCCCTCAACAGTCATCGTCACTTTGCAGAGGTGGCACGTGTCCTTGAGGGAGATCTCACAGGTGAAAATTACATGTTACTATATAAAATTCACCATATTCAAATTATGGCTTCAGCACAATTCTAGCATTGAAGGAATAATTCATCCAAATATGACAATTCTATTTATTTAAATTCTGAAAATTAGTTACCCTCATGCCATTCCAAACCTATGTGCGGTTATTTGTTCTTCTGAAGTCTCTTTTCTTAAGTGAGGAGGAGATTGAAATTTAAGATGTTTTCCATTGAAAATCCTCTCCACCACTGCACCCCTTAAATCAAATATGGTATAAAGCGTTTGACATCATGACTTTTGTTCAGAAGACATGCCTAAACAAATGAAATGTGATTTTGAACTGACGTCCAACTTTCTCCTAATCTGATTTGAGAGCTATGAGAATTTGTATCTCACAGATTCTATGAATAAATAACAGCAAACTGGATTGAACATAACATGAGGGTGAATAAATAATAAGAGAATTAAAACATTTTTTGTGTGAATATTTTATTTAAAAAAATGCAAAGCAATGGCTGATGCATTTTGATTTGCAAGCCATCCTGTTTCTTCATCCTCCAGGTGTTTTGCTACCAGAGTTGATTGTGTCCATCATGCTACTGCTGACCCATGATGCTGGCCTGATGCAGGAGACTGGATCCATTCCTCTCCTCGCTGCCCTTCTAGAGCACGTGGACCGTTTTAACCATCTTGCCCCTGGTATGGAGAGAGATGATAATGAGGATCTCGCCTGGCCTGGACTCATGGGTATGTGAAAGATTAATTCACACACTTCATTCATAACCAAGATAGTCTGATTGCTTAATTGAGTAATGCTTTGATCCAGTATGTATATATTTATGCATTTTAAAATCTCTTGATCTCTCTCTCTCTATGTGATTAAAAACCTAAACTTGCAATGTTTTTAAACACAATATTTAGTCAGTTTACTAAAGTTAATTGAAAACAGAAAAGCGCAATATTGTAAATGAAGAGCAGTGAAGCACAATAAGCTGAGCCTCTCTTTCTTTGCAGGTTTCTTTTTTAATGGGTCGAGCTCAAAGAACAATGAGGAAGTGTCGCTTATCCGCAAAGCTGACCTGGAGAATCATAACAAAGATGGAGGCTTCTGGACTGTCATTGATGGGAAGGTTTATGACATTAAAGACTTCCAGACTCAAACTCTAACTGGGAACAGCATCCTCGGTATAACATTACAAAAATGACTGAAGCCTTTTACTTGAAGTTTATTTTCAATTAAAGAGTTTATTGACATCTGTTTCCCCCCACAGCCCAGTTTGCAGGAGAAGATCCTGTGGTAGCTTTAGAGGCTGCTCTACAGGTTGAAGACACCAGGGAGTTCATGCAAGCTTTCTGTGTGGGACAGTACATGGAGGTCTGTCTTACTTTTGCATTACAGTTTCAAGCTGTTTTATTCTCAGAATGTTTGGACTTCATGTTTCTTCTTGTTTTTGCTTCCGTCGTTCTCCAGCCCAACCAGGAAATGGTGACAACGCCTGACTTGAGCAGTCTGTCCTCACCTCTGATAGATGCTGAGAGAAACCTTGGTCTGCTATTGGGGCTACATGCCTCATATCTGGCTATGAGCACCCCTCTCTCTCGCATAGAGTTAGAATGTGCCAGTGAGTCTATTTATTTAGGTTATAACATTGCAAACGTTTCAGTGGTTTTCAAAAAAATCAATACATAAATAAAAAAAAAAATCCAAGAAACAAGTATAAAAAATAAAACTAAAATTAAAAAAGGGAATTTAAAAAAACAAATAAACATGATATATACAATATATTTTTTATGTACAATTACGAAGTAAAATAATAAAAAAAAAAATTAAGACATTTTAAAATGTTTCACATTTTAAATCGCCTTTAATCTTATACCTTCCAGAATGGCTCCAGTCATCGATTTTCTTTGGTGGTCTTCAGACGAGTCAGATCCACTATAATTATAATGAGGAGAAGGATGAGGACCACTGCAGCTCTCCTGGGACCACCACACCAGACAAAGCCAAACTCTACTGCCGCAGAATCACCCTGAGTGATCACGCCCAGCCCTTCCTGCAGGCCATCGCTGACAACAACACCCAGGACCACACTGTGAAGGTCATACACAGTGAAAGAGTATCATTTATTTGTCTCTTCATTTAGTATTACTTATTATACATTTCCCATTCCCTAATATTTCACTGTCAGATTGTTTATCAGAAGAGAGACCCTAGGATTTGGAATGTGTTCTGATGGTTAATGTGGGGTTCTTTCTTATTTGCTGCAGGACTTTCTATGCCAAATCGAGCGGTGTTGTAAACAGTACCATCTCATCACTCCCATCACTTTTCCGCCAGAACATCCTGTAGAGGAAGTGGGCCGCCTGCTGCTCTGCTGCCTTCTCAAGCACCAGGACCTTGGTAACTTAAAAGCTATTGTTGTATTGCATGGTGGTGGCTGCTCTTTACACACATTCACACACACACACACACACATAATATATATATATAATAATATATATATATATATTTTAAGTTTTGAAATCCTTCTCTGACAACGCTGTTTAGAGTTTTGGCTGTTTACATTGTTACTGTAATTTCTGTTTTCTTATACAGGTCATGTCGCCCTCTCACTTGTTAATCAGTATGCTTTGGGTGTGGACCAGGGGAAACAGAGGTCCCTCCCTAAATCTGTGATTGATGTGTGTCGAATGGTGTACCAGGCCAAGTGCTCTTTGATAAAAGTGAGCAATGACAATCTAAATAATGGAAATATTCTTGTATTGCAGATGTGTTACAATACATTGTACCTTGCTCCTTGGAATATGCAGAACAAGCTGTCATATTTGAGATGAAATTTAATTACACACACTTTAGTACCTTAGTTTTAGATTTTAATACATGTCAGGTAATGTGGGATGTCATCTTGTCATCTACATCATGATGACCTCTTTGACCCCTGCTTTCTGACCTTTTCCCCGTCTGGTACAGACGCACCAGGAGCAAGGCCGCTCTTATAAGGAGGTGTGCGCCCCAGTGATCGAGAGGCTGCGTTTCCTGTTTAATGAGCTCAGACCTGCCGTCAGTAACGACCTGTCCATTGTGTCCAAACTGAAACTGCTGAGCTCTCAGCCTCGCTGGAAGAGGATCACGCAGAAACTGATCAGAGACCGCCGCAAAAAGAGAGGTGACAAGTCTTAACAGTTGATTTAAGTGTTCAGTGTAAAAGTATGTTCAGTTTATAATTATAGCATGTTTTGCTTAATCTCTAAGTGCCTAAGAAGTCAGAGTCAGCTGATCTGGAGGAGTGCAAGATGGAGAGGGAAGGGACCAATGAGGAACTGCCTGCTCCCATCAGCCCTGCCCCTGTGGACAAGAAACAAACTGCTGTCAAATCCTCAAAGGTTTGCTGTTCTCCATTTACCTTCAGCATTCTCTCTCTCTCTCTCTCTCTCTCTAATTGAATTATGCATATCTCGGCAAGATCTGATGAGGCTATCACAGCTGTGGTGTGTCTCTATAAATAACTCTTGCGTGTCTGGCTCTGTCATCTTGGTGTTATCTGCATGTGTTATAGCTACAGGACAGTTCCTTTCAAAGTTGCTTTAAATACCTTCCCCTTCAACAGCAGCGTTTTCAGTTCAAATTACTTTGGGGATTCACTTATGCGTTCTGTATGTTTCAGAGTATTTATGCTTTTTCTTTTTATTTGGCATAAACTTATTTTCTTTACTAATTTATTTACTTATTTTACTATTTTTACTAATTTACTTGCTATTTGATTATTTCTTAACATTTAATGTGTTGTTTTGGTTGATTTAATGTTTTTCATTGAATGGGTCTCTTTGCGTTATTAAATTTGACATATCTTAAATCATCTCTATTGAGGAGCTTTTCTTTACAAATATGATTAAAATAGGGCTGGGAAATTGATTAATCAAGATTAAGCGCATACAAAATAAAAGTTTGTGTTTGCACAATATATGTGTGTGTACTGTGGTATGTATATCTTGTATGTATGTTGTATATATATAGTATATATAGTATATATATATCTATTATATATATATATAGATATATACACACACATTAAGTACAATTACACCACACATAGATTATGTAAACATACTTTTATTTTGGATGCAATTAATCGATTTGACAGCCCTATTATACAATTAATTTGATGAATTAAACATATCATGTAATTCATTCTATTAAAATGTTATTTGATTGACAGCCTTATTAATTTTCTTCTCTTTTATCTTATAGCAGGATAAGTGGCAGCCTCTGCTAAACACCATAGGCAGTGTTCAGAAGTACCGCTGGTTAAAGCACAGCGTTCAGGGCTCCTTTTCTCAGTCCAGCCTCATGAGTGCCATCGTTGAGTTTGCTCTGAAGGAGGAACCGCTGGATGTGGAGAAGATGAGAAAGTGCCTCCTTAAACAGGTAGTTAAAATGTTCAACCACTCCCATCTCTTTTGCCTAATAAGGTAGTTCTGAACCTGTAAATGACACTATTTAACTTTACTGTGGCATAAAGAACTATGGGAGTCTGATATTATCTGACACTTGTGTACAGCTGGAGCGAGCTGAGGTCCGGCTGGAGGGTATAGACACTATGTTGAAGCTGGCTTCCAAAAATTTCCTCCTGCCCTCTGTACAGTACGCCATGCTCTGTGGTTGGCAGAGAGTCATACCTGAAGGGACCAATATTGGGCAAGTATAAAGATATAAGCAGGAAGTTTGATTTCTTGATCCTGTTTTACAGCATCTCGTAAATTACATTGGTTTGTATTTACATTAATATCTGTTTTGCCTTGATAGAGAACCATTGGCTGACTGTCTAAAAGATGTAGATCTCATTCCTCCATTTAACCGCATGCTGCTGGAGGTGACATTCGGTAAGCTCTATGCCTGGGCCATCCAGAATATCCGCAACATCTTGTTGGAGGCCAGCGTCAAGTTCAAAGAGCTGGGTACGTCATTTCACTATACCCAAACAATTGCAGTAATACCATACACTAATCATACAATCATAAAGATTGTTTCTTTTTGTTGGAAAGAAGCCTGTTATACTCACCAAGGCCACATTTATTTGTTAGAAAATACAGTAAAAGCATTAATATTATGACATATTATTACAATTTAAAATAACTGTTTTCTCTTTGAATATATTTAAAAATGTAAATTATTGCTGTCATAGCAATACTTAATTTTGACCGTTACCCCATTCTACAGTTTCACATTATCAATGCGGAAAACGCTTTTGCAATTTTTTTTCAGGATTCTTTGAAAAGCAAGTTGGAAAGAACAACATTTAATTGAAATATGAAATAAGAAAAAAAAAATCTTACTGACCCCAACTATTTGAATGGTACGGTATTTAGTGTTGTTTCCTCTCCTCCAGGTGTGCAGCCAGTGCCTCTGCAGACCATCACTAATGAAAACCCAGCAGGCCCCAGTCTGGGTACCATTCCTCAGGCTCGCTTCTTGCTGGCCATGCTCCATATGCTCACTCTCAAACATGGAGCCAACAGCCTCAGCCTCCTGCTGAACTCTGGCATCCTCGCCCTCACCCAGAGTGTTCTTCGACTCATTGGTCAGGACCTTCTCTTGACTTGCTTTCTTCTTAAATCAGATGGGTTTTAGTTTATAGGGCCAATTGTATTGTGTCAGATTGGTTAAATACAATGGGGTTAGATGGACTTTATTGTATAGGGTAAAGGTAGGTTCTATTCTGTCGTGTCAGTTGATCTCTGTTCTATAGGGACATATTGGTTCTATTTTCAATTGGCACAGTTCTTTACTGTTTAGTGTGTTTTGTAATTTTTGATTGTGAATATGTTGGCATTGAATTGCACAGGTCCCAGCTCTGATAGCAGTGAGGAGGATCCGAGCTCTGTAGCTCATGGAGGCTCAGCTACAGTTCTCGAGGAGTCCAGGAAGGAGACGGCCCCCACCCCTCTCCCTGCCTCTGGCCCTGAGTTGGCAGTTATGATGAAGATTGGCGCTAGGGTGATGAGAGGACCTGACTGGAAATGGGGAGATCAGGTATGTTAAAGCTGACGTGTTTGCATTTGTGCACGCTTGTATGAATTCTGCATTGCAAATGTGGATAAGGCATTGTCAGCTCAGTTTATTCATGTTCCTGTTTGGTGTGTGTTAGGATGGGCCACCACCAGGCCTGGGCCGTGTGATTGGGGAGTTGGGAGAAGATGGCTGGATTCGTGTCCAGTGGGACACCAGCAGCACCAATTCCTACAGGATGGGCAAAGAGGGCAAGTATGACCTTAAACTGGCCGAGCCGCCACCTGCTACCCAGCCGGCCACAGAAGACTCTGATACAGAGGACGACACAGGTTTGTGATGCACTTTGGCAGTGTGTCATGCCAAAGAAAAAAGCATTTACTACCCAGTCTTGGTCTTAAAATTGCCATGTTGATTTATACAGTCTCTCTCTCTCTTTCTCTTTCTCTTAGAAGGGGAGGTGATGGAGAAGAGTGTTCACCCCACTGCAATCATGTTGACCAGTACAGTTAATCTGTTGAAGACACTATCACTATCCTCTGGGATTCATGCTGAGGTGATGCAGGCTGACGCTATTAGCACTCTGTGCGGTCTACTCAGGATACTGGTGGAGAGTGGAACCAATGACAAGACTGGTAACAGCACAGTTCTTTTTATTATATTATAAAAATTACGCTCGGCTCGTATTTTTGGCCGTTTTTCTCTTTCGGCCAAAAACTGAAAAGGCCATTTTCAGCCGATTATTTTTGGTGGCCAAAATAATTGGTGGTGCATCCCTAACATTTTAAAAATGTAAATACACAATAAGTGCATTGTATCAAATTACAAATTTAAATGTTGGCATATACAGTGCCTTGCGAAAGTATTCATTTTTTTCACATTTTTTTAGTTGCTGCCTTTATGTTAAACTGCTTTAACATTACTTTTTTTCATAGCAATCTACACTCCATACACCATAATGGTAGAGCAAAAAAATGTTTTTTAACATCTTTGCAAATTTATTAAACATAAATATTTAAATGATTCAATTGCATAAGTATTCGTACCCTTATCTGGGACAGTTGAAATTTAGCTCAGGAGCATTCATATTGCTTGTAGATGTCACTACACTTGAAGTGAAGTTAACCTGTGGCAAATTCAACTGAATGGGTATAATTTGGAAAGGCACACACGTCTTAATTAAAGGTCTAACAGCTGATAATGCATATCAGAGCAAAAACCAAGCCCTGAGGTCGAAAGAACTGCCTATAGAGCTCAGAAACAGGTTTGCATCAAACCACACATCTGGGGAAGAGTTCAGAAAAAAATTTTTTTTCTTTTTTTCTGCTTCATTGAAGGTTCATAGAAGCATGTAGTCTCTGTTACTCTTAATGGAAGAAGTTTGAAACAACCCGGAATCTTCCTAGAGCTGGCCTCCTGGCCAAACTGAGCAATTGATGGAGAAGGGCTTTGTTTAGAGTGGTGAACAAGAAGCTGATGGTCATTCTAGTTGAGCTCCATGATCATATATGTGCTGAAAATGTGCATCTGCCCCCATCCAACCTGACAGAGCTTGAGAGGTGAAGAGGTGAGGACAAGAATGGCAGATAATTGCCAAATTCAGATGTGCAAAGCTTGTCGCATCATACCAAAAATACTTGAGACCGTAAAGGTGCTTCAGCTAAATATTTAGTTAAGGGTATGAATACTTACGTGATGTACTTATTTCAGTTTTTTTTATTTTTAATACATTTACGAAGTTGTGACAATTCAGTTTTTGCTTTGTCAGTATGGTGTATAGAATGTAGATTGATGTGGAAAAAAAAGTAATTTAAAGCAGTTTAACATAAGGTAGCAACATAACAAAACGTGAAAAAAATTGAATACTTTCGCAAGGCACTGTAGTAGTTAAATACTCTTAACAAAGTGGGCTATGTAATATAATATAATGTAATGTAATATAGTCAGGTAAAATAATATAATATAATGGTTTAAATTCTATTTAAACCACATTCCTCCCTCTCTGTATTTTAGGTTGTTCATCTCACAAGCTGGTGTCCCGTGAGCAGCACAGGAGCTGGTGCACGCTGGGATTTATTCGCAGTATAGCTCTCATGCCCCAGATGTGCAGTACCTTGAGCTCCTATGCTTGGATCAGTCTGCTTATACGCATCGTAGAGGGCCACCAGTCCTTCACTGCTGTCACGCTACAGAGACAGGTGCCAGCATTGCATCCTGGTTTCATTCAACACTTACTATGCGTTCTGACTGGATTTACCAAGAGGATGAGAGCTTTCCTTGTCTCATTACTGTATAATTGTCATTCTAAAACCCTCATGAGTACCACAGGGTTAAAATGAGTGCAGAAGTGTGGTACACATTAGTGCTGTTGACAGGATCCATTTATTGCCACTTAATCCATCTTTCCTCACTCCCTGGCAGATTCTTGCCCTGCGGCTTCTACAGACAGTATTGCCATCCTGGGATAAGACACAGCGCTCTCAGGATATGAAGTTTCTGGTGGAGAAACTCTTTGGGTTCCTTGGCAGCTTGCTCAGCACTTGTTCCTCAGATCTGCCCCTCCTCAGGGGTACTGTACATTTATTAACTCCTTTCTCACTATGTGCTCTTTGAGGTAGTACAAATTATGATATTAGGGTGTCACTTTAACATCACGTTTTGTGCTTTACAGAAGGTTCGATACGTAGGAGAAAATCACGCCCTCAAGCCTCTCTGACAGCCACTCACAGCAGTACTCTAGCAGAGGAAATAGTGGCCGTACTGCGTACACTTCACTCCCTTGGCCAATGGAATAGCCTTATTAATGAATATATTAACTCCCAGCTCAGCGGTATCAGTGGTGTCATGGCAGGCAGACACACTGAAGCGGTACAAGTCAAATTTTGATGTTTTCATATTCATTAGCCAACTAATATTAGTGTTGTAAAATGATGGAAGTATTTTACTAAAGGTACCATATATTAGTTTGAGCCCTGGTGTTAGATGATATTGAATTTTTCTACTCTGTGTTTCTATCAGGCTGTGCTCGAAGACTACCTTCCCAATGCAGAAGCCCCCGCGGTGGGCAGTCTGATGGCAGTTTTGGCAGTCATTGGTGGGATCGATGACCGTCTGCGTCTGGGAGGACCTGTGGTTCATGAGGAATATGGGGAGGGCACTGTGACTCGCATTACACCTAAAGGACGAATCACTGTTCAGTTCCATGAGATGAGAAACTGCAAAGTCTGTCTGCTCAGTCAGCTCAAACCGGTACATATGCACCAACACACACTGTTCAGAATACTACATCCCACAATGTAAGGTGCTCAACTTGGGAAGTAACAGTGTTCTCTGTTGTATATTGTATGTATACTACTGTACAAAAGTTTGGGGTCAGTAAAAAAAAAAGGAAAGTAATTAATACTTTTATTCAGCAAGGATGCATTTCGATTAAAAAAAAAGTGTTCTTTTGAACTTTCTTTTAAACAAAGCATCCTTAAATAGTAATATTTCCAAAATATTACTGTTTTTACTGTATTTTTGATCAAATAAATGCAGCCTTGTTGAGCATAAGAGAACTTCAAAAACACTAAAGAAAACGGTTATGTATAATATAATGCACAATATGTATACAGTACTATATATTGCAGATATATTAAGAGTAGTACGTTTTTACGAACATAGCCATTGTTTTTCTCTGTGGTTGATATTGTTGTTTATTTTCTGTCTGTCTTGATATCTTTGTAGCTTCATATGATTCCATTCAGTGTTCAGAACCTGCCCTTCACTGAGCCTATGCTGACAGTGTGGGCTCAGCTAGTCAACTTGGCGGGAAGCAAACTAGAGAAACAACGCATGAAGAAATCCCTCAGCAGAGGACTTCCGGGTATGCTATATGCAGCAATCACTAATCAAATGTCATTTTGATGATCTGATGAGGAAAGAAATAGACTCTTCATGCAGCTTCCCATGCAAAAACATCTGTTCCACACAAGCTAATCTGTGTATGATAATAAATATTCTGGTTTGCGTGTTTGTCATTGCAGCTGATCAGGTGGATATTCATTTGTTGCGGTGTCAGCAGCTCAGACTGTACATCCTGAAGGCAGCGCGTGCTCTGCTCTCCCACCAGGACAAACTCCGACAGATCCTTTCTCAGCCAGCCGTCATAGATGTCAGCCCCAATCCTATAGGTAAGACCAGAATGTCTCCCTTCATCTCACTTTGAGTTTCAAACCGCATGCATTTTCTGATGCCCTGTTTCACTCAGTTGTTCTTGTTTTCCTCTCTGTGCAATTGCTTCAATGCTTTGGTGTCATAAGTGATCCAATTTTCTCACAGCTCACACACCAATCAGAAAATGCAGGAGTGATTATATCTATTTACTGTTTGTAACGTACTGGGAATGACTGAATCCTGTTCAGTTGTATCGCATCCGGCCGCCCTGCGGGTCACGTGTAGATTTTTTTTTTTTTTTGGTCGCTGACTTTTAAATATCAGAATCAGAATCAGAATCAGAATGAGCTTTATTGCCAGGTATGTTTACACATACGAGGAATTTGTTTTGGTGACAGAAGCTTCCACAGTGTAACAGAAAGAATGACCAGTTACAGAACAAAAAACCAGATAAGAAAAATAAAAATTAGAACAAGTGAATACGGACTAAAACATATATTGACATTGTGGGTGCGTATATTACAAGGATATATATATATATATATAATAATAATATATATATAATAATAATATTAACTGTATATATATTTATTTATTTATATATTTATATATATATATAATTTTTTTTTTACAGGCACTGTCATAGTATGTGCAAATTTGAGGTGTAGGCTGAGTATGTGTGTTAGATAAATAAGTGTATGAGTGAATAATAGTGTGTGTTCCATGGTTATTGTCAAGTGTTCACGAGATAGATGGCCTGAGGGAAGAAACTTCTCCTATGTCTGGCCGTTCTGGTACTCAGTGTTCTGTAGTGCCGGCCAGACGGCAACAGTTCAAAGAGGGAGTGTGCTGGAAGTGAGGGATCCCGCGTGATTTTGCCAGCCCTTTTGCTCACTCTGGATGAGTACAGTTCTTTGAGAGAAGGGAGGGTTGTACCAGTGATTCGTTCAGCAGTCCGGACTACCCTCTGTAGTATTCTGAGTTTGGTAGCTGAGCTGAACCAGACAGTTACTGAAGTGCAGAGGATGGATTCAATGATTGTGGAGTAGAACTGTTTCAGCAGCTCTTGTGGCAAGTTGAACTTCCTTAGCTGGTGAAGGAAGTAAAACCTTTGTTGGACCTTTTTAACAATGGAGTCAATATGGAGTCAAATATGGTGTCTTTTCTCTATGTTCCATATCTGTCTCACAATAACAACACTCTATTTTCTGTGGATGACAGTTTTGTAATGTGCTTCTGTAAGGATTTTGTGTGTTTGTGTTCAGAGGATCAGTGTGCTTCGTCTCCTGATGTGGGAGATTTTTCTCCTGAGGGTCCTCAGCCTCCCCTCATCCTCCTCCAGCAGCTGCTGTCAGCATCCACTCAACCATCCCCCATCAAAGCCATATTCCACCGCCAGGAGTTGGAGGTCATTTTATAACAAATATTATTTGTCTGTGGTAATCAACATTATGCCTCAGAGGCTATTGAACTTGCTTTGTATGTGATTGTGAACTTAAAGCCTTTCAATTACCAGCTCAGATGTTACATCACCCAGTTCTTCCATGTTTTTTCTCCCTGAATTTCAAATGACTTTGTGCCTGTATGTGTTTAGGCAGCAGCTCTGGCAGTGTGTCAGTATCTGGCAGTTGAATCCACACACCCATCCTCCCCCTTGTTTGAGGACAGCAGCTCCAGCGAGGCCACCACACCGGTCACTGTGCAGCATATGCGCCCACCCAAGCAGAAGAAACAAAAGACTTCACCTGTGCCACCTGCACCCATCGTCCTGCAGCTGATGGATATGGGCTTTCAAAGGAAAAACATTGAATTTGCCCTTAAATCACTGTCTGGAACCACAGGCACTTCTGTAGTGCCAGGTAATGCACCGCTAACTCAAGTTTTTGAAATGTTCAATTGAATTCGGTGTCTGTACTACATGCTCGGGTGCCCATAGTTTTTGCCCTTAGGAGAAAATGCCATTGCTTATCATGGTATTTGAGTAAAACCACGATCATTTGGGTACTATGATGTAAGTTATACCTTTGTTTTTCAAGTACTTGAAGGAAATACCATGTAATATTAATATTGTAATCATAAAGTATCTGTGTCATGCTACCGCCACAGTATTTTTTTTGCTAGCAACTTATTTCGTGATTGCTTGGGTTTCAGGCGTAGAGGCTTTAGTGGCCTGGTTGTTGGACCATCCAGATGTTCATATTACAGATCTGTCAGATGCAGATACTGTATCAGATGAATACTCTGATGAAGAGGTGCTGGAAGAGCTAGAGGAGCCTGAACCAGCCTTCCCTCTGGTGTGTATAATTACACATTCACACAATGATCTGTCACGCACCAGATATGAGGTGCAGATTCACTTGTAGTCATTAAATGCATAACAAACGCTCTTTCCCTTGCATGTCAGCCTCCTGGGGTTGTGGTGACGGAGAGTCAGACGTTTAAAAAGAGGTCCGATTTTCAGAGCAATGATGATTACGCTGTATATGTGAGAGAGAACATTCAGGTGAGGAGCTGCGCTTGTTAATTTACTGGTTTTGGGTGGTAATTGACGAGGTGAGCTGATCAGAGACCTGTATGTGTTGCAGGTGGGCATGATGGTACGGTGCTGCAGGACGTATGAGGAAGTATATGAGGGAGATGTGGGGAAAGTGATCAAGCTGGACAGAGATGGCCTGCATGATCTGAATGTGCAGTGTGACTGGCAGCAGAAAGGAGGAACGTACTGGGTCCGTTACATCCACACTGAGCTGCTGGGTAAATCCTCTTTATGTTCTGCTCTTAAACACTTTATATGCACTTAAGACTTAATAGTTTGTTTTAAATAAATAAATGTAGCTCTCTATTTTCCAGGGTTTCCTCCCCAGAGTTCTCCGTCTCATATAAAGATTGGTGATAAAGTGCGAGTGAAGCCCTCGGTCACAACGCCAAAGTACAAGTGGGGATCTGTCACACACAGGAGCGTGGGAGTGGTCAAAGGTAACACGATTGTTTAAACAGTTGTTCTTTCACAGGTTTAAACAAATTGTTCTAAAATTAACTGCTTGCACTCACGATCAAAACCTGTATGTTTTTCAATTTTGGTTGAACTATCCATTTTTGTATTGTTTTGCTATGTGTGTCAAACCTGTAGACTTTCTCTTTAAGTATAAATGAGAACTATTGTAGTTGGGCTTCATCATTCTGTGTAAATATGTAACATTTGTGTCCAGCATTCAGTGCCAATGGGAAAGATGTGATAGTGGACTTTCCTCAGCAGTCACACTGGACTGGGCTGCTGTCAGAGATGGAACTCGTTCCTAGCGTACATCCTGGTGTCAGGTACACATCTAGACAACAAATAAATAATTAAACAATTAAATAAACTAACTTATAATAGTTTCCCTCCTGTTCCTACATTTTTCTTAGGTGTGACGGATGTCAGATGTTCCCTATAAATGGCTCCAGGTTTAAGTGTCGGAGCTGTGATGACTTTGACTTTTGTGAGAGCTGCTTCAAGACCCGTAAACACAACCCTAGACATTCATTTGGACGAATAAATGAACCAGGTCTAGGAAAATTTCATGTGTGATTCAATAGCTACTATGTCATTTAGCATTACAGCAATTTAACCTAACCATTTCCCTTTAGGTCAGTCACCCACCTTCAGTGGGCGTTCAGGAAAGCAACTGAAGAGACATCACAACAGTCAGCGTGGCATGCTGATTGATGAGTGGTCCAGAGTGGTGAAGAACCTCAGCGTTTCATCCTCTGTTAACCAGGCGTCTCGGCTCATAGACTGTGGAGAGCAATGCTGGCAGTCCTCAGGCTCTCAGGGCAAGGTCAGTCTAATTATAGACATATACTGCCTTTCAAAGATTTGGGGTCAGTAAGATATTTTATCTTTATTTTATGTTTATACTTTTACTTTACTCATGCTTTAAATTGGTTTAAAAGTGACGTGAATAATATTATAAAAATTGTTTCAAATCGATTTTTTTTTATTAGAAGATTCTGAAAAAAAAAATGTATTACCGTTTCCACAAAAATATTAAGAAGCACAACTGTTTTCAACATTGATAGTAGGGGTGTAACGGTTCAAGTTTCTTACGGTTCGGTACGTATTGTGGTTTTGGGGTCACTGTTTCGGTATGGCTAGATATGGGGGGTAAGGGGGAGTTATTAATGGTTTTAGAAATTTCCACAATTTTTATTTACAATATTTGCTAACAAAAAAATAAATGATCATTAATTTAAAAGTTTGCCTTAAGTTTTTTTAATAACTGGGGAAAATGGTATTTATAGATAATAAATAGAAACAAAAGCACAAAATAAGTGTCAGCAGGTCAGAGGTGGAATTGTCCGCATGAACTCATTCAGTCTTCTGAAGGGACTCATTGTTGTAATCATTACATTTAATGTTCATTTAATGTTCTTAAATGGAATAAAACTCCCATTTACAACAAAACAAAATATACAACAATTTGATGTCTGACAACAAATATAGCATATATTAAAATACATATTTCAGTTCATATAATTGCGCTCCTTTCTGATGCGCTCCATCATGCATGCGCATTGACTTTTAATATAATTTAAGACTCGATTGCTGATAAAAACAAATTGTTTGCGAAACTGAAACAAGCGCATTTATTTCAGTTCGTTATATTTTCATAATGTCAAATCCATTGGAAATGAATGTAATAGAGTCTGATTGCCTAAAGCTTTTAATGATAGCAGTGAGGCTGATCACACAGGATGAAGCTCAAATTATAAATGAATCTAGAGATCCAAAAACTTAATATTTGTTCATATAACAACATTAAACGACAGCTAAATTTAAGAGAGAATTCCACTAAATGCTGCACGGAGATAAACAAACTCTTCTTCTGCTGCGCTTTGTTCCTGTGGATGCAGAAAGACGCACGGATGCAGACACGAGACAACAAAACCTGTGCTGTGCAATAGCGAAAGTTGTTACTCCAAATGTGTATTTGAAGCTTTGTTTTTTCGACAAAACATATCATCCATATCCTTTGTTAGAACTGAGATTAATCGCAGGACAAATACATATCGAATCGAGGATGGCGAACCGAATGGTTCGGTCTTTTACCGAGAACCGTCGCACCCCTAATTGATAGTAATAAGAAATGTTTCTTTTGCACCAAATCAGAATGATTCCTGAAGGATCATGGGGCACTAAAGACTAGTGTAATGGCTGCTGAAAATTCAGCTCCATCACAGGAATAAATTACATTTCTTAAAACATACTAAACAGAAAACAGTTATTTGAAATTGTAATAATTTTTTACTATTTTACTTTTTGATCGATCAAATAAATGCAGCCTTGCTGAGCATATTTTTCAATTAAAAAAAAACTTAAACCGACCCCACGTTTTCAACAGTACTGTATATTTGGTTGTTGACATAGCAAAGATCAATTGATTGTGAGTTTAATTGATTGAAAAAAAAAATCTAATCTGTGTTTTGTTTTGCTTGTTTTCAATAGCACTGGATCAGGCTGGAGCTTTTCCCAGACATCCTGGTCCACAGACAGAAAATGATTGTGGATCCAGCTGACAGCAGCTACATGCCTTCACTGGTGGTGGTATCAGGTAAAGAACCATGAAGCCTTTCAGATCCTTCATAGTGAAACCTTTTATGGGTGACCTGATCAACTGTGTTTATTCTCCAGGTGGAAGCTCTCTCAACAATTTAATTGAGTTGAAGACCATCAACATCAATCCCACAGACACTGCTGTCTCTCTGCTCAGTGATTGCACAGAGGTTGGTTTGAATTTCCTCAAGTATTTGAGAGAATTTTCTTTTGGGCTGTTTATTTAGGAATGTTGAGCATTGTTGTGTTTGTGTGATTCAGTATCACAGGTACATCGAGATTGCCATAAAACAGTGCCGGAGTTCAGGGATTGACTGTAAGATCCATGGCTTGAGCATTGTGGGGCGTGTCCGCGCCGAGGATGAAGATCTGGCTACTGTGCCTTTCTTGGCATCTGACAATGAGGAAGAGGAAGATGAGAAGACAGCGACTGGAAGGTGTGTGTTTTAGTGGATTTGGTAATGCATAAACTGAAAAAGCATGAACTGGTACATTACTTAGTTTCTCTTTTCATCTCCCTTTGCAGTCTGACTCGAAAGAGGTTGTCAGGGCTGGAGTCGGCTGCCATCATCAGAACCAAAGTCTTTGTCTGGGGTCTCAACGATAAGGACCAACTTGGAGGACTTAAGGGGTCTAAGGTCAGTAATGTGTAAATACACATTCAGTTTTGTAATTTTTTTTAAATGTAATTTTATTTAAAAATGATTTATTTATAAAATTATATTTTCTACAGAGGTCTTGAATATTTGATAGCATAACTTTTATAGCAATAGCTTGTAATGACAAATCTTATTGTCTTGTTTTCTCTCTCAGATCAAAGTCCCATCATTCTCAGAGACCCTGTCTGCTCTGAATGTAGTGCAGGTGGCTGGAGGCTCTAAAAGTCTTTTTGCTGGTGAGTGGTTTAAAAAAACAACAACAAAAGGCCTTTGTGCTGCTCAATGCCATGTGTTACATTGATTACACTGCCAGTTAAGTGGTCTATGAAATCGAAGTTCCAACCCTTGGTGTATGATGCAAGGTGGTAAAAATCACTGTAACACATGGCCTTGTGTATCATTTTGCTTTTGCTAAATTGCAGTAACAGCAATATGGTACATGACACCAGTATGTCTCTCTAGTTGGATTTTAAATATAAAATTACTGTTTTTTTAGCATTGGATGCATATTATTTTGCAATTAGATACCAGAGTATTACATTATACTCTTTTAACCAAATTAATGATTGATTCTTTGTCTTTACAGTAACGGCTGAAGGCAAAGTTTATGCCTGTGGAGAGGCCACTAACGGAAGACTTGGTTTAGGACTGTCCAGTGGAACCATCCCTATACCAAGACAGATATCTGCCCTCAGCAACTATGTGGTCAAGAAAGTTGCTGTACATTCAGGTATGAGCTTTTTCCATTTGAAGGTAAACGTCCTTTGTTGTCAGAACGTGTTGTTTAAAGTGAGTTAACTTTGTGTTCAGGTGGAAGGCATGCCATGGCGTTGACTGTGGATGGAAAAGTATTCTCTTGGGGGGAAGGAGATGATGGCAAGCTTGGGCATTTCAGTCGAATGTAGGTTATTTATACCTCTTCCAATAGGAATGTAGAATATGTGTAAGGCTTCTAGAGGGCTCTGATGAGAATTTTTTTATTTTTTTTTCCACCAGGAACTGTGATAAGCCACGGCTAATTGAGGCATTGAAAACCAAGCGCATACGAGATATTGCCTGCGGCAGCTCTCACAGTGCCGCCATCACCTCCAGTGGTGAACTGTACAGCTGGGGTCTGGGTGAATATGGCCGGCTGGGCCACGGGGACAACACCACTCAGCTCAGACCCAAACTGGTATTTGTTTTAGTTAAATCCGTAAACTCAGACGTCTCTGTTTTGAACTGCAGGGTTACCATATTTTTTACCATATTTGCAGAGGAATCCCTATACGGTGGAGGTGATGTGCAATGCATGACGGAAACACATTTGATATCATATACGATTTTTAATATGTAATTGAAAATGAATTGTGACAGAATCTTTGAAGATTTAAGTCATGCCCAATTTATGTAGATAGTAGCAGCACTTGTATGCCTATTTCTACATAGAAGATATCTGTCAAGTAACAAGATGACTGGAAAGTGGACTGAGTTGCTTTAAAAAGACTTTGTTTATTCTCATTGTGCAGTTTAAATTCACTGAGTGCTGTGTGTATCCCTCGTTGCACTAGCTCAAACTTGTCTGTGTCTGGTTTGTAGGTCAAGGTGCTTCTAGGCCATCGTGTTGTCCAGGTGGCTTGCGGAAGTCGAGATGCCCAGACCCTTGCCCTCACAGATGAAGGTATAAACCAGATTTTTGTTTTGTGGATTTATTTGTGAGGTTCATTTGTTTTGTGTTTTTTGTAGTATTTTTTGTTTCTTTTGATTTAGTTTGGTTCTGTTTAGTTTCTTTTAGTTGTGTTTAGTTTTCAGTTTTTATTCGGTTCTTTTAGAAGTTCCGTTTCACTTTTTCACCTGTTCGTTTTATTCCGTTTATAGTTTTGTCTCTTTGCTTATTAGTTTAGGCTTGGTTTGGTGTTTCGTTTGGTTTAGTTTTCGCCTCGTTTTAGTTGGTTTTAGCTTGATTGTTTGCTTCTGAATCCAATTTAATATTGAAATTAGAAAAATTTGAAAACGGCTCCTTTTTAGTTTTTTTCGTTTTTTTCCAAAAAACGAGAAAGGAGAATTCAGCTTAAATTTTCGTTTATTGTTCAGGGGTAGAAATATTAATAAACAGCTTGAATATTAGATTTCTGCATGTGGGCGGGATTTAAACGCCCCTTTCTGCTGATTGGTCAGCCGAAGATCAAACCGTGCCATCATCTGTTCTTCTGCAGTATCATGCAGCAGATTAATAGTCCTCCACTGCTGCAGTTGTACAGATTAATAAACCATTTTTATCAATTTCATATTTTTCTCATCAAACGGATTAATGAATAGCTCGACACAACTCACCAGGGCAGGATCTAGACAGGTCTTTTTTGTGTAGACCAGCGGTTCTTAAAGTGATTGGGGGTCCGAGAAATAATTTGCTATAGCATAAAGTATTTCCAGACTGTAAAGTCGCTTTTTTTATCGTGATTTATTCCAAAGTGACTTATATGATGCATTTAACATCAAATAATCTGAATGAAGCCTTTTAAAAGACAAGTATTGGCTGTGGTTCATGTTTGTGGTGTGCGCCGGAAAGATGCTCAAGGAGACTGAGTCGCGCTAAAGTAGCGCATTCTGTTGTTCTCTTTATTTATCAAAGGCATGACATTTTGTAGTTATTTTGACGTTACACAATTAAAAATATACATTTCACCATACGACTATAAATGACAGAGTATAAAGTTATTTCCCCTCGCTGGGGAAAAAATCCAAGTGAACGTCAATCAGTACTCAATATTAGGGTCAACTGCTTTTAAATATGAAAACATGCTGCTTATTTCCTTGTCGCTTGAACTGATTCGCGTCTGTCGCTTTGAGGTTTTTTTAACCCTCGACATTTATTGGAACTTGTGAATATATGACTATCACCTTAATGTTGTTTCAAAAGGCTTATTATTAATAACACAAATTCCTCGCTCGCACTTTGGCCAAAGCTGCTGCATTCTGGAATCGTAAAATAATCTATGCATCTCGTGGTATATATTCCGCATTCTGAAGTATACTTAGGTTTGGTGCAGAAACAAAGCGAATGAGCACAGTTATTATATTTTAGTGAAAATCTTGCGTTGCAGTGCGAGTGCGCATAGCTCGATGCACAAGATATCATCCCTTTTGAGATAATCAATTTTAATAAAACACAGACTACTTATCTAACTAACAGTAGGCTATTTAATACTGTGTTCTCCGGCTTGTCAGTCGAATGACACGTTCTTGCTTGAACATAGGCCGTATATAACCAACACCATTTATTATTCCTTTCTTTTTGTCTTAGTGTTTAACACATATACTTTATTTTGAAACAGCCACTTACTATCCTCTCTTATGTAAACAACGATCTGACCTGGTGAGCAGGTAGGGCTATGACGCTCTTTCCTATCATACCCTGCCCTGTCCAGCTGAATTGCAACAAAATTGATTTAACCTGTATACACAGAAGCAAGGGCCCTTTGTCTATACGCTGCCCGCCGGTCTTGAGTTGTGTCGAGCTATTCATTTGCCGGTTTGTTTGATGAAAAAGATGTCAACTGTATTGTAATAACTGTGCCTATAGAATCAATACAACTGTCTCAGCAGGAGTACTTTTCTTCTGCTGTCGTAATACGCTGCAGAAGAACTGATGATGGCACGGCTGACCAATCAGCAGAAAGGGGTGTTTAATTCCCGCCCATGTGTAGAAATAGAATATTCAAGCTGTTTATTTATTTTTCTACCCATGAATGAAAAACGAAAATTTAAGATGAATTCTTGCCGTTTTCTAATTTTTCTACTTTCAGTATTAAATCAAAGAATGAATGATCGAATGATACACGGATTGTTCTGTCTAGTTTGGTTTATTTCTGTTTTAAGTTTGGTTTTGGATAGCTTAGTTTGGTTTTGCTTTGTTTAGTTTTGCTTAGATTCATTTATTTTGATTTCATTTATTTTTTGATCTGTTTGGTTTAGTTCTGTTTGCCTTGGTTTTGTTTAGTTCCGTGTAGGTTCATCTGGGTTTGTCTAGTTTAGTTTAGCTTCATTTGGTTTTGTTTGGTTTGCTTCCATTTAGTAGCATTTAGTTTCATTTAGTTCTGTGTAGTTTCATTTAGTTTGGTTTGGTTTCATTTGGCTTCATTTAGTTTGGTTTGTTCTCATTTAGTTTCATTTAGCTCTGTTTGGTTTAGTTTTGATCGCCTTGTTTGATTTCCTTCAGTTTCAGCTGGTTTCATTTAGTTTTAGTTTTGTTTGGTTTCACTTAGCTTCATTTGGTTTTAGCGTTTCTTTAGTTCAGTTTTTTTGTTGTTGCAGACATGAATTTATGTTTTTGTATGTTCTTTAGGACTGGTGTTCTCATGGGGAGATGGAGACTTTGGGAAGCTGGGCCGTGGCGGAAGTGAAGGCTGTAACATTCCTCAAAACATAGAGCGTCTAAATGGGCAGGGGGTGTGTCAGATCGAGTGTGGAGCTCAATTTTCCCTTGCCCTCACCAAATCTGGAGTTGTCTGGACCTGGTAAGAATATAGTAGGAGATTTTTATATATTTTTTAAAGATGCATTACAGTACAATTCATGACTGAGTCTTAAAAATAGCTTTTTTTCCTCAGTGAAGCTTTTTAACATGCTGCTGTTGCATTGTGCAGGGGTAAGGGGGATTACTTCCGACTGGGTCACGGCACAGATGTTCACGTGCGCAAACCCCAGATGGTTGAAGGACTGAGGGGAAAGAAGATTGTTCACGTGGCTGTAGGGGCCCTGCACTGCCTGGCTGTCACAGACACTGGACAGGTGTGCTACGGATTTGGTTTTTTACATTTATCTGATTGGCGCTGTAGAGGAGTAGCACAAGAACGGTTTCCTCTTTTTTTTATTTTGGCACGTTAAGCAACTCATGGTGCATGGTAAACAAGACTCACCTTTTGCTGATGAACAGTTGTTCACTTTAGTGCTTGTGTAATATGAAGTGTTGTTTGGGTAGGTGTACGCTTGGGGGGATAATGACCATGGGCAGCAGGGGAACGGCACAACCACAGTCAACAGGAAGCCTACGCTGGTGCAGGGTCTAGAAGGGCAGAAAATTACCCGTGTGGCCTGCGGCTCCTCTCACAGCGTGGCCTGGACCACCGTAGATGTCACCACACCCTCCGTCCATGAGCCTGTCCTCTTCCAGACTGCTAGAGACTCCCTGGGAGCCTCTTACCTTGGTAATTTCCACCCAATCTACATTGCTTTTCTGTTGTTGTGTGCCTGTTGCTTAAAGTTAAAGTTTTGTGGTTGTTTTTTTTATAGGTGTGCCATCAGACAGTGATCCATCTTTACTAAGTAATAAGCTAAATGGTGTGAACAATGTAAAGCCCAACAGGCCATCTCTGGCAAAGATTCTGCTCTCTCTGGACGGTAATCTGGCCAAACAGCAAGCCCTGTCCCATGTACTCTCTGCCCTGCAGATCATGTATGCCAGGTACAACCTTAATGCATATATTTAGGGCATTAGAACTACTCTGCATACCAGGTTGATTGTTTTCTGCTCCATAAAATAAAACAGAAGCTCTGGCATCACTTAATTGCTCTCATGTCACACAGGGATGCTGTGGTGGGAGCACTGATGCCTGCCTTTATGATGCCTCTGGAGTGTCCCTCCAGCTCTCCAGTGCCCCCTTCAGATTGTTCATCAGCCTCCAGCCCCTGTGAGGCTGAGGGTCCGGCCCTGCCCTCAGAAACAGAGGAGAGGGTCAGTCCGCACCCCTGGATGGACAGCAAACGAGGAGAGGTGAGTAGTGCTGCCTGTGCATGACAGTGTCATTCACCTTTGCTGTACTTCTTTTTTTTTTCTTCAGTAGTCAATATTCTGTAACATTCAACTTTTTTATTTATTTGTTATTTTGTTCTTAATACACAATCATTCAAATGTCCAAAACAACAGTATATGCCGTGCATTTACAAGCTCAATCTGTATTGTGCGGTCTAGGTGACCACGTCTGAGGATGCCACTACCCCTTCATCAGCGGTGACCCCTTCAACTGCCTCTGCTTCATCTCGCCCCTTTATCCCAGTCACAGATGACCCTGGTGCTGCCAGCATCATAGCTGAGACCATGACCAAAACCAAAGAGGTCAGTCTCACATGCTTGCATGCAGTGGTTTTATGAAGTCAAACATTTATTTATTCATTTGATTATTTTCAATTATTTGTGTATTTGTCAATGTAATTTTTTGCCATTATATTTTATTAATTTTGTCATTTGTTTTTTTTTTTTTTTGTTTTGTTTTTTTAGTATAACGTTTTTATTGGTAGGCAACTTGCTATTTTAAAACAAAATTTCTTAAACTACTATAACGAATTGTAATTATGGATGCATGTCACAATTTATGATTTTGTGTTTCTTGTTTTGTTTACCAGAAGGGATTTATTGTTTCATTGTTTGACCAAGCTAGCGTTCATTTATTTATTTTACATTTTTTGATTAGGGGACACTGTTACACTTTTAAATGTATGGCTCTTTGACTGCATTATAGAGGAAAAATAACATAATGGCCCAAGTGAATTCTAGACTGCCGGTCATAGAAATGTTCCTGTTAATCATTCTTTGCAGATGTTTGTTGCTGATCATTAAAATGAAATGCGTGCATTTTAAGTCTGTTTAAAAAGGATTACATTTGTATGTTGATTTTGCTTCAATCCCTTGTATAAACTAAAGTGATATTTACAGTGGCCTGGTTTGATTTATTGGAACAGGACTCTGAGAGCCAGAGTAAAGCAGTGGGCCCAGAGCCACAATATCTGGATGAGTTCACCAGTCTGCTGATTCCTGATGACACACGTGTGTTGGTAGACCTGTTAAAACTGGCTGTGTCTCTGCGCTCAGGCGATAAAGGCAAGGAGGTTCTGTCTGCTGTGCTGTCTGGCATGGGTACAGCCTTCCCACAGGTAAAAACCAACCTCTTTTCTAACTCACTGCATGTTTTTCTAAATTATTAAGTTCACTTTGAAATTTCATGTGTACCTCATCTATGTGTTTGAGTGCACACAGGGGTGGCCGCTAGGCTGCTGGAGTTGTGTGTGACGAGGTTTTAGGAGGACGTAGCCACTGCTCTCAAATTGGAAAACGGGCTGTCTCGCAGCCTGTGGTGGTGGAGAGAGTCCCATCCCATGCTACACTTCCCTAGCGGAACGTGAAATCCCAGCGTCACCTTGTGATTTTTCTGTTTATTCAGCCTCGGCAGCCACTACAACCCTCATTATGGTCTATGCGAACGCATTAGTATTTTTTATTGAACAAATCCCTAATCTAATTATTAACACTTTGGCACAGTCAGGCAAGTTTACACAACCAAACTCGAGTATTTTATTTGTTGATGGAAATTAACGACCATCGCCCCATGAGTTTTAATTTGGCAAATACAGTAAAAATTGTTATATTGTGAAATGTTATTACAATTTACAGTAACTGTTTTGTACTTTTCCTGTGAGGGCAAAACTGAACATTTAGCTGCCATTACTCTAGTCGTCAGTGTCACATGATCCTTCATCTCCTTCAGCTTCACGCTGAAGAAACATTTCTAATTTTTATCAATGTTGAAAACAGTTGTGCTAATAAACTGACCACATTTTTTGATGATAAAACTCAAAAGACATCATTTATTTGAAGTGGTCCATTTTGCTAACATTAACTGTAACTGTGTTTTTTACATATTTTACTTTTGATCAATTTAATGCATTATTGCTGAGTTAAAGTATTAATTTCTTTCAAAAAAATGTTTTTTTTGTGCTGTAGTGTTAGATGCTTTATGAAGCTCTAGGAATTAGGAGATTTAAAGACATGAAAATTTGATCTTGTGTGTGGTTATTTTAGGTGCTGAAGGATTGAGGGTGGAATTTGATCGCCAGTGTTCAACAGAAAGGAGACACGACCCTCTTACCATCATGGACGGAGCCAATAGGATTGTGTCTGTTCGATCAGGTCACATTCTTTATTGTTTTAACACTAGTAAAAAAGTTCTTTGAGCACTGGCCACATAACCATACCTGTTTCCACCCCTTTAGGTCGGGAGTGGTCTGATTGGTCCAGTGAATTGAGGATTCCAGGAGATGAGCTGAAATGGAAGTTCACCAGTGATGGCTCTGTTAACGGCTGGGGCTGGCGCTTCACTGTCTATCCCATCATGCCTGCCGCTGGTACATCAGTTTAATATGATATCACTTCATTGTACATACTTCATATGTAACATGATATTCTGAAGTTTTTGACCTTTTTATTGAATTACCTGCAGGTCCTAAAGACCTCCTGTCAGACCGTTGCATTCTGTCATGCCCTTCGATGGATTTAGTAACATGTCTGCTCGACTTTCGCCTGAACTTTGCTTCAAACCGCAGCATTGTGCCAAGGTTGGCAGCCTCACTTGCTGCTTGTGCCCAGCTCAGTGCCCTGGGTAAGAGAAGAACCTTTGAAATAATTATTCTATTCTATTCTTACCTTATTAGGGCTGCCCTCGACTAAAGGGAATTTTTTCTGATTGACAAATAGTCTGTTATTTTAAAGCGGTTTATTATTCGCTATCCGTTTATGTAAGAACCCTATATTCTATAATGAGCCGTTAATTAGCCATAGCTTATAAGCCTTATGCTGGCGCTCGTTCACAGCAGACCTGACGGCCGAAAGCGGCCCTGTTTCTTTCTCTTTGTACAAAAACCAATTTTTGGTTGTAAATTTGAGTGCACAATGAAAGGGACCTTTTTACAGATTCAAAGATGTGTTACTCTTGATCTGCTGAGTATTTTAATTTAAAAGCAACTGATTGCACCGGTGAGCGTGCTAACTATTCCGCTTCCCCACAGAACACTTGTAGCGCATATTTTGCTAGGTTTTAACGTAAAGCGAGCGTCCATGTCATGACGCTTCCTACGTACATGTTTCAGATGAATAAGACCACATTTGAGGCCCAAACAATGACCGTTGATGATGTCCTGAATCCGATGCCTGTAATTACCACATTACCAGCTATTCATAACTCTGTCCATCACAGCACCGTGACTTTGCCAGGCCCTCCCCTGTGCCTAAAATTATAAAAAAAAAATTGATCTCGACTAAGCCTCTTCTCGTCGACTAATGGCTAGTCGACAATTAGGGGGCAGCCCTAGTTTTTATTTTAGTATTATAAATAATTTTGCTAATACTTTAATTTTTATATATTTAATTATACGGTTATGCTTTATAATTATTATAATTTCTTCTAGTCCATGTTTTGGAGAGATTGTAGATGTGAAATATTTAGATGTGTGTGTGTGTCTTGGGCTTTTAGCGAAAAAGGTTATTTAATACTTGAAATCTTGAAATCTCAGATTGAAATCTTAAATTTAAGGTTTTATAATCAATATTCGACTGTGTCTTTGTCTCTATGTGCTTGTTCAGCGGCTGGTCATCGTATGTGGGCCCTGCAGAGGCTACGAAAACTCCTAACCACTGAATATGGCCAATCCATAAACATCAACCGCCTCTTAGGAGACAGTGAAGGAGAGGCTCGCTCTATGGTTAGACAGTGTTCTATACAATTAAATAAGTGAATAAATAAATAAATAAACATAATAATTGACATAACTTGTATTGAATGTTGTGTAGAGTTTTACAGGAAGTGCACTAGCTGCTCTGGTGAAAGGACTTCCCGAGGCTTTACAGAGACAGTATGAGTATGAGGAACCCATAGCCAGAGGTGGCAAACAGCTGCTCCACAGTCCTTTCTTCAAGGTATGTTTGTTTCCCTAACAGATGGACATGGTAAGATTGCAGTATGAGTTTTCCTAAAATAATATTTTTCTTGCTTGTCCTATGTAGGTGTTGGTGGCACTTGCATGTGACCTGGAGTTGGACACTCTTCCATGCTGTGCTGAGACACACAAGTGGGCTTGGTTCCGCCGCTATTGTACCGCCTCAAGAGTGTTAGTGGCTCTAGACAAGAGGACGTCTTTGCCTCGTCCTTTCCTGGATGAGGTAGGGATTTATAATATTGGTTTGAAATGACTTACTTTACGGAGAGCTGTTGTGTTTATGTTCTGTCAATGTTTTGCATTTTTCCACCAGGTGGCAAAGAAAATCCGTGAGCTCATGGCAGACTATGAGAACATGAACACACTCCATGAGAGTCACAACCTGTTTAAGAGGGAGCAGGATGAGCAGTTAGTTCAGTGGATGAACAGGTAAATCATCTTCACAAATCTGAGACCACTGTTGCTTTAGGTAGTGAAACAAAAGCAAAAATGACTTGGTGACCCTTTAAGTAATTTTAAATGGGTGGGATTCTATTTTAATCCTTTTTAAGTCATTTTTTATTTTATTTCACAATTTCTTTTTCTTTGCTGTTCACTAGACGACCAGATGATTGGACGCTCTCAGCCGGCGGCAGTGGGACCATCTATGGCTGGGGACACAATCACCGGGGTCAGTTAGGTGGTATTGAAGGAGCAAAAGTCAAGGTTCCAACACCAACAGAAGCGCTAGCCACACTGCGACCTGTTCAGCTGATCGGTGGAGAGCAGACCCTGTTTGCTGTAACCGCTGATGGGAAAGTAAGGCTTAATTCGCTTTTTACGGTTTAAAAATTTGTAGTTCCAAGCCAGCAAAGGTTTTTTTTAAGTTCTTCAATACAAATCCCATTTGTATTTTTCAGTGCTGCCCTTTTTTTAAAAATTAAATACAGACCAATGTTGTATATTCAGCAGTTGCTCTAATTTCTAGTTTTAGTTACTTTGTCAGCCGAATAATGTCTTCTGTGCTGTCCTTAGCTGTATGCTACAGGATATGGTGCCGGCGGTCGTCTGGGAATAGGGGGCACAGAGTCTGTCTCCACTCCGACCCTGCTGGAGTCGATCCAGCATGTTTTCATCCGGAAGGTGGCTGTGAACTCTGGCGGGAAACACTGCTTGGCTCTCTCCTCTGAAGGAGAACTGTACTCCTGGGGAGAGGCTGAAGATGGAAAACTGGGACATGGAAACAGAAGGTCAGCCCCATACTGTGGTTACTATGTTGTCCTTTCACATGGGCACCTTTGGTTCATCTCATGTAGTGACCTTCTACATACTTAACTTTCAGTATTTAACAGTTTCCCATTTTCACAGTGAAGACAAATGCTTACAGAAAAGTAAATTTTTGGACATGATACCATGATTTTTAGAACTCATACCAAGGTATTCTTTAGAAGTGTCTTTGAGTACCATGTAAATTCTGAATTCTGTACTATGGGATATGACCGTATCGTACCACAGTACTTCATGTAGTTCCTTAAAGAAGCAAAAGTCATTACCCACTCAAATATGTGCGCTAGACTATTACTGATTCGGTTTAGCAGCTTATACCAAGAAGTGCAGTTTGTGTGACTGGTAGTGCTGTCTTTTTCCCAGCCCATGTGACCGTCCACGCGTGATTGAGTCTCTCAGAGGGGTGGAAGTTGTGGACATTGCGGCCGGTGGTGCCCATAGTGCCTGCATCACAGCCAGCGGAGAGCTCTACACATGGGGCAAAGGTCGTTATGGTCGCCTGGGTCATGGAGACAGTGAGGACCAGCTTAAACCAAAAGTGGTGCGTTCATTAAGAGTTATGCATATTTGTCTGCCACATTCTCATAAAACTATTTTTTTTTTAAACAAAAGCATGATACATTACTGTATTTAATGAAATGTGCATTACTAAATATTGTTAGACTTTTGTAATATAATAATTATTATATTATATCATATATGATTTTGCTCCGAATCAGAAAATTTTTGTGTACAATCTCTATAATTAAAACAAAAAGGTTTTTACTAAGCACTGGAAATGATGAAATTCAATTGAGATGGTGTGGAGACTCATCCTAGATATGTCATAACATTATATTTTAATTATTTTTTAATATAAAACTTGTTTTTTATTAGTATTAAAATTAACAACTGTAACTACCAAACCACTTTTGTCTCATGAAATTAGTTCGTGGTCATTAAGTATAATAATTTTTGAACTAGAATTATTTGAAACTGCTGCTAATTTGTTTTATTTTATAGCATCATCTCGACTAAGACTGTATATTCTGTGCATTGCTTGTGCATGTTTATAGGTGGAGGCTCTGCAGGGTCACCGGGTGATAGACGTTGCATGTGGCAGTGGGGACGCCCAGACCCTGTGTCTGACTGATGACGACATGGTCTGGTCATGGGGGGATGGAGACTATGGCAAACTGGGCAGAGGAGGTAGTGATGGATGTAAAGTGCCAATGAAGGTGGGGACTGCTGGTGTAGTTACTCAAGCATCAAAGGTTTTCTGGTTAGTGATTCCAGTATGAATATTCACATCTAATTGTCTCTCTCTGCTCAGATTGACTCATTAACTGGATTGGGTGTTGTGAAAGTGGAATGTGGCTCTCAGTTCTCTGTGTCGCTCACAAAGTCTGGAGCAGTTTACACATGGTAATCAATCCCATAATACAGTGGCACATAAACTGAGCTTTTATTTAGTGAGAACATATGTTATTTCCATGTTTATGTGTGTTTTAGGGGAAAAGGCGACTACCACAGATTGGGACACGGCTCGGATGATCATGTACGCAGACCCCGGCAGGTCCAGGGTTTGCAAGGCAAGAAGGTCATCGCCATAGCAACTGGTTCTCTTCACTGTGTATGCTGCACAGAGGATGGTAGGTCATCTGGGTATAAAGTCGTTGTAACATGTTTATATACTATAAAAGATATCAGGTTTTCTTGTATACCTATTTGTATTTGGAGGAGTATTTGCTAAAGACATGAATTTGAACATACAGGTGAAGTGTACACATGGGGTGACAATGATGAGGGTCAGCTCGGTGATGGGACCACCAATGCTATTCAGCGGCCCAGGCTCGTGGCGGCACTGCAGGGCAAGAAGATCAACCGTGTGGCTTGTGGCTCAGCACACACACTTGCCTGGTCCACTAGTAAACCTACCAATGCTGGAAAACTGCCTGCTCAGGTACTGTACCACCAAATATAGCTGAATCACATACAAAAAACAATCTCAAAGAACTAAATATTTAACAGTTCAACCTTTTAAACATATTAAATGCAGAGGTGGACGTAGTACACAAATCAAGTACTTGAGTAAAAAAGTACAGATACATATAATAAAATAATACTCCAGTAAAAGTACTCCTTTTTCAATATTACTTGGGTAAAATTACTTAAGTTTAAAAGTAAAAAATCAATTGATAAATGTTTATTTATTTTGCAATTTTATATGCTCTATCCTCTGTAATGTAGTAAAGTAAAAGTTTCCTAAAATAAAAATACTCCATTAAGGTACAGATACTTGAAAATTGTATTTAAGTACAGTAATGAAGTAAAAATACTTACTGTTACTGTCCACCACTGATTAAATGTCTGTCTGTAGGTTCCTATGGAGTACAACCACCTGCAGGAGATCGCCATCATAGGCCTGAGGAACCGATTACTGCTACTGCACCACATCTCTGAGCTCTTCTGCCCGTGTATCCCAATGTTTGACCTAGAAGGACGACTGGGTGAAACTGGACACGGCGTCTCCGTTGGCTTTGACACACTGCGAGGAATCCTTATTTCGCAGGGCAAGGCAAGAATATTTTTTTGATTTTTTTTAAATTACAGTTCCTGATTATATTTATTAATATTTGTTTTAAATATCTATAGGAGGCAGCATTCCGAAAGGTGGTTCAAGCCACGATGGTTAGAGACCGACAACATGGGCCAGTGGTGGAGCTAAACAGGATACAGGTACACGTGTATACACTGCACATGTGGTTTGAGATTTGCATTCAATTGTATCCTAATTTGGTGTCAAATAAATCTCACAATCAGGGTCCAAAATTTATATCGTGCATGTAATTATTTATTTTTTGCACATTTAAAATATGTTAGCAAACAGGTTCTTATGTCAGTACATTAAATAGTAACCCATTGTGTTGTTATTGCATGTTATATGCTAATTTTTGCTTGCATTTCCCACTTGGTTTGAGAGTTCATTAGAGTAGTAAACAGGATCCAAAATGAACAATCACTTTTAATGGGCAAAAATAGCTAGCGGGTCCTCTGTAAAATTATCTCCCTTTCCCTAATCACCGTAATTACTGTTGCCTTTCCTGCTCCTTCCTGTCAGCATGGACACACATGTACTATGTACACCACATGATTATTACCATCCATTTTATTTTAGCTATCATTTTGAGTTAGAATTAGCAGCACTTAATCTTAATATTTTGAGAGATTTGGTCATTAAGCATCATGTGTGATTTGTTTTTGAATCTGCTCAGCATGAGGTTTACCCCCAAATATGTTTGTTCATGGACCATTGGCCCTCTAATAGGGCCCTTGGAGCCTGGCAGTGATCTGGCAAGTCTCACAGTCGGAAAGCATAAGAGTGGAGTTTATAGATCAGTGCAGAAATGCTATATATGGAGAAGCCTGTAATCATTTATCCTTATTCTCTCGATCAGGTCAAGCGTTCCCGCAGTAAAGGAGGACTGGCAGGGCCGGATGGCACCAAGTCAGTGTTTGGGCAGATGTGTGCTAAGATGAGCTCTTTCAGCCCTGACAGTCTGCTGCTGCCACACCGGGTCTGGAAGGTCAAGTTTGTGGGTGAGTTTAAATTTAGAGAAGGATGAAAGATGGGAAAATGTAGGGGGAAAATGGCCCTTGAATCATGTCTTTAACATGTTTTTGACCCTTTGTGCGTGTTTGTAGGAGAGTCAGTCGATGACTGTGGTGGTGGATACAGTGAATCTATCGCAGAAATGTGTGAGGAACTACAGAACGGTCTCACTCCTCTCCTCATCGTCACTCCTAATGGCCGAGACGAGTCAGGAGCGAACAGAGACTGCTTCTTGCTCAACCCAGCTGCCAAGTCCCCTCTGCACATCAGCATGTTCCGCTTCCTAGGTACCTTCTGCTTGTGTTTCCTACATTGAAAATACTTTGTAATTTACTTTGTACTTTGTAATTGCACAGCTGTAGAATTTCCCACCATTAGATCTATTGATATACTATGCTCTCTTCATTTATTTGTGTATAGGTGTGCTCCTGGGCATAGCAATCCGTACAGGAAGTCCTCTAAGTCTGTACCTGGCTGAACCTGTGTGGAAACAGCTGGCAGGCATGAATCTCACCATCGCAGATCTCAGTGAGGTAGGACCGTGGGTGTGAGTGAATCCAAGGCTATTATTGTCAACTAAAACTAATGCAAAATTAAAACCTAAATGTTTAAAAGAAAGGTAAGAAAGATTTAGATTTATCAGCCGAGAGTTGAAGCTTTATGGGAAGCTTTATGGCAAGTTATTCCTGCTTTCTGGAATACCCCACCAGTATCACATTGATTACTTGACATTAGGGTTGGGTTGATCTAGGGTTGATTCTTTTCTTTTCTTTATACCCACTTATATGTATATATTATTTAATGATCTCTGAGATGTGCTGTCAGAGATATAAAGCATGTGGGTGAGTGTGTCGTGTAAAAATGAATGAGTGTATGCGTCTCCTGCATTCACGCTGAGATCATGTGTTGCTGAGACGTCTGCAGTGATGGCGTTTCTCAGCGCAGGATGTCTCTTGCTTACAGAGCAGCTGTTGTTTGTTGCTTTTGCCTGGAGTTATTAGAAAGGTTAAAAAGAGAGATTATAGAGCACAAGACAACAGTGAGACACTGACTGTGATGCACTCAAAAACACACACACACACATTCTTTTCATTCCTTTTCTATAGTCATTTGCACAGGTTTAGATTATATTCAGTCATTTTTATTGAATGAATCTCCTCTACAAAATATACTCCTGCTAGATCACTTCATCTGCAATTTGAAGATTTGCTGGTACCTGAATCTGAAAGTGGCAAACTTTTATTTAAGTATGCTTAAATCATTCAAAAGTTTGGGTCTGGTTATTTATTTACTTATTTATTGGTGTATCTCCCAATGCTGTTTATTTGATGCATGCAGCAGTAGAAACCAAAATAGTGTGAATGCTACGTCATTTAAAATAAGTCACTTTAAAATGTCATTTTATTTCTGTGATGGCTTTTTTATTATTATTTTAAATCTGTACTCACCCCCAACTTTAAAAAAACGATATGTATAGATATATTTTATACTGCTTGTCACAGCATTTTACATCGACCTTCACCCTTTTTTGTGTGTTGTTAGGTGACAGGACTTCATTCCGGGTGGGTGTCCCGGTCTGATGTATATTGAGAGATAATTAGGCTTCTGCAGGAGGAGTTTGAAGCTAGCCTCGCCCTTCACTGGACCAGCGTTGTGTACCGGCCAGTCCAGCTCATCTCCAACATTCCCACAAATCACCTATGAACCGAGCGCATATTTGCGAGCTAGCAGTACACTACGGTGTGACATTTGCTGAAAAAAGTGTTCAAACCAATTCTGTGGGAGCGTGTTCATGAATAAAATGAATATTACTGGTATGTTGTTTTTGTCTCTTCGGCTGCATGAGTTCGATGACAGGTGTCTGCAGTAATGTAAGGTATGGCACTCGTCCGGTGGCCTCATGCTCTCTCTCTTTAACTGGCTATGAGCCTTGAGACCATGGTATGGTCTTCATCATAATGCATTACTAGACAAATATGATCATCATGAATTCTTATTGAGACTCCGACGTCCCTTGTTGGTGTGTTTTAGGTGTGTTGGCGTCCGACATCCCCCTGACCTGCTCATCATTGGCCACATATAAGGGGGTGGAACCCCCGCTCCGCTCCCAGTGGTTCCTGTGAGGTGATGAGTCTTTCTCCCCACGGTACGCTCGCTCTTCCTATGTTCGAACTGGGGTCGCACAGCGCCTCCCCCATGACATCGCAGACGTCCGTGGACAGACTTTGTTGGTTCAGGTAAACATTGTGGCTCTGAAAAGTGTCTTTTAGTGTCACATGATCCTTCAGAAATTAGTCTAAGATGCTGATTTGCTGCTCAAAACTTGCATATTATCAGTAATGAAATAATATTTTTTTGCGGAAACTTTAAAACGTTATTTGAATAAAAATGTTAAAAGAACAGCGTTTATTTGAAATTTTATTATAAATTTTTACGAAAGTTTATTTTATTTCTTTAAGTTGCATAATTATGCTTCTTTTATCAGGCAGTTCTGAATTTCTATCATAATTCTGACTTTTTTCTCGTTATTCTAAAGAAAAAAGTCAGAATTGAACAATATAAACTCAGAACTGCAAGAATTATACTCGAGAAATAAGGTCAGAATTGTGAGATGGCAACTATTTACACTTTTTTAATTTTTTCTTCATGGCGGCCATAACATAAAAAATAAAACAGAATTTGCAATAGTACTCAGAGGTTGTGAGTTTTTCTAAAGAGAAATGGCATCTGCTGGTGTGGAAACAGCACTCTGTGAACAGCCGCTTCTTTGGCATGATGTTTGTGGCTTACCCTCCTTTGAACGGGTGTCCATGATTGTCTCTGGACAACTGTCGATCACCGTCCTTCCCAACATTTTGTGGTAGCCTAAGTGCCCCAAACGTAGTGCACCATTTTGAAGGCTCAGGAAACGTTGCGGTGTTTCAGTTGATTAGCAAGTCGCCAAGTCCTAATTTTTTGAGATAGTGAATTGGTGGGATTTTTGTTAAATGTGAGCCAAAAATCATCACAATTAAAAGAACCAAAGACTTAAATTACTTCAGTGTGTGTGCATTTAATTTATTTACTACACGAGTTTCACAATTTGAGTTGATTACTGAAATAAATGAACTTTTCCAAAACATTCTAATTTATTGAGATGCACCTTTATCGGTTATGTGTATATGGTGTGTGTGGATATATAGTATATATATATATATTATATATATATATATAGATATATCTATACTCTATAGTGCTCAATTTAATTTTATTTGTGGTCCTTTTTGACCAGGTGCTGGATAAATACAACCCACCCGATCACTTCCTCCCAGAGTCCTACACCTGCTTCTTCCTGCTCAAGTTGCCCCGCTACTCCTGTAAGCTAGTCTTGGAGGAGAAACTGAAATACGCCATTCACTTCTGCAAGTCCATTGACACGGATGATTATGCACGGATTGCTTTGAGTGGTGAGCCAGCCGCAGATGACAGTAGCGACGACTCTGACAATGAGGATGCGGACTCCTTCGCTTCCGACTCCACGCAGGATTACCTGACAGGCCACTGAACTCTTAACCCCTGGTTAATCTCCGTCTCACAAACATGCACCTATACACACACACACACACACACAGAGAGAGACACTATACACACACACACAGACAGAGAGAGACAGATAGTGTGGTAAGTTGTAGGAAGTCTTGAAAATAAGCTGACAAAAGAAGTTTAAATGAAAACTGAACCGAAGTTGTCCGTTTTAATCTCACTTATTAATATGTGCATAGACACAAATACAACTAAATGAAGAGTAATAAGTGTATATCATTATGTGCAATTAACTTTAAAGCACTATTAAGCTGGTGAAATCAAGATAGATTGTTTTTTATCATTGTTGCGAAGAGAACCAGGAAGACAGGAGAAACTACACATCTCTTTGTTAAACATTGTGTTCATGTTTTATTACAGAGGATAGACCGCTTAGCCTAGCACTGTGGTAGACGACTCCTGATCGAATTTGTGTTAAATAGGTAGTATTAAGAACTTCACCTCTTTATTTGAAAACAGCAGTGTTTCTTTAAAAACCTTTTTAACTGAGCAGGATATTTTGTTTTCTCATTTGGTCAGTGGAAGCCGGATCAGGGGTTGTTTTTAGGTTGTCGGTCACTGTATTCTCTCCTCCTCCTATATGTGTCTGCACTGTTCTCCTAATGGAATGTATATAATTTGATTGTGCCATGTGTTAATGAGAGGTCTCATTTCCATGTTATAAATAAATGTTAATTTCTGTTAATAAATTGAAACCAAATTTCTCTTGTAAGTTTTATTTTCTCGTTTTGAATTTTTTTCCCTGAATTTTTGAATGATTTAATTATATATTTTTGTGTGTTCATAGAGTATAAATTGCTTGTTTGAATTGGGAAAAATTCAATGCAGAATTATAAAAAGAAAAAAATACTAGCCGATAGCAGTATAGTCGCCATTATATCGTTCAAAATATTGGTCGATATATCTGAAATGCATTGTTTTTTTTTCTAAATTATATAATTTTACATTTTCTGTTTTTGCAGACTGTATGTTAGCTTTTGGTGTTTTTATTCCTAAAGACAAACTGTACAGTAAATATCACATTTTAAGCGGTAACAAGTAACAACATATTATGTAGTTTTAATTGTGCTCTATGTAATGTGATAACCCGTATTATAAAAAAAAAAATCCATATTCACTATCACTGAAAACACTGGTAACAGTTTATTCTAAAATTCCAATTTGTCGTTTGAATTTGAAAATGTAAGCCTTGACATTACTTTCTTCTGGTATCAGTACTAGAAATAATGATTCTACTAATTATAATGAAATCAAATGCATTCGAAAAGTACAATTTTATATACAGTATTTGAAATCCCCAAATATGTAGTCAGTTTGCCATTGTTTCAGGTTAACATGGTTTAGGTTTAGTCTCGTATGGGATTTCCAGACCAGTTAAGACACATTCCTCTCAAACACTAACGTAAACAGTTTAATAAAATCCTCATGATGACCTGCACGACTCGTACTGGTTTATGTGGAAAAGAGTGAGCACTTCCACCCCCTTACAGCTCTCACGTCCACTCAGAGGATAGTCAAGTGATGTTTATCTGTGAACGGGCTGAGCCATCTAGCTCTGCATATATTGCTCTTGGTTCACAGGCTTTGTTGTTAATGGACCACAGTATTAAGCTCAGAGGTCAAAGGTCACATCGTAACCCACCTTCTCTGTTGTGGAGATAAAAGGGCATTAGGGGTGCATGACAGAGAGGAAAGTGTTTTATGATGGCTTAGTTTGGCTTAGAAATCCGGAGCATTCTTCACCATCTTAATGGTTTTCTTTCATAAGCAGAAATCACAGAGCGCATTATGCTGGAATGAGTCAGGTGCTCTACGCATGTCGGGTTGGCTCCAGGCAAGCAGAAGAAAAGAACCAGTGCTGTAAAACTGTACTTGAATGCAGCAGGAAGGTCTGACTTTACTGTACATTCATAAATTGTTCAAACAGCCTGAGAAAACCAAAACACTTGTTTTGAGCTAATCAGGCTGTGTATCTGAGTTTTGGTTTGTGAAAACGTTATTAATGTACATTTAATGTTTGTGCGTGCATAATTATCTGTCTTGTGTATAAATTGACCATAACCCTCAGACACAAGTGTAGATGAGTGAAGACCTCAAACTGTGTGCACTGGGCCAAAATCCAAAATCTAGAAGTCACATGAAAGTCTTTCTGACTCTTTCGTCTTCCCCACAGCGGCACTTTTTTTCGACCTGTGTGATACACCACATCACCTCCATGATCACTCGGCTCTCTCCTGTTTTCCTTCTGGCTGCTTTATAACACTTTCACATGCATTTTATTCTGAAACGTGATGCACAATGAAAATAAAGAACGTGTGTAATTTTAGGTGCGCTGCAGAACTGTGTGTGTTAAAAGTTGCCCACCCAGAATCAGCTTCTGGATAATTTGTCTTTTAAGCTCTATCACTTCCTTTAAAACATAAATAGGATGATGCCATATGACCTCTGGCGTTGAATTTCAGGGTTAATTTGCCTCCTCTCCTCTGACAATGACCTCTGCCAATGATCTGCTCGCTATGACTCCTCATTTGTGCTGACACCCGTTTTTTTGTTTTTTGTTTTAATTGCAGGTTGTGAAAGAATGTGAAAATTTTAATTACAGCTTGTGACAATTGTGTGGACGCAGATTGTAGAAAAAGGGGGAAGTATCGAGTTAGTGATGCTGCTAAATAAACAAAAAAATAATGCTCATTTTGCATCTCAAGGGACTGATCAGTTCTTTTGAGTATCAACTTTGTCTCCGATGTTTCTCTTAAATTGTGTTAGGCACAATAACAGCAGGTGCAAATGAGCCAATTGATGAAATACAGTGAATTTATGGAGCAATAATGTTAAGAGCACTGGAAAAATTGGATATGGAATCATCGGATGACAAATATTTACATTCATATTGAAATCTCTGACTGATTACAGTCTTCCAGAGCACAGCTTGTGATATTGATGAAGATTTTCAAATCAACTCTCAGCAATATCTTCTGGAATTTTAGACAAGACATGAAAGAGTTATTTCAGTTGCTCCATTTTTTTTGTTTTGTTTTGTTTGACTGCTCCTTGTAAAAGCAGGTCTTGGTCAGTAAGACGGATGCAAAGTAGGGCATTGAGATTCCTTTAGCTCTTGTAAGTAAGAGAAGCTTTAAGCAATAACGTCATACATAGTAAGTTGCTAGTGAGTAATACTTGAGTATGTGTGCAAGAAACAATTTTTTTCATTGTGTGTATTGTTTTGGTATGAAAAGGGGTGGGTGTCTTCAGGCATTTGGGGGAAAGTTGGGCATGCCTTAAACACTACCAGTGTCAATGAGTGTCCACTTCCACAAGGTATCTTAGGGTCTGAGAGAAGAGGAAAGAGGGAGGGCTGTTTATTCACTCTCTTCTGTCTGTGTGCAGAGTTTGCTGTGGGTCACTCCCTCCATCTCCTAGAAGTCTACAATTTCCATTTAAGGGTGAGCATCTTCCTCCTCCTCCTGAGCTCATGAAAACCTGCAGCCTGTGTGCGGCACTCGTGAGCCAGCCAGAGCCGTTTGGACCAACTGGGTTTCTTTTTTGACTTTTTAATTTTTGTTTTAATGTTATAATATCATCGTTATCATTATCTCGCCTGTTTCATTCTCTGAATTGGCAGGTAAGAAATTATTTTGTTAAAAAAAGAAAAAGAAAGGTAAGAGTTAAATTATACAGGATGGGTAAAATATTTCTTTATATTTTAATACAATTTAAAAATTGTCTAAACAAATAAAAAAGGGACCTTTTTGGTTACTAAACTGCAACAGTGAAATGAATTCAATTATAATTTGCATATATCTTTAGTTAACTTTGTACTGTATTTGAATGGTGAATATAATTTAAGAACCATGTATATCCGTGCTAGTTATGTAAGGTGTATTTGCTTTTATATATAACAAAATCCACAAACAACAAACTGACCTTTTATTTGATTTGAAGTGTCGTATTGTCCCATATATATTGTACTAAATGCATTTTTCAAGGATTAATATTATTTCCACACAGAGAGACGGAGGGCAGGGGGCCAAGGGGAAGGTACAGTATGTCTGGAGGAGGTGTGAGAGCTTTGTGTTGTGTAAGGTTCTTAACAGATTAAATATTGCTTGATCAGAGGTTAAAGCTCTAGCTTTTGCTCGAATACCGTTATTAAATAAATAAGTAAATAAATAAATACAAGCTGCAAATCCATTTTATTTCTTAAAATTAAATTGAGTAAAAAATGAAATGAGTAAAATATTAAAAAAAAAAAAAATACACTTGTGAACCACGGTTTTGACAAAAATTTGAATGTTAATAAAAAAATCAGTGTTAATAAATAATCTCTCTTTGCTCTCTTAAGCGCAAATATTTGCAGAAAATGGACCTCGTAGTAAATACTAGTAAAACTGGTCCGACCGAGACTAGTACAGTACGGCCCACCCTCTATCTTAGAACTGGAGTTGGGGCTGATTTGAATAGGGGTTGAAAGAGAAATATTGCTGATGTGTTGCATTTACATTGTAACATTCACTCTTGAGAAAACAGATGACATGTTTCTGCAGACTGTTAACACCCTGACAGTGAGCACTTTGAATTGACCACTTGCACAATAGAGCTTGTTTGATTCGGCAACAGTGAGGTACGGAAATCAAACAAGCACTGGTCACATAGTCAATGAAGGAAATTTTAGTTTCACTTAACAATAACAACATTAAAGATTGTAAAGATTTGTATGTTTCTAAAGCTATGCATATGTAAAAAAATACATTTGTTTTCGCAGTCAGTGCGTATATATCATATTGTTTGTTTCAGAAATCGAATCATTAGAAAATATACACGTAATCATTACATATGAATACTAATTATATTGGGCTGGAACACCCTCATAACACCTTGGAAAATCGTGGTCATTAAAATGAGTAATACATTTTCCACAATGTTCTTCTGCTCAAAAAAAAACAAAAAAACAGCCTACTTACCCCCACACACAAAACTCGTTGAACAAAGTTGAAATCTGTCTTAGACTCTACAGCTGTGAGTTCATGGAGGTCTGTGTGTGAAGATGTAGGTCTCTGTGTAAAGGAGGCTGTGTGGAAAAGTAATGCCAGGGTCAAAAAGGTGAAGTAAGTTCTTAATTAGGATGGTGCTGTGTCTGTGACTCTCAGACTGGAACCTTACACTCTAACTGTCAGTCACCGATTGAGAGGTTAACTCTTTAAGTGCCTGAGACTTTGAAATAGCATAGGGACTGTGGCTATAATATGTGACCTTATTCTTTTAGAAGGTTTACAGTAGTGTGTGTGGCATTCATACTCTGCATTAATACTTATAATTCCATGTATCTAAAGTGTCTTGGTAATTATAATGAGTCTTGATGGAAAAAATATGAGTGTTATTTGACTGTATTTGCTATGTGCATGGGAAGCACTAGAGGGGGCAGGTGCATCCTTATGGTATAAAATCATACCAGATGCAGTTCAGTATCTATAATTATTTATGTCTATACATCATTTTAATCTGGAAATGTAAGTCTCAAAAGAACTAATCTGATGCTAGTTACCATAAATATGAAACCTATACTACATTAAAAGATCATTTTACCTCAGTGTTCCCCTTCTCCTCCAGTTGCGGTCCAGTGTGCCTGAGTGAAGATGTATCTGGAGAATAAGAGCAATATTGAGGTGGAGATGTCTCAAACCGGAGGACAGGGTCACTCCAGCAGGGTAGGCCGCAGACAGTCTGACGCTGTGGCTGGGAACTTTGATGAGCTTCGTCTGCTGGAGGGATTCTCTGGGAAAAGAGAGACGCAGAAATTGCAGCAGGCTGCAGCCATTCCCTCGGGACACTGCATAATCTACACTGACGTCCATCAAGATGATAGGTAGGACAGTAGTTATTGAGGTTTCGACTATCAAATACTTAATCAAGAATAAATACTGTTAAAGGGATATTTCACTCCAAAATTAAAATTCAGAATTCATCCATCATCATATACTCATTCTCATTTTGTTCCATACTTGAATTACTGAACATAAAATAAGTATTTTAAGGAATATTTTTGTCCATACAGTGAAAGTCAGTGGAGTCCAAAGCAACATCAAGTCCCACTGACTTTCATTATATGGACCAAAAACAAACAAACAATTAAGACATTTTTCAAATGATAACAGAAATGTACTTTTTTTGGGTGAACTATCTGTTTAAGTATATTTTAGTTGTATATTTTATATTGTAAATAATACTTCGTGATTAGTTAATCGGTACATTCAAGTTAATAATTACACGTTGTAATACAGGGGAAACTCACAACTTTCTTTGAGTTGCTTGCATCTATATTGATGGTAATTTTTTTAAATTAAGTTATTATTATTAATATTTTTACGTTTAAAGTAAATCTAGCTTGCATGTAAAAAGATATGATAGTATTGTACAATTATGATAACTAATATAATATATAAATATATTTAACAATTTAATTTGTAGCACCTTCATAATTTGAATAAAAACATAAAAAGCTAAAACACACCAGCTTTCTTTATTTGCCATTATGTCATAGTTAAAAAATGAAATGCATTTTGATATATATTTTTTTATTTACTTATTTATCTATTAGTTAGTTATTTGAGTACATCAAGTTAAACTGAATTAAAATGAGAAATATTAGCTGAAATGAAATTTTTTAAATTAATTATTGACATTATTTCAGTTAATGTTTATTTTATTTAAAAGTAATTGTAAAAATTGTTAGTAATACGACTTCTCAAATTGTAAATACAAACTTTCCTGGAGGACTTGAATGCACCATATGTCAAAGATGATTTGGACCAACGGGTATTCCCGCCCCAAACACACTCAACCAGACTTTCAAGCTTGATAGTGCCACAGTGTTTATACTCTTCTGGGAGATCAGTCTACAAATGACTTGCTTATAGTTGTCCCTGCAACTGTGGTAAGAGAAAAAAAAAAAAAAACACAAAAAAGTATTTTAACAAAGTACAATACCTCACCTTTGAGATGTTTCAAAGAAAGCTCATGCTGGGAATGGAATCTTAATGCAAAATGTATTTTACAAATTCATTGTAACATTGCACTTCTACTATTATGGCTGACATTCAGCTGAACACATTTGGCAGATAAGGTCTCCAGAACCCTTAGTGAGAGCTTTTCTGTGTGAAACAGCTGCTAATCGACTCTAAAGAGGATTGGTGCTCACGTGTGGAGTCACATTGCTGTAGTAACGTCATTGCAAATGTGTGTGTCTGTGGGGGGGAAAATATGTGTGAAATACTGTAGAATATGACGATGGGGGTCCTTAATCTCAAGCTTGTGGTTGTTACACTTTTCAGATTAGACAGTACAGTTTTAGATCAGCCATCACGTGATTAATTGTTAGTCATGCATGAGATGAGATCTGCTTCTGCTCTCATGACTGCTCTCTCGTACAGGAATTCTTTAATGATAACCACTCTCAATGAAATCAGCTGATCGCATCACATGTATTATTTTACAAAATATGCATTTAAGTAGTTGTTTCTCTGTTCTCTATGACTTTCTCTATCTTATATATTCCGTAATTTAATTAAATAGAAAGTTTCAATAGTTGTTTGTTTATCTTTCAGTCCGATGGGAAATATGCCAGTTATATATAAATATGCCATATATTATTACAGACATATTATTGTTTAAAAGTTTGGCGTCAGTAAGATTTTTAATGGGTTTGAAAGTCTCTTATGCTCACCAAGACTGCACTTATTTGATCAAAAGTACTGTAAAAACAGATACAAGTATATATTGTGTGTGTGTGTGTGTGTCCATAGACACATTTGTAACACTGTAAATGTTTTTACTGTTACTTTTGAGCCATTTACTGCATCCTTGCTGAACAAAAATTTAAATTTCTGTTTGACTTTACAATATGATATTATTAAAAATTGAGCAATTTTCTTCATATTGTTCATGAAATTAAATTGAGTATGTCAGGTAGCATTCAATTTGACTTGTATTCTATGCTGGATCTAAGAGGATGGTAGGTGTCCCACTGGGTTATGTCCTCCCCCTCTTTGGTTTCATTCTCATCTGAACCTCACACACTCGGGTTCATGCACAATAAGAGAAAGCTTTGCTTCATTTATAAATCCTGCATTCTGAGAGCTAACATTTCAAATCTCCTCTCTGTTGTGTAACTGCAGGGAGAGGGATTAAAGGCCTTGAAATATCCTGTCTAATCTCCCTTTTGCCCAAACTCAACACCAGAATATATCCTGGAGGCCATGGCTATTATGTCTTGTCTGGAGCACACACACAAACCCCCCCATCCCAGCTGTTTGCAGTGAGCTGAGGCATCGGTAGGGGTGGGTGAGTTGTTTGAGTCCTCTGTAATGCTAAGCAGCTGAGGTTTGGGATTTGCCCAATGATGTGTTAGAATTGGACTAGGGTTGACTCTATAGTCTGACCTGTGCTGAGCAGCATTGATCTATTCTGGTATTCTGCAAAAGGCTCTCCATAACTCACACACAAACTCAGAGCCAATTGAAGAGATAAGAGAGACTTTACCCATTTAAACAGTCATTAATTATGACAAACAGAGAATTTTTCTCGATTATTAGATTAGTGAAGAGGCTCCAGTAATTAGCCCACAGAGTTCTCGGGATTTCCACCTGTTCTGTTCACACAGGCCGAAAAATATCAACACTGCTGGTGTCTCTGAGCAATAGCTCAGAACTGATCTTTTCTCTTCCCCCTCTTCTTCTTGAGACTTCTATTGATTTTTCTGTTGTTATTGAGTATATGAGATGTGAAATGATTGACTACAGTAAATAAAGCTTTCCTTGTCTGAGGAAGTAGAGAGGATAAAGTGTGATTACTGAATGAAGGAATGCTAATGGCCCAAATTATATTGAAATACATTAATTTGGTATTACAGTTGAAATACATTAATGTGGTACTACAAAATTATTATAATTATAAATAATTATTATTGATGCATGCCAGGGTTGCCCAAATGGGGGTTCGCAAGGAAACTGCACAGGGTTCAGGAATTAATGAAAAGATAATAATGAAATAAATCAAATGTAAAATTAAAATAACCAAATAGTGCCGCAGAATTAGTTGAAATAAAACTGAAATCACAATATATTTTATAAATACTGTATACTGTCAAATCAAAAATTATTCAGACACCAGAAATAATTTTTATTTTATTTTTTACTAGTGGGTGCAGGACACTATAGTTCATTTATAAGTGAGGATAGCAAAATAAAGTAAATTGTGACATATTATACCCAAAAATTTGGGACCAAAAATTATTCAGACACTTTGATCAGAAGTGTTATCTGACATTATCAAGATGAATTTGTTCTGACACAGTTTAACTCTGAGTTCTTGTCATATTTTATTACCATTTTCTAAACTATAACGAATAAACTGTGATAATGTGTGAAATGTTGAAGGTGTCTGAATAAATTTTGGTTTGACTGTACATTTAAGACATATAGATATCTCCAAGCATCCCACAGTTCTTCTGGATTTAGTCTGTCTGCAGTTTTTTTCTGATTCTAGATGGGTGAGAATCAGAATCAAAACAACTGATATCCTGGGTCAGCATTTCAGTTTTGCATGTACTTTATAGTCCTGATTTCTTTGATTGATACTCTTAACTTGGATATCTGTTATATGACATGTTGAAAGATAAATATTTTAAAATCATGAGATTGTGGCATTGACTTTTTTGAGGGATTCAAGCATTACATAAGCCTGTCACTGACACAAGACAAAGTCACAAAGCAATAGTTTATTTCATCGTGCCACTGTGTTTTATAGCATGTAAACCCAAGGCCAGAACATTATTCTAATTTTCAAGGCCCAGATAAGCAGCATGCTGTTGTCCATAAACCTGTCATATTCTTTCCTCTGTGAATCTGCAAACTACCTGATGCCCATCCACCCTGACAAGTTACGAGGTGTCAGTTAAATCATCAAGACAGCTGTAGGAGGACACAATGGACCAGAAGGATGACTTATATAATTGTCCTTAATCTTTTGGATGTGTAGCTTGCTTATGTTTGCAAATCTACATTTATTTTATGATCATGTAGCTTAGACCTTGTTTGACTCACTAGACCAGGATGTTTGATTATGGTGTAAAGATGACTGAACAGAGACCAAAAAGGAAGAATGACTTTCAGTTCTGCTCAAAGACTTTTAGTTCCATTTTATTTCAGCTGTCAGTTTTTATAGAAGAGTCATTAAAAATGGATGCCAAGAATTGATTTCTAAATGTGGCTGAGATGTTATTTATGGCAGACATCATGCTCGGATTTAATACGTTTTCTCCTTGTTCCCAGGCACAGCTTCAGCATGGTAAACCTCCTCAAAGGCAAATCCAACCAAGCCAACCACACAGAACGGTCACCCCTTCTCAAGTTCCCCCAAAATGACAGGTGAGCCTAAATATATCCCCTTTGGTTTCACAATATTATATATTTGATGTTCTTGTTTTCTTTTCTGTTCTTCAATGAACAATTGCACAGAGGCATTGTTGTGTTAGAATAGAAAAGGGTCCTGTTCAAACTATTGGTATAAAATTAGAAGCACAATTCCCTAGAATATCATTATATGCTTAAACATTAAGATTTGTACTCGTGAAAATGACTAAAGTAGTCAAACCTGTTCATTAGAATGGGGGGTCCCAATACTTTGGGCAATATAGAGTATGTTTGATGCGGTAGGGGGCCCAACCTCATATTCTTTCATAGGGCCCAAAATTGCTAGCGGCGCCCCTGCCTGTTGACTTGACTTTACTCAAGAAAGCTTCTGCAGAACAGCTGTAGGAATATTACCTGGGGTCTGTAATTACCGACCTCATTACCATTCAGTAATGAGAAAAAGTGGCTTTGTGACCTTCATTTCCAACAATTACTTTATATATTACCAGGTTGAAGACAAACACAGTTCCTCACATAATGTATGGCATTTTGATATCTTGAAGTGGTCTTGACCTCTATGCACTTCTTAATTAAACCAAACACTACCTGCAGTACGGTATCTGAACTCTCAGTTGTCAGACTCTATAATAATCTGTATTGATTCCAACACATTGAATATGATATCAGAATGGAGCTCATTCCAGTTTGCTCAACCAGTCAGGAATATGTTATTAGCCATGTAATTTGCATAAGAATCCCAAAATTTCTATATAAAATGTTTTTGTATTTTTGTATACAAATCAATATTTTTATGTTGGAACTATCTATAATAGTCTTCAATATTTTTGAGGCATGAGTCATTTTTTTATTGCATTTCCCGAATTTCCTCAGCATCCTGAGTCCTTGATTCACCCATGTATCCCTATCAGAACTCTAAAGCCAGTGATTTTTATGTAACAAGAGTCATAGTCATAAGGATTACACCTGTATTTAATTTTGTTTGGGTGATATAATGTTCTCTTCAGTGCTGCATATTCCTATTTTCATGAAACGTTATTTTATCAGGTACGTCAAGAAAAATCTCGTAAAAAGTAGAATAAGTTTTCTTATGAAAATTGAAAGCTCAATGAAAGTTCAAATGGAATCAAACACAGGATTTTAATGTATTAAATGTTTGTCTGTGTAAGGGGACCCCTTATTGCAGTGTTTCTTGTAGTTCTTGTTTGCATTCTTTTTTAGCTATGTCAAACTCTATTGTGTAGAAAAATTAAGTAAGAAAATACATGTGTGAGCAAAAATTTAATTTAATGCTAAATTAAATTACATCATTTGTCATGATTGCAAATGGAGTATAACATATAGAGTCATATAAGACATTACATTTTAATAATGAAATGCTGAATTTTAGCTTCTAGATGTAGTTGAAGTTAAAGCTGCAGTCCGTAAGTTTTGCCTCTTTGTCGCCATCTCTGTTTGAAAACCTGCAATTGCAGCTGTCTGCGGAATTATCTTCCTTGGGTTGTGCTCCGGCATGACTTCAGCGTGGATGAATCTAATTAGGGATGGGCGATACCTCTTATTTTATTTTCGATCCGATACCGATATTTTCAAGCCCAGTATCGTTGATACCGATACCGATACTTCTAAACTAAACTAATCTTTAAAATTATTGAAAGAATATATAATCAGTAATTATACTCACTTAATATTAGATTTTAAAGCTATGTTTTTAACATTCCATAGGCCTTTTTGTTTACACTATAAGAAATAAAATATACTATAATTGTATTTTAACCCGTTACTGGGGCAGTAACCTCAAAGGTGCAACTATACCCCAAAAAGGGAGCATATTTAGTGCATACAAGTATGAAGCTTTGAGGGTAGCTAGTTACCAAGGGCACCTTTGAGGGGTACTCATTGAAAAAAAACATGGGTACATAAGTACTAGTGCCTTCTTATTATATCAGAAAATTTGTGGTAACTTCAGTTTACTACAAATACTGTGGTAATATACTTTTACTGTAATAAAACCATGGTTATTTTTTTTTGTAAAAGGCTGCCAGGCTGTTGTACTCTTAAAGGTGAAACTTTAGCATATTTTTGTCCTGGCATATTTATTAACAGCAATTACAGAACATTACACAGTCCATTTGAACTTTTAACAACCAGTTTAAAATAAAGATTGCACAAATAGCCAATTTAAAATAAATAATTACTGTACACAAATGTTTGGGGTCAGCAAGATTTTGTAATATTTTTTTTAGTCTCATGGTCACCAAGGCTGCACTTATTTGAAGAAGAAGAAAAAAAGAAAAAAAGGTTTGTGTGGAGAAACCGTGAGAATTTGTTTCAGAATTAATTTAATTAGTAACAATGTAATGGAATATGTGGCACTGGTTTATTAAGATCTACTAATGCTTCTGATGATTTTGGGAAACGCAGCCCTATTTGAACAAGCACTGTGAGCCATGCGTCAGCAGTGAACGCTGTCTGTGATGGATTGATTCTGTCTTTCAGCATTTGCGTGTGTACCGATGAGCAGGAGCAATGGTTCTATCCAACACAATTATTCGCTAATATAGTCTATCTTTCCACTTAGAAGCTTAATTTATGCACTGAATTTTTCTTGATAAGTAAATAAAATTAATGGTTAAAAAATGCACTTTAGAATCAATATTTTTATGTGAGGATTGATCCTTTCGATACAACATCAGTATCGAAAGTATCAATAGGCCTAAGTTACTTAAGGATCGATCCGCCCATCCCTAAATCTAATGTTTTGAGGTAAATGTGTGGCTGTCAGTCACCGCACCGGTGTGGATATTTATTGTACTTCACGCAATACACATTTAGAATACTATTAATCACTTCCTAGCTGCAGAGGTGATGTGTTACTTTGAATGATAGTAAAAGTTATCCAAGAGGGATTGGATTTTCACAACTAAATTGAAAGGTGAAGTGTTTCATTTCAATGAGACTAGCGGCAACAAATGTGACTGCAAAAATAATGATTATTGTAAACAAGTTTCCCGGGTCTAAATAATAAATTTGACCACTAAATAGATAGTCCTGCCCCAAACTCACGCCATTGGTTGAGTCAGAAGTCAATATCTTTGACTGCTCAAACAAAGAAAGCAACATTTTGCGAGCACCACAGTGTTTAACACACTGTTGTTATACTGTTCTGTGCAGTATCACCTACATGACACTGCATGAGTCCAGCCTGGGATCTGGAGAGGAATCATGGGAGGCCAGCTCTGCTGAATTAGAGAGGAGATGCAGGCTGGGCAGTGAGGTGGCCAGTCTCTCCCACATCACATCCATGGATAAATGTGAACATTACTTCAAACTATCATCCCCCATCAGGTACGGCATACATACACTACCATTCAAAATTTGGGGTTAGTTAAAAATTCACAACAATATTAACAGGACACATCTATCCATCCATCCAGTTGTGCAGGAGAACCATTGTAGAAAAGCATGTAGAAATCTCTTTACTGTTGCTCCATAACTCAAAATATGCTTGTAGAATTCTCTTTACTGTAGCTCCGTAACTCAAAATTATAGGACATTAAATGTGTTTCTGTTGCAAGGTAGATGACATAACTAAACATGAACATAAATTTGCTTTTATAGGTATTGCTTAAGGACAACAAAAATCATCACCATCTTCATCATTGTTGTTCTCTGTTCAGTAAGTTTTTCAGTCGTCAAACCTACTCAGCATCTTTTGTTATATAGAATAATATCAATTTATGATTGTATTACTTACAAATGCTCAATGATTTTATTTGTATGACACACTGAAATAACTAGATTTATTTGAATCATCAGCTGTTTTTCAGTATGTATCCAGACAGGGAAAGCCCCTGGAGGATGCTAGCAGTCTCATCCACCGAAAGCTTCTGTATCCTCCCCATTTGTGTACTTTAGAGAATCTGCATTGTTTGGATTTGCATTGACTAGATAAATAAGAATCATTAATTCACAAGTCAAATATTGTGATGATGCATGCCACTGCGCTAACTCCTCAGACCCTGCGGGGATTTTATAGTTGGTTCGGAGATTGCACTGAAGGGCTGCTCTAATTCATTTCCGTTTCTGTGACAATCTCACCATCTGCTATCTACAGCGGCCTGTGTCATGGTAACAGTCTTGCCTATGACTTTGTGCATAACAACAGATCTGGCTGATACTTGCAGCAATCTGTGAGTCCTGCAGAGCTGGAGAGATGAATGTGAAGAATGAACAATGCACTGAAGTGCTTCAATGTACCTTCTGCTGGTGGGAGGGGATTGTCTGTCCAAAATGAAACCATGGCCAGCTGACATCTGTTTGCAAAATTTTTCCAAAACACTCAGGTTAAAGCTTGATAGATATTTAGTGTTAGTATTTTCATTTGTTTCCCTAGTTCATGGAAGTTTTTCTTAACCTAACTGATCGCTGTAGCCATGAATCTTTCTGATTTTCGTGACAACTCCCTGCTGAAGCTGCAGGTTGGTGGGCCGTTTTTGGGAGGGATAGAGGCAGTTCAAGAAGCCCAGGAGTATATTCTGATCCAGGTGGAGCAGACTGAGGAGGCGGGCTCTCGCAGGAGAAGAACTCAGCAGGTTGGAGTTGTTTCAATATATATGTTGTTTTATATTTCATTTTGTGAAACATTTAGCTTGAAAAGTGTGTTTATTCCTTAATAAAAATAGTTGGGGTCAGAGAGATTTTTGAATGTTTTTGAAAAGTCTCTTATGCTTGCCAAGACTGCATTAATTAGAATGAAAATTACAGTAAAAACAGTAATATTGTGAAATATTATAGCAGTTTATTCCTGTGATGGCAAAGCTGAATTTTCAGCAGCCATTAATCCAGTCTTCAGCATCAAATGATCCTTCAGAAATCATTTTAATATGCTGATTATCAATTCTTATCATGTTAAAAATGTCTCTAATTTCTTGTTGAAAACAGTTGTGCTTCTTAATATTTTTGAAGAAGCCGTAATACACTTTTTTTCAGGATTCTTTGATAAGTAGAAAGTACATGTATTTTCTTATAAAAAATAAAAAAATAAAACAACTTACTGACCATGCACTTTTGAATGGTACTGTATTGTATTATTTCTATAGAATAGAATAGAGTAGACTAGAATAAAAATTGAAATGTCTTTAAATGCCTTATAGTTTGATTGTAAAGGCATTTATACATTTTAAGGAGTCACTTATAAGTATCCAAATACTTTTTCAGGATGCTGTATGTAAAATGTATATAAAATGAAAATGGAAAGATTAAAAGAGATTATTCTATACATTCAGAATACAAATTATATTTTTCTAACAGGTGCTTTATAACTGGACTATACCATTGCATTCCCAACGAAGTGACCAAATTCTGAGAACAAGGACATTTGAAATGGTTAGCAGGTACGATTACACATTCCTCATCAAACAAAGACATTTCATGTTATATGGTGCACTTTATTGCATCTATTGCTCCATATAAAAAAAGCAGATTAATCACACTACTGACATCAGATTTTAACTGTGTTAATAGTTCAGTAAATTTGATCATGTGATAGTTATTTTTGCAGTAGTTCCTTTCATCGTATATGCATCTCCATCGTCTCCATTCATGCGTCTCCATCTCTCTAATCGGTATCTTTCTCTTGTCCTCCAGCACTCCTATTCTGATCAGTGTGCAGGCCTTTCTGTTAGACGGTCAGGTGGTTCCTCTGTCCATGACTCACCAGTCACTCTATGTAACCGTGGAAACACAGGTGCTTATGGCTGGATTGATCCTGGCAGGAGTCTATGTGCTCATCATCTTTGAGGTAAAATATGAGGTGTCGGTGTGAAGACATTATTTTCACACTGCACGATAATCCATTCAATGGTCTTTCGTGACTCATTCCATATTTCATCCCCATAAACAAGATCATCTCGGCTGTTTTGCCACATTGACTGTGTGGAGTCGTCTGAGATTTGCACACATCTGTAGTCTTTTTTGTAACTCCTCAGGAAGAGTAGATGGCATGCTGGGTATGTGGTTCATAAACATTCTAAAATTGTGCTTGTAGATCCAGCACTATACTGAGATGTCCTTGGCAGTAGCTGTTCATAAATGTACAGTTTATTTTTTTAAATAAACCGCTGTCGAGCACTAGAGGTCACTGGGCTCTACCAATGTTAATAGGAAGAGCTTTTACTCACTGGGCCTCATTTACGAAACGAACGTACGACAGAAAATTGAGCGTACGGTCGTTTCAATGCAAAACTTGGAATTTATCAATATGGACGTGAGCGGTGGCTACGATCAAATCTCACGTCTGGTCTCAGTTTGTGTACGCAAGTTTTTGAGTTACCTGAACTTGTGCGCAGCATAGTAAATATGGTGGAGAACTGTAGAATGACAGCAATTTGTTCATTTAGGTTATTTTCCTGACCGACAACCGAAGCTCATTAGTCCATCGTTAACCAGTAAGATTAGAATGTTTTTTTTGGGGGGGGGTTTTATACAGGGCCTTAGCTTTATACAGGGTTTATACAGGGCCTTAGCTTTATATGCACGAATAGCAGCGTAAACCACCGACAGAGGATTCATCATGCATCGCACCCATCGCTTAACTGTTGAAAGGAGGAAATTAAGTCTATAAAAGGATTAAAATAAATAGGATCACACAAAATATCTAATAGGCTATAATATAATTAACAGATTAACAAAAGGAAGAAAAAAACACTGTGCAACAAGTATAGGCTACGCTCGTTTTTGTGACACTCTTAATGCATTTTATTAAATTTCTTTATATCTTTATTTGATTAAATCCATCTGATTGCACAGGCGCCTCACGCACACACAAACAACATTAGTTGTTGCCTGACATTTCAGCCATAATCATCCAACTAAAATGCAGTCAACCAAACATAAAATTTACACTGTTTATTTTAAAAGGTTCGCTGTAAAATCAGCGTGCAGCGCCCAAACAAAAAAATTTTTGCCATAAGGATTTTATGCTGATATTAGAACATGAGTGAAGTATAAAGCCATGTTTAGGCTACATTAGAATAATAGTTATGCAAACAAATGTTACAAATATGGCAAAAATGGATACATTTGGATTCTTGTGGTATGAGACAGGCTCGAGCCCAATGTCGTTTCAGTTTTGCTTGACATATGTATGCTGTTTATAATGAATGCCACAATAGCCTAATATGTGTTTTATTTTACAGTTAAAAATAAAATTTTATAACTACTTATTTTTCATTCTTGTTCTGTTCTGAATATCATTAAATTTAAAATATTTGTTGTAGAGTGAGGGGAACAAATAGGCTGTTTATATTTACCAGTATTTTAATATAAATAACATAAATTAATGTAGCCTAATTGTTTGCAATTACAAGGTTAATGGGTGTTTTTGGAGTAAGATCAATTTCTCTTTGATGAGATTACTTCCTCTTTTTGGCCGGGTTTCATTTCTCCGTGTCGTAAACTCTAGGGGTGTGGCTTCTAAACCGGGGTGTTTTTAGAGGCGTGATATTCAAATGACGATTGTTTTCTGCCGCCACATTTATCAACGTGCGATCAGTCGTACGATGAGATTGGCGGCATACGAATGTTTCATGAATCACACGTGAACTCTGTTGTAAGTTGATTTGTGCGCACGGATCTGTGCTCGTTTCTACGTTAGATTGATAAATGAGGCCCACTGTGATTCCACAAAAGTATATCGGGTTTTTGGAATACCAGAAACTGACTTCAAATTGGATTTAGAGTGCTTGAGTTTTATAGCATGACCGAATTGTATTAGTGCAAATGCCTGAAACCAGTTTTTATTTTTTAATTTTAAATTGAAAATACACAATGTTTTAAGCCTTTGAAACATTCTAAATGAAATATTATGAAGTAAAGTCGAGAAGAAGGACTCTGCAGTATTTCTAGGCCACGTTGTGTCATTGATCATATGAACTCCTGTACAAAATGTCAGATGTCCCTTGCTTCCACTGAAGCACAAAAAATTCCTACTTCAATTCATGCTGGATAACATGGATCATTCAGAGTTTGTGTTGCTTGAGTGCTGCTGTCAATCAAATGAATGAGAGACAGGCCAAGACATTCTGAAATTCAAGTTAATTTTTCAATTAAACTGTTCACTCAAACGTGAAAATATAATTTGGTATAAAAAATGTAAATGATAAAAGAATACAAAATAGGACCATTGTCACTAGTGGTCTCCTTTGGACTATATGTAAAAATGTACTTTTCTGGTCTCTATTGCTCAAGATACCAATTCCCCTTAAAAATGAATAATTTCTGATTTTATATATTTATTAGTTAAAAATTTTTTTTTTGCTCACTGTACATATCTATTAGTCTGAACAACTCTTAAAAGATGTAGATTATTACAGAGCCTTACAGCAAAACACTCCTCCACATTTTTAACTTCCTCTTATCCCTGTAGTGCACACTTTTTAGAGTTTGCGAGAAAGCGGCGCTTTAGTGTGGCTCCAGGGGGACATGAAGGCAGAGGGGACCTCCCTTCCTAATTACATTTATTTCTTCAGGAGGGACAGCATGCTGCGTGTCGAAGAGTTTAATTAGACCTTTGTGAGAATGCTAATGGAGACTTTGGGGGGCTATGTTTCCACTTTTACCTTTAATACTAATTCTTCATAACTATGGCTACACCGTCATCAAGGAGCTGAGAAAATGAAAATTATATGTTTCTAAAAGTGAACTAATGAACAAATTTTATGTTGATTAGGTGAGTCATCGTAATTTTATTTATTGTGTTTTTAAAACAGGGTAACTTGTGGAGCATTACCTCGTGATCCTCTTTTTTATGAAAAATTTCCCCAAACCACCCATATATATATATAATATATATATATAATAATATATATATATATATATATATATATATATATCTATATATATATATATAAATATATTATTTTTTGTATTTTTTTTATTTTTTTTTATTTTATTAATTTTTTCTTACCCCAATTTGAAAACATTACAACTTCAATGCAAACTTGAATATTAATGAACTAGTTCCCAGGCTTGTTAGATATCATCAAAAAGTGTTAGAAAACCAGCAGTACTTTGTTGTCCAGCTGAGTGCCGCCTGTTCATTTTTAATGATGAATACACATACATAACACGGCATGGCATTTCAGTAGACGTAACATAACACCTAAACAACACTTGCTCATACAGTCTCAGTCTAAATGTGTCTCTGTTCAGTTATGCTTCTGTAACTTTTTGATCTTGATTTACTAGGAAATATAGCCACTATTACCCAGTCCAGTTATGATTAAAATATTGCTGCTTCTCAGGCATTGATCTAAATGGCAAATGATTTTGCCAAATGTATGTGTGCGTGCCAGAAGGAAGGTGCAGCTGCCCAGATTGTGCCTTCATAATCAGCTTTTAATAGACTGCTGAGTCAGATGATATACTACAGTACTGGACATTACAGTTTTTTTTTATTCGCTTTAGTACTATTTTCACAAGCAACTGTTACATTTTCAAAACTCTTAGTACTAATATCACAACAGATCATCAAAAGTGCACTTTTTTCAAACATTTCAGCATATTTTCAATTGTCTTGGTGCAATACACAATCACAAAGTATTCTTTTCACTACGCAAAGTAAGTGTTTCATCTACAGGTGCATCTCAATAAATTAGAATGTCGTGGAAAAGTTCATTTATTTTCAGTATTCACTCAAATTGGTGAACTCGTGTATTACATACTTCAATGCATACAGCCTGAATATTTAAGTCTTTGGTTCTTTTAATTGTTTAATTGATTTTGGCTCAAATTTAACAAAAAACCCACAAATTCACTATCTCAACCAATACTTCATAAAAAAAAAACTTTTTTAGTGAATTGTTGGCCTTCTGGAAAGTATGTGTTTATTTACTGTACATGTACTCAATATTTGTTAGGGGCTCCTTTTGCTTTAATTACTTAATTAACTGCCTCCATTTGGCGTGGCATGGAGGTGATCATTTTGTGGCACTGCTGAGGTGGTATGGAAGCCAAGGTTTCTTTGACAGTGGCCTTCTGCTCATCTGCATTTTTTGGTCTCTTGTTTTTTCATTTTCCTCTTGACAATACCCCATGGATTTTCTATGGGGTTCAGGTCTGGTGAGTTTTGCTGGCCAGTCAAGCACACCAACACGATGTTCATTTAACCAACTTTTGGTGCTTTTGTGGGCAGGTGCCAAATCCTGCTGAAAATGAAATCAGCATCTTCTAAAAAGCTGGTCAGCAGAAGGAAGCATGAAGTGCTCGAAGATTTCTTGGTAAACGGGTGCAGTGATTTTGGTTTTCAAAAAAACACAATGGACCACCACCAGCAGATGACACTGCACCCCAAACCATCACAGACTGTGAAACTTAACACTGGACTTCAAGCAAATTGGGCTATGAGCTTCTCCACTCTTCCTCCATACTCTAGGACCTTGGTTTCCAAATTAAATACGAAACTTGCTCTCATCTGAAAATAGGACTTTGGACCGCTGGGCAACAGTCCAGTTTTTCTTCTTCTCCTTAGCCCAGGTAAGATGGCCTCTGACGTTGTCTGTGGTTCAGAAGTAGCTTAACAAGAAGAATATGACAACTGTAACCAAATTCCTTGACACATCTGTGTGTGGTGGCTCTTGATTCCTTGACCCCAGCCTCAGTCCATTCATTGTGAAGTTCACTCAAATTCTTGAATCTATTTGCTTGACAATCCTCATATGCTGCGGTTCTCCGGTTGGTTGTTGCATCTTTTTCTTCCACACTTTTTCCTTCCGCTCAACTTTCTGTCAACATGCTTGGATACAGCACTCTGTGAACAGCCCGCTTCTTTGGCAATGAATGTTTGTGGTTTGTGGTTTACCCTCCTTGTGAAGGGTGTCAATGATATTCTTCTGGACAACTGTAAGATCAGCAGTCTTACCCATGATTGTGTAGCAATAGTGAACCAAACTGAGATACCATTTTGAAGGCTCAGGAAACCTTGCAGGTGTTTTGAGTTGATTATCTGATTGGCATGTCACCATATTCTAATTTGTTGAGAAAGTGAATTGGTTGGTTTTTGTTAAATGTGAGCCAAAATCATCACAATTAAAGAACCAAAGACTTAAACTACTTCATTCTGTGTGCATTGAATTTATTTAATACACAAGTTTCACAATTTGAGTTTAATTACTGAAATAAATTAACTTTTCCACGACATTCTAGTTTATTGAGATGCACCTGTATATAAATGTTTCATTCACAGTAACTGCCTTTCGTAAAGCTCTTACTATCAAACTTCTCATTCAGTTTAATACATTTGTCTATTATTTAATCTAACTCAGTGAATCAATTGGTGCATTTACAGGGGGTATAGAATCACCCCCCCTTTAAAATAATCACATTTTGTTGAATGAAGATGGGCAAGTGTTTGTTTTATATATATATATAATATATATATATAGAGAGAGAGAGAGAGCGAGAGAGAGGAAGAGAGAGAGAGAGAAAGAGAGAGAAAGGTTTCTAAATAACTTGTTCGCAATTTAGGGATAACCAAATGTAATGAATTATTACCTGATTATTGAAACCTGACAAAATCACCAAAAAACTCCCTTTGAGGATGTCCTCATTTGTAAAACTGTGTGTTTTGCAATTTGTGAACATACAGCAGGATACAAGGGAGAGGAATTGATCAGAGATTGATAAGATATATCAGAAGAAGGGAGACAGACAACATCAAATGCAGCATTTTACATTACATTATGCCACGTGATACTAAATATAAAGCCATTACCATGGTAAAGACTGCACATCAACCCTATATAAAGTTCAGCTCAAGTTAGAATCAGTTCATATGGCAAACGTGAGACATTAAGGTGCACTGCAAGTAAACGGTTCTAGTCAGAAAACCTCATGGCCCAGGTCACACCTTTTGATAACGCACTGGATAAATACTTTTACAAACATTATGGATTTTATGTGAGTTATGCAAGTTAGGTTATGTAAGTTTATTTTCTAACATGACAGTTATTGCCTCTATTATTGTAATTATTTCAGCAACAAAGGTGATTTGAAACATATATCTTGCATTGTTTTTTCTTGAATGAGCTGATTGATAAAAGTACTAAATTGAAAGAAGATCAAACTGTTGTATTCTGGTGATTAAATCCAATGTTCACAATATATGTTACAATAATTAGTTTATGTTTTGATACAATGATTATGTTGATTGAAAACTTGTATAATTGTAATGAAAGCATGAGATCAGATTTTGAAAGAATGACTAGTGGTGTTACAAGTGTGATCAGTTTGGATTTTTTAAATTATACACCTTGTGAAAATAGTACAGCATAGCATAATAAATTATCAGCATAGCAATTGAGGTTTGAATACAACCTAACGATCATGTTATCGAGCGTAATTTGATATCTTCTAAAGAGTCTTATCTAGTGTAAGCAAGAATATCTGTCATCAATACCCCCTTTTTTTTGGCTGGTTTGATTAGTGACCAAGAATTAGTGCGGAATCTTAAATATTTCTTACATAACATTTGTAGGTTTAAGATCTTTCAAAATTATAAAACTTTGTTTATTTTATTTAAAATACATTTGATTAGCATTACAGATTCCACAGTCTGTGGTCTCAAACTTTTGGACTCCACTGTAAATAAGGAAGCCTTTGTTGTATTGACCTGTGCCTGATCTTCCTGTCTGCATTGCACAGCAGCTTGGTGATAATCTTCTGAGCTGATCTAGATCTTTGATTAAAAGAGCTCAGATGGTGAGTTTCATCAGCAGCATCTGATAGCTTAAAACTCATTTGCCGCGATAGAGGGAAAACAAAAAAAAAAAAAAAAAAAACGCAAAACCCTGAAATCGGAGATATATAATAGTATGATATGCTTATAAATATTAATATGCCTTAAAAGATTCATGAATAATGTATTTTTACAATCTAATTGCAGATATCTTGTAAACACTTTAATAATGGCTGATAGATTATTCTTAAATTAGACTAGAATTGCGTTTTCTCAGTATCTGGGGGGCTTTGATTATAAAACTAACATTACATCTCACACAAGCACATTTTGACATTTCATTTAGCCATAAACTTTTTCTCACTATATAATTGAGAGTAATTGGTTTAAATCGCAAAACAGAGAAACGTTAGTCCCAGAGGATACTTTCTTATGCAAAGCAACACAATGCATATCCATGTTGCTGATTAATTCTGCTCAGAAAGCAGTGTTCAACAATGTATCTTAATGTCCTGTTTTAGACTTACAATCACAACATTGCACCACGTGTTCCTCCCCCTCAGGGAAGTTGTCGGACTGACATAGATTACTTGCTCCTTCGAGACTGGAGTCATTAACTGTTATTCTGCGTGTTGTGTACTCATCCCCCTTCTTTTGCTCTTCTAGCTGATTACACGGTCTTGCTATGACTTATATGGCATCTTGACACATGACACCGAAAGAGGTGCATTGGACAAAGTTTTGATTCAGGTGTTCCAGTCAAGTGGTCTCACCAGGAAAACAGATGCTGAAGATGTTGATAGCTGACAGTACACTTTAAGGCGGCGCTTTTAGTCCAGAGGGTGATTGAAGAGCAGAAAACCAGAAGACGTTGTCGACTGACACATATCCTCGTGAATCTGGATTTATCATTTGATTATAAGAGTGCATAAAAGGGTCAGAATGAATTAAATGTAAGAAATGAGGTGGATCGTACATAAATGAAGAGTGGGGAAGAGGGTTAATAGGCATTTTTAATGAGCTAATTTATTCACTTGTCCAAAGGCTGTTTTACAGCCTTATGTTTTACATATTTAATATTGTTTGCTAAGACAATCATCACTGTTACTGTTGTTGATGCGAAGGGTTTGGGATTTAAACAAAGCCCTAATCCCAACAATTTTGTGCTACGGGTGAGAATGATACCTCGTAACATGCAGCTTGTTGAAATGAGTTGTGCTATTACATTTCTAAGCAATCAGACTTATGATTTTTGCCTGCTGGATGATAAAATGGTGAGAAAACCACATTGGCTTTCAATGTAAGAAGTACCATAACATAATTGAGACTTGGGGGCATTAAGCATCCACTTACAACAATCCCTACATCCGCATAGCAATGTGCTAAAAACACTCAGAACACCTTAGCACCACATAGCAATGCCTCTCCTTTTGTTTGCAAGGGGAAAAGCACAAATCTAGTTTGTGGTACATTATTATATGACCAGATTTGTAATAAAATTGCCAAAACATATTGTACTCCAATTATGATATATTACCTCTATTACCGACTTAATGACTACAGACCTGTGGCTCTAACATCTGTGGTCATGAAGTCTTTTGAAAAACTGGTGCTGGCCCACCTGAAGGACATTGCTGGACCCTTGCTGGATCCTCTTCAGTTTGCCTACAGAGCAAACAGGTCTGTGGACGATGCAGTTAACATGGGTCTGCATTATGTTCTGCAACATCTAGAAAGACCAGGGACTTATGTGATGATCCTGTTTGTGGACTTCAGCTCGGTGTTTAACACTATCTTCCCAAACCTCCTCCTGCCCAAACTAATTCAGCTCTCCATGCCTACCTCCGTTTGTCAGTGGATCAACAGCTTCCTGACCGACAGACAGCAGCTAGTGAGGCTGGGAAAATACACATCCAGCACCCGTACGATCAGCACTGGTGCTCCTCAGGGTTGTGTTCTCTCTCCACTGCTCTTCTCCCTGTACACCAACGACTGCACCTCTAAAGACCCCTCTGTCAAGCTCCTGAAGTTTGCGGATGACACCACACTCATCGGCCTCATGCAGGACGGTGACTAGTCTGCTTACAGACAGGAAGTTAAAGAGATGGCTGTCTGGTGCAGTCAAAACAACCTGGAGAGGAACACGCTCAAAACAGTGGAGATGAACGTGGACTTCAGGAGAAAACCCCCTGCACACCCCCCACTCACCATCATGGACAGCACTGTGACTGCAGTGGAGTCATTCAGGTTCCTGGGCACCACAATCTCTCAGGACCTGAAGTGGGACACTCACATAGACTCTATTGTTAAAAAGGCCCAGCAGAGGTTGTACTTCCTTTGCCAGCTGAGTAAGTTCAACCTGTCACAGGAGCTTCTGAAACAGTTCTACTCCGCCATCATTTAATCCATCCTCTGCACTTCAATAACTGTCTGGTTGAGCTCAGCTTCCAAATCTGACCTCAGAAGACTTCAGTGGGTAGTCCGGACTGCTGAGCGAATCGTTGGTACAACCCTTCCTTCTCTCCAAGATCTGTACTCGTCCAGAGTGAGCAAAAGGGCTGGCAGAATCACTCTGGACCCCTCATATCCAGCACATTCCCTCTTTGAACTGTTGCCATCTGGTCGACGCTACAGAGCTCTGAGCACCAGAATGACCAGACACAGGAACAGTTTCTTCCTTCAGGCAATCCATCTCATGAACACTTGTCAATAACTGTGGAACACACACTATTTTTATTCACTCATACACTTATTTATCTAGCACATATACTTAGTCTACACCTCAAATTTGCACTTAATATACAGTACCTGTACAAAAAAAAAAATAAAAAACAAATATATATATATATCCCTTGTAATTACCTGCACACACAATTGTCAGTTATATGTTTCTATTCCTTATCTACTTGTTCTATTTTTATTTTTTTATTATCTGTGTTTTTTTGTTCTGTCACTGTCATTCTTTACACTGTGGAAGCTTCTTTCACGAAAACAAATTCCTCGTATGTGAAAACAAAAAGCTCATTCTGATTCTGATTCTGGATTCTGATTCTAGCTTTGTTCTTTGTTTATTTGTTGTTTCAGACTTGTTTTCACCGCACTTTGGCTGCAATGTTAGGATCCCTGGCTGCTCTGGCAGCACTTGCTTTCATTGGAGATGTAAGTTTTTGTTTTAGAGAATGTTATTTATTCCATTCTGATGAAGATTGCTTACATTGTGTCAAGAGTTGGACTCTGGGACTTAATTTTTAGAACTGCAGTGATGATTTTATTTTTATTAACTAAAAGTAGCCTATAATATCTCAGCATCATTATTTATATATCATTAATAATATATAGTGGCAAATTCAGATTCAAATTACAGAGCATTAGCTTCAGTATGTTATACAAACCCTGGCAAAAATTATGGAATCCCCACACTTAGATGTTCACACATTTTTTTAACTTCATAAATAAATGAATCACAGATATTATACGAAACTATTTTTGTTTTATAATTACAGTTAATGAATGGAAAATTGTTTTCCGTATCAATGAGGGGAAAAAAATATGGAATCAACAAAAAAAAAACAATTATTACTTTGTTGATCGTCCTCTGGCTTTTATGATGGATTGAAATCTTTGAGGCATGGACTTCACTAATGATAAACAATATTCTTCAATATTGTTAAAACAATAAAAACAATATGCTAAGATGGTTCCAACTTTCTTGAATAGCGCTTGACAGATCAGCTTTGCAAGATGGAGCCTTGTCATGGACCAGTTTTTTCAATTTCCACCATACATTTTCAATTGGATTGAGATCCGGACTGTGTGCTGGCCATGTCATTGAGTTGATATGCCTTTCCTGAAGAAAAGCTTTAACACTCTTTTCTCTGTGGCAAGATGCATTATCATCCTGAAAAATGACATCCGTCACCAAACTTCTTTTCTATCGATGGAATGAGAAAATTGTCCAAAATTTCAGTGTACACCTGTGCATTGACTGTTCAGGTAGGGTTGCCATTTCCCCTGGTCCTTTACCTGACATGCAACCCCATATCATAAATGAGTTGGGAAATTTCATTGTTTTCTTCAGGCAGTCATCTTTATACATTTCATTAGAACGGCACCAGACAAAAGTTCCAGCATTATCTCCTTGTCCAATGCAGATTCATGATTAATCACTGAATATCACTTTCATCCAATCATGCACACTCCATGACTGCTTCTCTTTAGACCACTGTAACCTTGTTGTCTTCTGTTTAGGTGTTAATGCTGGTTTTCGTTTGGCTTTTCCATATGTAAATCCCATTTTATTCAGACGGTTTCTTACAGTTCTGTCACACACATTGACTGCTGTTTCCGCCTATTTGTTTTTCATTTGTTTCGTTGTGCATTTTTTATTTTCAAGGCAAATTGCTTTGAGTTTTCTATCCTGATGCTTTGATGTCTTCCCTGGTCTGCCTGTATGTTTTCCTTTTATAACCTTTCCATTTTGTTTATACTTGTCTTGCACCAAATTTTAGAAACAGCTGACTGAGAATATCCAACTTCTTTTGCCACACTCCATGTTGGATTTCCGTCTTGAAAGAGTTTTATAATCCTTTCCATCGTTTCAAATGACTGCTCTCTTGTTGGGGCCATGTTTCCTTTCTATTAGCCAAGTCCAACCGCTTGTTAAGGTCTGTAAGCACTCTCTTTTAACTGCTGAATAATTAGCATTTTAGATATGTGCCGGGATTAGTTTCAGAAATGCAAATTACAAGCTGATTCCATAATTTTTTCTTCAACATTGAATGATTCCATATTTTTTTGGGGCTTTTTTTCCTCTACTTGATCAGGAAAACAATTTTCAGTAAATTAAAACATTTTAATCTAATTTGTTTGAGGTATGTTTCACATAACCAGAGTGTTGAATTATTAAGCAAAAATGGTTTTGTGTCACATCTATCATTCGTTTATTTGGTATCAAATAAAACAATTATTTTTGCCAGGGGTTGTATATTGTAATTGATGCAATTATTTCAACAATTCAGAAAACCCAGTTAAGACTGGGATGTGAAAATGCTCTTCTGTATCTGAGGAGACAATGACTATTTCATCCCATTGTCTTTACTGTAGAGGCCAAGTCTAATGACTGTTGTGGAATGGATTGACTATGAAACACTTGCCTTTTTGTTTGGAATGGTAAGTATAATTCTAACAGGTCTAGGAGCTCTCCAGCAGTGCACCGTTTGTACTATGAACATATGATATCTCAGATCGTGTGACTTGTTGAAAAGATGTGTGCGGTTACATTTTAGATGAGATTGGATTTATAATTTTTTCCTGGTGGATAATAACGTATAATAACAAAATCTAGCTTTGATAGAATTACCCAAGCGCCAAGCCAAATCTAGCAATGTTTCAGCTTGTCTCATAGTGAATCTTTAATGTAAACTTGCCTTAACAAATGCCCCATAACCACATAACAATGAGCTTAAATCACTCAGAACACCATAGCAATGCTCTAGCAACAACCACTATGTTTTCTTCAGAAAAAAATCTAGTTATTTAATGGTTTCAGACAGCATTAGAACCTTGTCTCTGGTGTAATGAAATGATTTAACCTGCCTGTTTGGAGAAAGTTTCCCTGCTATGTGCTTGACAGTCTGACAAGCCTCTAATCCAACCATTAACCCCAAATATTTAGCCTCTTAGGCTGGTCAGCCTGCCAGGCACTTAGTGTGACACCTTTCTTTAATGTGCTGTTAACCTAGTGCTTCTTTTAGAAAGAATTCTTCAGGGGGCTGAGATCATTTATGGTGTTACTTTGAGTTGCACTTACTTTGCAGCAGCACAATCAATCGAAAGGTTTGTTAGTCTGCATATGACATTAGTCCATATTTTACATGGTACTGCAACAAAGTGTGACCAAAAAATATGAGTACAAATTAAAACACACAGCCTCTCTAATATTATTGCCAAAGTACCACCCTTTTCAAGATCTCTGTTTGTTCAGTGTCTGTCTCCATGGAAACAAATACATTCAATCAGCCCCCATCCAGAAGACTACATGTAGGAGTATTTGAGGAAACGCATAAAAGAAAATCAGAGACTGATGATAGAAAATGAATCACAGCATCCATCAATTTTAAAGACTGACTATAAAAGAGACTGAGAGCCAATTTACATTTAAAAAAGTTAGATTTAATAAACACAAAAATGTTAATGTTTCACTTTATTGATTTTCTATATTTCAAAGATGTCTGTTTCTGTATCTGAGGCCAAAAAAAAAAAAGAGAAGAGAACGATATATGTGGCATGAAATTGAGTGAGAGACCGTGTGGTATTTGAGACATAATGTGATTTTATAGCAACACATGTGGCAGTAAGCACTAAAAATAGAAACCATGAAATGTTCAAGTCTCATAACCCTTCCTCTTTTTACTTTCAGATGATACTGGTGGCAATATTCTCTGAGACTGGTTTCTTTGATTACTGTGCAGTGAAGGTGAGTTTCCTCAATCATTATGTTGAAAATGCTTATTTGTGATTTGTTTATCTCTTTAAGCAAGATACAATGTCTTGACTGACAGAGTTATTTCCTCATATTCTCTCTAAAATTAGGCTACTTAATCTATCCCATCCACCTTAGATATAATATTATACACATTTAAATACATTATATATCTACAGATACAAATACCTACTAATATTTACTCAGCAATCAGTAGGTAGCATGCTGTCTGTTATTGATTCAGTCTGATATGCATTCATTTCGCTTTATAGATGTCCCTATTTTTGATTTAGTCAATGTAATCCCATCATGCTACTTTACCCAGTAAGCTTTGGGGCAAAGAAGCAGAGCTTTACGATAGCTGTCCTGAAAATCCCTATCATTCACTCTCAAGCAAAGTGATGAGAATCCCACAAATGCTTTATATATGAAATTTCTGGGTGAATATTAAGCGCCAATCAAGCTCCAATAGAGTTGCGAAAAGGAATCAGATGGAACAAATCTTTTATAAAATGATGCAACCGTTTATAAATTGTGAATAAAATGGGTTTGAATGAAAAGTCTAAAAATAAATCATTGGATGGATATCCCTTTCCTTATTTTCAGGGATTCTGCGGACTGTTGTAAAAGACCTGTTGAAACATTATGGATGTGCTCTGGACATTATGAGGGCACACGCTTATGTCCTCTCATCCCATTTATGAATCTTAAGAGGGTTCTGGACGAGGACATGTTCCACAAATTAAAATATTGCCATAGAAACAACCCTCTTGGTTGAACACCATTTCAAGACGGAATGAAGATGCATTTTGTCTTGAAATAAAAATCAGGCTTCTTCACTCCGTGTGTAGTTGTGAGCGGGTGAGTTAAGGCCCGTTCACACCAAGAACAATAACTATAACGATAACTATATTAGTGTCCACACCAACACACAATAATTTATTATAAGCGTGCACAGCACTTTAAATGCTCAAGCTTTTTAAAAGCAGGTGGATTCTGATTGGCTGTCAGTGTTTTTATCATTCATCAGCTGGAAAAAAACATTCTGCAAGTAATTCCAACGCTATCGTTCCTTTGTGCCGTTTTAAAGTTGTGATATAGACTTTGATATTCTTTTAAATTTGGAATGATTTTGAAAACTATATCTTTATCATTTGCATTATTGTTATCATCCTTGGTGTGAACGGGCCCTTACTCTGTTTATTTGTCAGTCACCATATTATTGAGTCAGGAAGTGGTGATATAATCGGTGGAATACAACACCCTGCTTTACCACTTGATTAAAATGATTCCAGACAGCCTGATAATGTCTCCATAGCGACAGGCTCTTAAAGTGCAGGTCTTTTGTTTTTTGAATCTTTTCTTTTCTGGCTTAAACATTCTTTTAGCGCTACAGCCTGAATGAACAAACACACTATGGATCTGTGTCAGTTTTTAGACTGAATTCCTCATTAAAATTTACTTTTGAACATTGTGTTCTGAGACCCCCTCAGAGGACTGCTCTTGATTCTCTATCTTTGAGGCACTGTTAAATCTATCTCTCCTTTCCACTGTTTTTTTTTTGTTGAAAAACATGATTTTGTTAATGTTCATAAACAAAGGCTAGAGATTTTTGTGCTTAATTTATTTTTGACCCAGTTAGTTTTCATAACGTGAAGTTGTGAGAAAAAATTCTAACTTTGTAAACCAATAATGTTTTAAGTATTCCCAACAGTATTCTGTATGTTTCCACACAGGCGTATCAGTTATCGCGAGGAAGAGTGTGGCCCATGATTATCATTCTGTGCCTAATTGCAGCCGTTCTGTCAGCCTTTCTCGATAACGTAACCACTATGATGCTTTTCACCCCCGTTACAATCAGGTAATGGTATCTCTTCCTAAAACAGTGTATCTTTGCTTTCTTTCTGTCTCTTTTGACTTATTTTTTAAACTTGTATAATGATTCACTTCCAATGGAAGTATATGTGGCAAGCAATCGCACTGGAATAAACATTAAAACAGACTGTCCTGAGAGTGTAGCCATAATACTTATACAATCTACATGTTGAAGTTAGACTTGTGTGCCAGAATCCTCGTAAAACCTCCAGAATGGCTTTGCCTGTAGAGTTTTATTGTAAGTGCTTTGCTGTATACATGACTTTTATTTTTACAAACTGAGGGATAAATCCAGATAGTTTTCTTTGGTATCTGACAGCATGCCACACACGCTGTCAATAGAGATTAACTTGCATTGAATCTGGAGCATTCCTTTAATAGGACTTTGAAGAGAAGAAGTTTGTTCAGCTGAACTACTGCTAAAAAAAATTCCAGAAGGCCTTGGCTTTTCTCTGGACAGGAATTTCTTTGTCAGTCTGCTTAGAGTTACATGAGGATGAAATAAGTCATGTCTCCATGCTATAAACTTACCACCTCATTGCTCTTTTCAGCTTCATTTGAGCTTATTTTCTTCATTCTTTTCTCTGTTACACGTTGTCTCTCAATGTGATTCATCAGTGCCTGTGCACATTTTATTTGTGTTCTCTGTCTTTTATATGTTTTATATCCTGATATACAGCATAATTTATTTAGCATTGTTTAGGACACCCTGTTCCTTCAGAGGACATGTGCTATGAAGCAATTTGGCATAATGTAATGTTTCATGTCCCATCCCTGTTGAAACCCAAAGACCAACAAACCAACTTTGAGTAAGGATACTTTTTTTCGTATTTTTGTTTTTTCATTCTACTGCAATATTCATCCATCAAATTCTTATCATCTTACATAGACCTTAAAAATCCCTAGTGTGGCAGGATAGAATAAATCTATATTTCACACATAACCATTAAAATGTTAGCCTCAGCGTTTTCATGACATTGCTGGTGAGAAATGACTTAATTTTTAATTGTTTTTACTATGCGTCCCCAATTGCATCTTCAAACACCTTTGGGGCTTCAGAGTTTAGAGACGCAGTACACACGCACACACACGCACACACACACACACCACGTTAAAGAACGAATGTGAGAAATTAGAGAATTCAGCTTTTTGTTAACAGGCAATTTGCTTGTGCAAGTGTTTTTTTTATGCCAATTTTGCAGGGAAACTGATTTGCTTATCTTTAGATTTGCTTGAAATTTAGTGCTAATAACTAAACTTGAGCACAAACATGGAAATTTGTGCACCCCAGCGTAAACTTTTGCTGGTCCTAATCACATCCTCCTCCTGCTATATTTTACATTTACATTTAGTCATTTAGCAGACGCTTTTATCCAAAGCGACTTACAAATGAGGACAATGGAAGCAATCAAAATCAACAAAAGAGCAATAATATACAAGTGCTATAACAAGCCTCAGTTAGCGTAACGCAGTACACGTAGCAAGGTTTTTTTAAAAATATTTTAATAAATAAAAAATAAAAAAACTGACACTTATGAAATCTTATTTTATGGTACAGTTACAAATATGACAGACGTAAAATACATGAGTCTGTGTAAAACTTGCAGCTGCAATGCTAAGATACTGTGGTGGTTGTCATGTTGTTGCTATGTGACTGCTAAGGTGTTCTGTGTATGTTTTTTGCATGTTTTATGTTCCACCAGGCAAAAATCGTGAAAGTATGATGGATTAGAAAAGCAATAACACACCTTTTCTTAAAAATGACTAGCAAGCATTTATCTGTCTTGAAGACCATTTGGAGACTACTCTATGTAACATAGTTGCATTGCATTGATGTTCCAGGAACATCAGTCCTAATCAGGTTTTGTGATGTCTTTTGTACTCAAGGTTATGTGAAGTGCTTAATTTGGACCCCAGGCATGTCCTGATTGCTGAGGTAATCTTCACCAACATCGGAGGAGCTGCCACTGCTGTTGGAGATCCTCCCAATGTTATCATCGTATCCAACCAGGATCTGCGTAAAAAAGTATGTAATTATTTTCCACCGTTCTTGCTTGTTGCTGGGTCATTTATGGGTGAACGGATATTGTACTGCTGTCTTGTGCCTGTTAAGAGAGTCTCTGGGAACTTGTTGGACAAATTATACATGACTGCACAAATAAACAAAAACGCACAGACACAAGCATGTGACCAAGCATTTTTCTGGCAAAGAATGATAGCCTTGTGCCAAAACACGCTGCCACTATCTACTCAAGGCTAAAACACCGTGGCATCCTGTCTTACACCTCAGACTATTAATTATGTAGGAATACTTCTTGCCAGCTTTAGTCACACTCTTCCAAATTCTCTCTCTCTGTCTCTCTATCTCTCTCTCTTTCTTTCAGCAGAGTTGACATTTTTTAACTTCAGTAAAAGCTAAAGCTGTAACAGTCATTATGTACAAACTCCGAGACCAACCATTTTTATCTAAGAGCATGCATGATGTTTGGTTGCAAGACTTATCTCACCTGTTTTCACACTGTATGCAAAAACAGTCTTAGGCATTTAGACATTTTTACATATCATATTAGCACATTAATTACCATTTGAGTGTAAATATCCAATTCTATTTAGAGTAAATTATAAATATATATAAAAAACATCTATAGAAATCTAGGAAAAAATATAATGCTATATTAGTCAAATTCATCTTTACCTTTGTTTATTTTCTTTTTTCTTTTTTTTGGCAAATGAATCATGCTCAAAATACAAGAGTTTACTGTACAAAAGTGACCAAAAATCTGCATTTCTTGCAGACTGGGGTGTCTTTTTTCCGGAATCCAAAAAACACCCACACTGGCAAGCTAACTTTTTTCGGGTGCGGGTAGATTGTCTCATTTTTGTCAGTCTTCTCTGACATGATTTTGTGTGGCAGTAGTAGCTACACACTGTGTTTTTGTCTTTTTTCCCCATTTTATGACAGGTGGCAACTAGTGTTAAGGTGCAATACCGCCACCTACTCAACATTATCTTATGTGTGCTATTAACATGATATCAATATTTCATTTTTAAATGGTCATCGTCAATACCAGTATACTGCAACACCCCAACTTGAGCATGCGTTGTGAAACATGTCTTATTGTATGTTACTTGATGCTGTTGAAGGTACAACGAAGCAATACCTGATGAATGCAAGTGATCACAAAACATTAGGTCTGCAACATCGGCATGTACTTTCCTAACTTGATCACGGAACAGTATCACAAGAACTTTATTTTTTCGTTGTAGTATATGAGTATATGAACTCTTTCCGTCAAACCCTCACTTGCAGGAAAACACAATTTAAAGTTCCATCCTGCCAATTGGACAAGGTCACGGGCAGGCTGAATAATCTCCAGGTTTATGATGTGACCTCAAATCAGAAAGTCTTGTGTGGTTCTGTCTTCATTGAGACTTGTGTAACATTGGTTTGATTGAAACGGTGAGGGGACATTTTGTGATTTATTATTCACTTTAATGGAGGATACGGAACAGGGTGAACCAGGTTTGTGGTTGTGATTGAAATGTTCATGTTCACATTCAGACAGAGATCAATGCATGGCCTCGTTGGTGGTGTGGTTGAAATCACAGAATATGTCAGTTTATACTGTCTGTTTTTTTTACTGTATTTGAGTATTTGCCAGTTTGTCTTTTTGTAGTCAGGGGTGTTGTTTTATTGCTCTTATTTAGGATTATGGATTTGAATGCAGTTTGAACGGCTAACCCTTTGAGTGCATTTCATAACACAACTCAAGTATGCGTTGCGTTCTCGGCATTGCCACAAGCTGGCATTAGCATGTCTGCTTCTGCAGCTAGTTTTCTCTTTTAGATCAGAGGAGGGACAGTTTGAAGCGAATGATGCTGAGCAAGTGAGATCTCATAGGTATGTTTACCTGAATAATAACAAATCAGATTCAGTAGCAAAGACATTTGAAGCTAGCTCTATCATCCCATGAGATTTATTATTGTCTCCATAGTGCAAGAACACACATTTATGTTCAGCGGGACTGTGCATTCAGTAGCAGAGCATTTGCATAAACTATACTTCTGGTCTAAATCATGCAGCTTGTTGAGATGTGCTATTACCTGGTGATTTACAATAAAACAGAAAAAGAAAATCCCTTAGATTTGCATTAAAATTAGGACTAGACTGAGGAAATAGAATATCATACAGACTTGTGCTGCATCTGAAAATGCATACTTCCATACTATATAGTAGGCAGTGATGGATAGATTTCTTACAAATTGTAGTCCATCCATGTACCACTTTTGATACGTACTCACTACAACGGTACTTGAGCAACCCACAAGGCATGCTGTTTCCGAGATCAAAGTTCTGAGGTACCATGCCATCACAATTTGTCCTTTATCAAACTCTGATAAATCGGCAACTTTTCCCATTCTGACCCCCCCACAGAACACTATAGCTCGTGAAATATATATTATATATATATAGATCTATATTATTTTTTTTTTTTTTTATTATTAGAATGTTTTTTATTTTATTTAGTAATTTAGCAGACTACTTTAATCCAAAGCGACTTACAAATGAAGACAAAAGAAGCAATCAATTGTAGTATCAAAACAACTAAAAGCAGATCCAAAACTAAAAGATAAACTTTATAAATACTACCTATACACATTTTAAAAATAAAGAAATTAAATAAAAATGACAAATGCATACAAAAAAATTTCAAAACTTAACATTTAAAAAATAAAGCTAAAAACAATTCAAAAAATTAAGAACAAAAGGTATGAGTATAATAAGGATTCTAACATAACACTAAGCCAAAACACCAAAAAAACAACTACAGTGTGTGCGCAAACATACAACACACACACACACACACACACACACACACCCACACATATATATATATATATATATAAAAATACACACACACACACACACATTTATTATATATTAAATGCGCTTAAACATTACATTACACCGGGTTCCCAACTGAGCTTAATGTAAGAAGTGCAGTTTAAACACTTGAACACTAAAAATATAAATATTTTATTTGTTTACCTGCATGTCAGTATGACCATTAACCGACATCAGAGAACTGTTTGGGAATCTCTGTGTTTCATTAACAAATATTAATAAACAACAATGACATTACATTCCCAAAGTCTTCCTGGTTTGAAATATTTTTGTCCAAACCTTCAGAATCAACAGTTACTGAAGGTCATTGGATATGATGTTGACATAGTGTTTCACAGCTATACATCACCAGTGTTTAGTAACTTGCATAATTATTTGTTTCATATATGGTCTAATTGCTTGAGAGTTTTTTTCCCCTCACATTCAAAAGCATGGTGTGCAAATTTATTTACGTGCCATTTGTGAATATAGTCAAAGCTAAATGGTATGACACACAGTAGGATTTTTAGAAAGGAAAAATTAAGAGAGAAAAAAGAAGAACTGGGGAGAATCAGTAAATTATGAATAATTTACTGCCATTGTGTGAATAGTATGTAAACATGTAATTCATAAAGTAACTGTAAACCAATTATGAGCATTCAAACCAAAAACATTCTAGTAACCACCCTAGTAACCGCTTAGGAACGCACTAAAAACATCTTGGCATGGCAAAGCAACAGCTTAGCAACCACATGTGATGGCAAGTTCTCCTCCCAAAAAAGCATGTGTGCTAGTGTATTTGTTAGTGTGTATATGGTCAAAGTGTGTGTCAGTATGTGTAAGAGTCCAGCTAAAGCCCTGAATGAGACACAGAGGACGAGATTCAATCTCCAACTCCGGATGCTGATTAAAGATGCTCTCTTTGGAGCCACTCTACCCTGCAGCTCTTTCTGTCACACACTACCACAGACACAATGACTAAGACAAACAAATGTATGTGTGTGTGAGTATCAGTGCAAAAAAGAAAGGGAGCGGAAAAAGGGTGGCTATAAAAGTATAGGAGATCCATCTTTTTCTGACAGTCTATTTAAAAGGCTACACGCCAAAAGAACAACTATATGCTTAAAAACCTCAATCTTTTTGGAGCCATACATTTTTATGTCATATAAACATCTTGTCAGCGAAACTGATTTCCAGCACCATTACACTTTCTGACAGAGATGGATGAATTAGTGTGTGAAGCACATTAAATTAGCTGTTTTAATCAAGTTCTGCTACGTGTTTTAAGAGTGTTTTAAAGAGAGAATCTCAAGATTGGCTTGAAGGGTCATGCAAAGGTAAAGAGAGGAGTTTTCAAATATGTAATATTTGTATTAATATTATTTTTTATTATGGGTGCGAATATAGGAATTCCGGGTGGTCTAAACACTCCCCCAAGAGCCAAAGCAAAAAGATTATTAGTTAGTTAGGGCTCATTTTCATCTGAATAAAAAAATCTGCAAGTGTTGACCTAATCTTTTTCTTTTAACATTAGCGCATACATTTTAAGTCAATATGAAATGTTGTTAAAATGAATAATCGTGAAAAATTCGTAAGAAAACACCTTTTGAAAAGGAAACCTTAGAACTTTTAAGCCATAATGAAAAAAAAATGTTCCAAACAAACTAAAAAAAAAATTCATTTTTAGTCCCTGCATTTTCAGCCACGTCAAAATCAGAATCAGAATGAGTTTTTATTGCCAGGTATGTTTACACATACGAGGAATTTGTTTTCATGACAGAAGCTCCAGTGTAACAGAATGACAGTGACAGAACAAAAACACAGATAATAAAAAATAGAAAAATAGAACAAGTAACTAAGGAATAAAAATATACAAATCGACAATTGTATGTACAGGTATATAACAATAGACAGTTGTATGTACAGGTATATTATGTGCAAATTGAAATGTAGACTGAGTGTGTGTGTTAGATAAATAAGTGTATGAGTGAATAAATAGTGTGTGTTCCACAGTTATTGTCAAGTGTTCATGAGATGGATGGCCTGAGGGAAGAAACTGTTCCTGTGTCTGGTCGTTCTGGTGCTCAGAGCTCTGTAGCGTCGACCAGATGGCAACAGTTCAAAGAGGGAGTGTGCTGGATGTGAGGGGTCCAGAGTGATTCTGCCAGCCCTTTTGCTCACTCTGGACGAGTACAGTTCTTGGAGAGAAGGGAGGGTTGTACCAATGATTCGCTCAGCAGTCCGGACTACCCTCTGTAGTCTTCTGAGGTCAGATTTGGTAGCTGAGCTGAACCAGACAGTTATTGAAGTGCAGAGGACAGATTCAATAATGGCGGAGTAGAACTGTTTCAGCAGCTCCTGTGGCAGGTTGAACTTCCTCAGCTGGAAGTACAACCTCTGCTGGGCCTTTATAACAATGGAGTCAATGTGAGTGTCCCAATTCAAGTCCTGAGAGATAGTGGTGCCCAGGAACCTGAATGACTCCACTGCAGTCACAGTGCTGTCCATGATGGTGAGTGGGGGGAGTGCAGAGGGGTTTCTCCTGAAGACCACGGTCATCTCCACAGTTTTTAGCATGTTGAGCGCCAAGTTGTTGAGACTGCACCAGACAGACAGCTCTCTAACCTGCTGTCTGTAAGCAGACTCATCACCGTCCTAAATGAGGCCGATGAGTGTGGTGTCATCTGCAAACTTCAGGAGCTTGACAGAGGGGTCTTTAGAGGTGCAGTCGTTGGTGTACAGGGAGAAGAGCCGTGGGGAGAGAACACAACCCTGAGGAGCTCCAGGGCTGATCGTACGGGTGCTGGATGAGAATTTTACCAGCCTCACTAGCTGCTGCCTGTCTGTCAGGAAGCTGTTGATACACTGACAGACGGAGGTGGGCACGGGAAGAGCTGAGTTAGTTTGGGCAGGAGGAAGTTTGGGATGATAGTGTTAAAAGCCGAGCTGAAGTCAACAAACAGGATCCTCACATAAATCCCTGGTCTGTCTAGATGTTGCAGAACATAATGCATTCCCATGTCAACTGCATCGTCCACAGACCTGTTTGCTCTGTAGGCAAAACTGAAGAGGATCCAGCAAGGGTCCAGTGAGGTCCTTCAGGTGGGCCAGCACCAGTCTTTCAAAAGACTTAATGACCACAGACGTTAGAGCCACAGGACTGTAGTCATTAAGTCCAGTAATTTTGGGTTTCTTTAGGACGGGGATGATGGTGTAGCGTTTGAAGCAGCAGGGAACTTCACTGTGCTCCAGTGATCTGGTGAAGATCTGTGTGAAGATGGGGGCCAGGTGGTCAGCACAGGATTTCAGACAGGCTGGTGTAAAACAATCTTGGCCTGGTGCTTTTTTCCTTTTCTGATTCCGGAAGACCTGGCGCACCTCTTCATCGCTGATCTGAATTGCAGGTGTGGGGGGAGGGGGGTTGCTGGAGGTGTAAATGGTTGTGTGGAGACGTGTTCAGGGCGGGTGTGGGGTGTCTTTCAAACCTGCAGTAGAACTCGTTCAAATCATCTGCCAGGTGTTGATTCTCCACAGTCCTGGGGGATGGTGTCTTGTAGTTGGTGATTTCTTTTAGACTTTTCCACACTGATGCCGAGTCACTGGAAGAGAATTTAATCCTTATTTTTTCTGAATAATTCCTCTTTGCCACTCTGATCTCCTTTTCCAGTGTGTTTTTAGCCTGTTTATACAAGACATTATACCCCTTCCTTTGAGCATCTTCTTTGGCCTGACGGAGATGTCTTGGGTTTTGCAGTGAACCATGGTTTGTCAATGTTGTAAGTTAGATGAGTCCTGGTAAGAATGCACATATCTTCACAGAAACTGAAATAAGATGTTACAGTCTCTGTGAGCTAGTCCAGATCGGTGGCAGCAGCTTCAAAAAACACTCCAATCAGTACAGTCAAAACAGGCTTGTAAATCCTGCTCTGCTTCATAAGTCCATCTTTTTACAGTCCTTAATACAGGTTTAGCTGATTTCAGTTTCTGCCTGTAGGTCGGTATAAGATGAACCAAGCAGTGATCAGAGAGCCCCAAATTTGCTCGTGGGACAGAGTGATATGCATTCTTTATTGTGGTGTAACGGTGATCCAATATATTACTGTCTCTGGTGGGACATGTGATGTGCTGTCTGTATTTTGGCAGTTCACGGGAGAGATTGGCTTTATTAAAGTCCCCGAGAATGATTAAAACAGAGTCGGGGTGTTGTTGTTGTGTCTCTGTGATCAGATCAGCGAGTTTCTGTAAATCTTTGTGAAACGCAGCTGGCTTGGCATTTCAGTGTTGTCTTCTGATATTTCCTAATTTAATAATATAAAATTATTTGTGAAATTAGTAAGCAGTAAGCTGGCCATTTTCAATGGTCTTAGTACTCTTTACATTTCACAAAGATTTGGGGAAATCTGGGATGTGAAAGATACAACATTTGTAACAACTGAATTTTCACAAACATCTATTATTGTAGAACATCTATAGGTAATAGTTAAGTAACTGTATTCATAGTGCATAAATGTTTGTTAATAATCTAATGTTAACTAATGAAAATCAAATGTTATGAATGTATGCAGAAATTGACATTATTCTAGGTTAACAAATGCTGTAAATGTATTGCTCATTCATTTAAGCTGTTATACCTAAAACATTTAACTGAACCTTATTGTAAAGTCTTACTGTATTCTTTGTAAGAAAGGTCATTAAACCCATTAAAACCCATCAACGAGGGCAACTTAAATATTTCATGAGAAGTTCAATAGTTGCCATCACAGTTTTAATTTAGTTATTCCTCAAACTCTTCCATCGGCGACAGAAAGGTGCCTGGTTTAAATGGTTGTTTCTTCAGCTGGCTTTCAGAGCTGAAATCACTGTGGGGATTGAGTTCATTTGTGGCTCAGTAGAAACATCGTCCTTGCCTGTCAAACCGGCTGTTGCTCAGGATGATGCAGCGGTAATCATGCTCAAGTTGCATTTTCCACATCAAGGTCACTTCCTGCTGGGCTACAATTGACAGTGGGAATTTTGTGAAAAACCCAATATCCATAAACTCACATTTCTGACAGGCCTAAATCTCTGGAGGGTGGAACCCATCAAACGTACCGAATCCCCCCTGCTCCATATTTTCTACTGTATAAACATCATTTTGGGTTTCCGTCAGGATGTTCAGTGATAAATATGCTCCTGTAGTGGATGCACAGTGGAGGGCTGTGACTATCCATGTATGTGAAGTGCTGGACAGATTCATCCGTTCTATTCCGCAGGGAGAGATTGCATCTGCTGTAATTATTGACATGGATGCAGTGGTTTGTGTTATCTCTGTGTTACACGGCCAGATTTGTTTATATTTGAGAGGGCTTCGGTTTGTGTTGACAACATGCAGATGATGAATGGAGATACAACTTCATGTGCAAAAAATTACACACACACACAGACACAGACACACACACACACACACACACACACACACACACACACACACACACACACACACACAGTTCAACACTTGCCATTTGCTTATTTGTTGATTGCCTTGTGCATTGATTTGATACCTATTTAGCTGGGCAAGTTTTATACGGAGTACTAAGAGATTCCCTGTATTATGAAACTATTCTATGCGTGTGTCTGAGGAATCGGGTTCCTGATGCAATAGAGGTAGGAGTCGATGAAACTCTGGGCTCTCTGTGAATGACTGATCCAAAACTATTTTTAAGTCCGGCTCCGCAAAAGGTGCGTTTTATGTGTATGTTAAGTCGTGAGGCGCTGTAATGTAGGGGTTTACGATCCCGTTGTTTAAGCTTAATGTCTTTATGCAATTTCTAAAAATATAAATTGTTCTATTTCTGTACCGGACACTGTATAGTGTCTGAGGTATCACAATATTTAATTTAAGTAATTTTTATTTTTTTTATTTTTTTTAAAGGGGTCCTATTATGTTCTTTTACAATGTCTTGAATTTGTTTTTGTGGGTGTACTAGAACATGCTCTCATACTTGGTGGTTCGAAAACGCATTATTTTTCACATAATTTACGTTATTAAAATACCTTTCCCCCCAGCCTGGCACAAACGGCTCGATGTCGGCTTTGATGAAGGTCCACTTTCCGAAAAACAAAATGTGTTGTGATTGGTTAGCTGTCACAGTGCATTGTGATTGGTGAACAGCTTAGACAGTGTTTCATTACTGCCACGCCCCCTTGCTCAGTCTTTCAACAAAAGCTTTTTGGCGAAACAGGCACTGTACTCCCTCATGTTGTGAAAGCTGTCCTCAGTAAAATGCACAGCACACAATAGCAAATTGGGGTTATAATGCTCAGGGGACAGAGTTAAAAAATAAATTGCAACAACTGTTTCCTGACATCATCCGCTTTCGGAAGCCCAAACAAAGACGTTTGGGCACGGAGGTGAAAAAAACAGTGCTTCAGGCGGTCGCACACCGGACGAGAAGCACAGCATCGCGCCGCGCCACGTCTTTAAAATTCAAATACATTATTTTCTATGAGTAGGCACACCGGCGGCGCCGTTCACCGTTTAATTGTAAGAACGTTTAGACATGCTGAAAATTTGACACTAAGCACAGCAGCTCCTCTCTGCGTTTTCTTGATGCACTAACTCCTGCAGCGCACTTGTCTTCGTCGTCTCGTCGAATGCACTCACTCAACAGTGTTCTAACCACAACCCTCGCCCCTCCCAACCCCAACCATTCGAGTCGGTAGGCGGAATTATTTTTATGATATTTAATGGGCCGCTTTTTGGGATATCACACAGCCCGGAAACCACGTGTTGTAGTCCAAACGAGCCGTTCGTTGTTGTTCTTGAAAAGGGATTTAAAAAAAAACGAAAATATCTCGCTTTGGAGTGAACTTTGAGATTGTAACTTCTAGATCTTTTTTATGCCCAAACTACACAATGACTAAAATTAAAAAAGTGAAAAAGCATAATAGGACCCCTTGAATTTCATTTTTCTATTTAAGCACCAAAATATCACTTTTAAACTTGTTGAAACATTCTGGGTATACTGTTGTTCTCTGCTCTATTATGCAAATGAATGAGTGTTTACATTTTTTGCGTGACTCATGTCTATTTGCTTGTGTATAGCCGAGGATTTAATTTGATTGTAGTGAAGCCACCACCTTCTCCAACAGTCACTTGATCCGTTTATTAAGCTCCTATCAGCCTCAGGATCTTTAGAGCCTCTGGACTCTGAATGGAAGCTCTGCCATACAAATATATGGATGACATGGCGCAATACAGCTTAATAAAAAGCACTGTGCTAGAAATGTGCTTTACTAATCCACAACTTCAAAAGATTCTATACACTACCTTGACTTACAAAAGCAAATAATGTTATCATTAAGATGTTTTTGAAAGACCTCACCAAGGCTGCTTTTATATTTCAAATAATATTGTGAATTATTATCACAATCGATAATATATTTCGAATTTGTATATATTTAAAAATCTAATTTATTCCTATGATGGCAAAGCTGAATTTTCAGGCAACATTTTACTCCAGTCTTCAATATAAACTGTGATACATACAGTACATACATACATTTATTTGTTTATTTATTTAGAACAGCATACATTACATTTGTAAGATGGTAAAAGGACTGTACTGTCACTTTTGATGAATGCGTCCATGTTGAATATTCTTTTCTAAAAAAAAAAAAAAGTCACAATTTGAATGACTAAATTTACACTTTTTTACTAGGCTTTTTATAGTTTTATCAAGTATGGCATTAGAGAGAGAATGAGTGATAGGTGGTAGAAAAGTGGTAGAAATGGCAATGGGATTAAGAAAACGGTCATAATTTAAGATTTTATTAATTTCCCTGTCTTGTTAAGGCCTAGAAATCACATTTGGTTTTATTTTAAATCGCTGAAGTTTCCAGGTTTTCCATGACCGTGTGAACCCTGAACTATCTTAGTCCGTCCTGCATTTCTCAGGTAGCAGTCAGTCATCATGACGGAACATCTTGTACTTGTGGCCTCTTTGTTTATTTGTTTGTTTTTCTCTGTTTGTTTTGGCTGTGCAAGTCGAAATGGGCCTCCCCATCGGTCTCGACAGGATCACTACAGCAGGGATGTTGCCATTTGGTCAGTCAAGCATCCATCTGTGGAGCTCTCTGTAGATCAGACATTTGAGATTGAGCGGAAGAAGTGTTTCAGGGTCGCTGAGGAGACATTTCATATATGCTGTGCTCTCTCTCTCTGGCATCTACTGGGCCGTCAGTCACACTCCCAGAAATCTCAGCTGCCAGTTAGTGCTTCTCCAGGCCCCAGGCAGACAGGCTTTGGCGGACTCTGGTTTGACCGTGGCCCCTGACTGCTCACTAATCAGCTAGCACCAACAGTGAAGGCCTTTTTGCATAGTGATTTCTCATTCCCTCTTCTCCCCCACTTACATTGCTTTTTGAAGTTACTTTCTTGGCTGATAAAAGTGGGACAGTGACAACAGAAATGGAGTAAGATGAGGTTTTATTTACACACACTGTCTCTAAGTCATTACTGCCTTCAGGACAAAACAAGGTAATCTACAAAGAAAAATCCCCAAACACTGCCTATTGTTTTCAGCTACATTACTGACAAAGTAATGAGGACTTATGCATCTACACTGTATGATAGGGCATTCACCTCAACAGTGCAGGAAATCCATGAGGAATAAAGCAGAGGACCACTTTAATGAAATGTTATCGACAGATTCCCTCTAGCCCAGCTTGCCCCAATGAGTCTGTAAGGATATTTCTTATTTTCAGAAGGCTTGGATATTGGAGTGACGGTCTTGGCTTTTAGATGCCCTGTACTATTCCTAAAATATTTTCAAATCAAATTATTCCCCCAAAAAACTTGTGATACAATATGTTCAGTTAAGAAAATTGTATTAATTTTAAAGTGAAATAAAAATTTATTTTCCTGAATCTTTCAAAATATCTTGTCTTTATTTGAATCTTAAAGTGATAGTTCACCCAAAATGAAAATTCTGTATCATTCACTCACCCTCATGTCATTTCAAACCTCTGGAATGCTGGAACCTCTACAATTGAGTCAGTGAGTTGAATTCAAGAACCTGATCAGGCTGATTTCTTACCCCTTTTTTAATGGATAAGCAATTAATTGAAAAGATCAGATTCGATTTGTTTCACAAATCAGACATCACTTTTTGCAATGAGGGTGCAGTGGTCCTTTCATTTGTCCTCCCTGTCTTTTTAGTGTATTTCTCTCTTTCTAATGTGGTTAAATAATAATTCTAAATAATAATAATAATAATTCCGTGTTCTTTCCTTTAAAGCCCCATTACAAATTTAATTATAGAGTACACAAATGGATGTGTTGAACTTCTGAATGCCTCTCTCTCTCTCTCTCTCTCTCTCTCTCTCTCCTCTTCACACACACACACACACACACACACACACACACACACACACACACACACACACACACACACCACACTCTCCTAATCTATGTAGAAGGTCCCTGTATACCAGTCCTTGTCTCCATTACCATTTGTCTCAATGTTGGAATTAGAGATTGGACATGTTGTTTGTTTGTTGTTTGTTGCTTACTCACATCTATATATTTAGTTTTCCAAATAATGCGAGACCATGTTTATCCTTTCAATCATGGTTTTGTTTTATAAGTGGAGGATTTAGTACCTTGAGCTGCTTTAGGGAGGTTATACTGCCAAAAACCAGCATCATTTTTACCAGCCTTTTGTTTCATTTCTAAGAAGTACCTCTAAGTCCTGGGTTTTTGCCAAGCCTGAGCAATACGGGGAGCCGAACTACAACAGGGATGCAATTATCTTGTATCTTGCCAGTTCCTTTACAAAATAGAAGATACTGGGTCTAGCTGTCATTTTTTTTACTCATTTCTTATTTCTCAGGGTCCATTTCTGTATAGGTACCAAAAAAAAAAAAATCTGCTACAATAAAACATTATTGCCGTTATTATTGCCCAAGAAAAATATAGTTTCTTTAACACCTTGTCGAACTTTTTAAAAATGATATTGGTGCTAAGTTGTCACAATGGTAACCTGCCATTAAATAGCCTGTTATAGACTTTTTACTATTTACAATCACAATTTAAACAGTAAAACAATTATAAAGCACAAGCAATTTGTGAAACAGCAAAAAAAGTCATACAAAAATATAAAATCATTGCTTTTACTATATATTGTAATTAATACATTATATAGATTGCAATATTTAAAATGTAATGATGATGAGTTAAAAAGTGTATTTATAAAGGGTATATATAAATGATTATAAGTAAAGAGAGTTTTAAACTAGGGTTTTGAAACCAGCATACAAAAACAAGCATTTGTGCCTCTCTTTGTATACTATTTATGCACACATGTCACCATGTAAACAAGCAAAGCTACCTCACTACAATAAGTTATACAGCAGCGGTATATTGGAAGATAAGTCGTTGGATTAGATTTCAGGCGACAAAAACCTATTTTACACATCTCTATCAGTAGTGCCATTTGAAAATGTGATGCCATCTGGTTATGATGAGAGATGGGGTGGGCTGCACAGGCAAGAAAAAAATCATCTGAAGCTAGATGTTCAGTCGAGAGGGCTGTGTGCTCTTGATATGAATGAAAATTAATAAATAGTCAAGAGCATTTTAAGAGGATTTGTGCCACATGCAGGTGCTCATTTAAATCTTATATAAGTGTTTAAATGCATCAAGATGCAAGCATTAAAATGCTGAATATGATTCTGTTGATGAAATGTAATCAAGGCCTCCATCCACATTATATGGAGAGCCAGTAAAGTGGATGTGATCTCTACTTGGTGCTTAGAATAGATTTCATGAAATACTGCAGCAAATTAATTGCACAATTTTTAAAAGGCTGAAAATTAACCCGCCCTCTTTTTCCTCTAGGGGATTGACTTTGCGGCCTTTACGGGTTACATGTTCCTGGGAATCTGTCTGGTGCTGCTGACCTCATTTCCTTTTTTGAGAATGCTGTTCTGGAATAAGAAACTTTACAACAAGGAATCCAGCGAAATCGTGGGTGAGTATTCATTTATTCTGCTCTGTTCCTACGCACCAGGTTTCCTAAAATCATACGGAACTATCCTCAAGAGTATGTAGAGCCACTCTGCTTTCCTTCGTTTTTCATTCAAGCTCTTTTGTTCTGACATGTGCAATGAAAAATTCATTCATAATCCCATTGACCTAGATCGTAAAGAATGAGCAATCATTTCTAAAAACCATAGAGTGGTTGAGGACACACTTGACCTTCCTTTGTTGACAGCAGTTCTTCCTATATGAGTATGTGAATGAGTGTCATACACCATTCTACACTATTTACACCAAATCTCATATCCTATCCAAAGCTCCTTACATTTGGCCTTTGAGCCCCTGTGACTGGGATAGGCACAGTCTACCCTTTCATGGATGATTATAACCTCGGCAATACATAAATTTTTCATCCGCCCCTCCTTCTCTCCCACATCCCACGATCACATTGATGCGTTTAGTCTCTCTGTACCCTTCAGGCTGTTTTCCCTGATTTTTCCATTATTTTTATCAGATGAGCCTGTGCCAAAAGCCTTAAAGGGGTCATATGATGTTGCTAAAAAACATTATTTGGTGTAATGAAATGTTTATGCGGTTTAAGGTTAAAAAAACACATTATTTTCCACATACTGTACATTATTGTTTCTCCTCTATGCCCGGCCTTTCAGAAACGCATAGATTTTTACAAAGCTCATCGGTCTGAAAAGCAAGGTGTGCTCTGATTGGCCAGCTATCCAGTGCGTTGTGATTGGCCGAATACCTCAAGCGTGTGACGGAAATGTTACGCCCCTAGCATACTGTGATGCCCTGTCCGGCCGGAGCGACGAGACAAAAACATTAAAACCCATTAAAACGAGGCATTTGTTGCATTTGTTGGACATAACTATGGATTTATAATGACTTATACTGTCTTTTTATGCGTTGCTTTGCATCGTGCCGTGTAAACATAAAATCATGTCTGCAATTGTGATTGGAGATATTACAAACAACAAGCGCTACTTTACACTGCTCAAAACTCGCGTTTGAATCGTCAGTGGCAAATTCTTTAAATATGAAAAACATACTTACAGTCTGTGAGTCAGAACAGCCGGCATTGTAGTCTACTCTCCCAGGATCAGGAAACAGTCCTCCATAAAATGTGCTGCACACATCTGAAATATTTGGGTTGAACTGTTCTGGACAGTGTTGTAAATACAACTTAACCACTGATTTCTAGTCGTGTCCTCTTTTGGAAGGCCAAAAAAGTAGTTTCGCTTTCACAACGAAACACAGCGTCACACACGGCAGCTAGAGTGAGCGGCGGCGGGCTGGCTTGCGGCAACCACATGTGACGACACCGGGCTGGACTCCGCTTCGTCCACAGTGAAAGCCGATCCGGCGATCCACAGCGCGAAGTTGATGTATTTCCTCAACAACCAGCAAGGATCAGCTCTAGGCATGACGAAGCGGAAATCGTCCTCTTTTGGAAGGCCAAACAAAGTAGTTTCGCTTTCACAACGAAACACACAGCACCTTCACGACATGGCGGCAACAACAATACTACAGCGAGAATAAAAGTTACGCCGCCTTTCTTTGCGTGAACATTTGGGCGGCGTTATGCAAATCTTCCCACATCGTGATGTAGACATGTGGGGGCGTGTTAGAACGAGCCGTTTTAGGTAGGCGTTGGTGACTCTTAATTTTATAAAGAATATGTCTTTGGATTTGAGACTTCAGTCTTTGCAACTTTACAGATCTTCTTTATGCAGCAAGAGCTTGTAACACTTCAAAGAGAAAGGAAAAATTTAAATCGCATCATATGACCCCTTTAACGCCTCTTTATTAAATACAAAAATCCTGTCATAGATGACCTCTCTCAAGACCTAGACTTATGCACAGTTTTCAGACAGGACATGTTTGAGGGGTCAAAGTTTGTCTGGTTAGCATGGCCCATTTAGAAGAGGAAATTATTTTATTTTCAAGGAGCATACGTTACAAGGACTTGGAACTGCGTGTTCTTGTGTAATTAGTCAAATTTAGTGCCCAGAGCTGCCTGTGAGCAAAGATAGCACATTTCAAATAGTACTTTCAGGTTTCAACTGTTTTAAATCTGCAATATTAATAATTTTCTTACTATCTACAAAAATAATCCTAACAGGGTCCGTGTTAGAGCATGTTTATGGTTGTACTGTCATCAGCCCATCATAATGTATGTCGTCCTTGTATCTTGATATCCACCATTGTGTAACGCTTGCTTGAAATGGGTGAGAATTGCATATTTATGACATTTTGAAGGAACAGGGCACATTTAGCCCAAGTGTGAAGGTGCTAACACGGGTAGAAAGGCCGTTGAAGCCATCATAGACTCTGACAGGTCATTACCACTCTCACCTAGGGAGTCATCGCTTCATCACCGCCTCCACTGAAAGCCAGTCTGGCCAGAACAGAATTTTGGGTTCATTTCCAATGTTTAGTGCAGTGTGAAATTTGTGAATATGAAAAAATAAATAGGTGTTTATTTATTTATTTAATCATTAATTTAGTTATTGTTCATTTTTTGTACACTTACCTTTCAAGCTTCAAAATAGGAATGCGTAAGTAAATAAATACATAAAAAGTAGTTAAATGTAGCAAAAGCTATTTTGATAGCCTTTTTTTCTGAATTACACTCACTTTTTGGGTGAACTATTCCTTAATTACAGTCACAATTTCATATGTACAGTGGGTATAGAAAAGAATCACCCCCCTTTAAAATAATCATAATTTGTTGCTTTGCAGCCTGAAATGAAGATGGACACAGTTTTTGTTTTATCCAACTGTATTTACTCAGTGCAACTTATAACATTCAAGTGAAAGATATAACACCAACATATCAGGAAAACAAACAAACAGAATCACTGAGTTAGAAAAAGGATCATCCCCTCCTAAAAATGCCTTGTAAACTCAATCAGTTGCAGCTAATCACCTTCTCAATGGCACACAAAGCCAATTGACTTTCAACTGTGATTAGCTGTGATCATTTTGATAGCTCAGCATGAAAGAGCTTTCATGGAGCATTCAGTCCCTTGGTAGTGCAACCTGAAGCAACAACAGTCAATATGGTGGCAAGGGGCACTGTCAAAAGATCTCCAGGCTAAAGTGTGGCAGGCACAAGTCAGGTAGGAGATGCCTAAAACAAAATTAAGGATTTATCAAGCTTGGAGCACAGGGAAGTCTATTCATAAGTGAAAGGTATTGCAAACACAGGACCCCCCTGGATAGGACGTCACTCCAAAAACTGGATGAAAGAGCTAGGGAGGAAACTGGTCAGAGAGGCGACCAAGAGGCCTACAGCAACTCTGAAGCAGTTGCAGGAATTTATGACAAAGAGTGGTCATTGTGTGCATGTGACAACAATATCACAAATTCTCCACAAATTTGGGTTTGTGTGGGAGGGTTGCAAGAAAAAAGCCACTTCTCAATTTAATTATTTGGCCTCAACACCAAACGATATGTCTGGCGGAAATCAAATACAGCTCAGCATCCAAATAACAGCATTCCTACAGTAAAGCATGGAGGTGGTAATATCCTGTTATGGGGGTGTTTCTCTGAAGCAGGGACTGGAGCACTTGTCAGGAAAGAAGGAACAATGGATGGGGAAAAATACCATCAAATTCTTGAGGAAAATCTGCTGCCATCTGCCAGAAATTTGTCAATGGGAAGAAGATTTACCTTCAAACATGACAATGACCCAAAGCACACAGCAAAACTGACCACACAGTGGTTGAAGGAGAAAAAGGTGAATGTCCCTGCATGGCCTAGTCAGAGCCCAGACTTAAACCCCATTGAAAATCCGTGGAATGACTTGAAGACTGCAGTCCACAAACGCTCACCATCAAATTGAACTGAACCTGAGCAGTTCTGCAAAGAGTGGGCAAATATTGCAAAGTCTAGATGTGCAATGTTAGTAGAGACAAATCCCAACAGACTAAAGGCTGTAATTAAAGCAAAAGGAGGTTCAACAAAATACTGACTCAAGGGGGTGATTCTTTTCCCAAATCAGTGATTCTGCTTTTTTTTTTTTTCTGACATGTTGGGTGTTATATCTTTCACTTGGATGTTATAAGTTGCACTGAGTAAACACAGCTGGATAAAACAAAAAACTGTGTCTGTCTTCATTTCAGGCTGCAAAGCAACCAAATGTGACTATTTTAAAAGGAGGCGATTCTTTTCTATACCCACTGTTCATTTCATTTACTGATTTGATAGTTTTTAACCTCAGTCAAATGGTTTTTATTCTTTTTATTTTATTATTTGTTGTGTAAATAAATAGACAAAATAATCAGATGAATCTTCTTCCTCCAGTTGTCAACTTCTCTCCACAGATGGCCATTAGCCTCTTGAGCAGCTGCTCCCTCTGCTCTACAGAGACCAACTCCCCACATCTCCCTTACACCTCCAAACCTGAGCTCTCCCTCACACACCTGACAGTATGACAATAGCTCCTTTATAATAAACCACTCATTTGAGGCATTCACAGGCTGAAATCAGGCTCTGGGGTTCCCAGAGAGGCTTTCGCCATACCCATAAGCAGTGGCAGCTCATGGGTTTTAAAATAGAGGAGGCACACTAATTGTATTGGTCTGGGATCCCTGCCGATTATTATTATTATTATTTGCTTAACCACTTTAAAATGGCTTTTTGGTTGCTTTTAGTCAGAAAACGTAAAGAAAACGACATACATACAGCAAGATAATATAATTTCACTTACCTGGCCTATCACTTGAAGCAAAGAGCTCACCTCTCCCCCGGCCTCCCCCTACCCTTCTCTATCATTAGCGGTTGTAATTACATCAGCAGATTTGGCACATTCGCGATAGAAAAGCGGCGCTTTCACGTTGTGGTATTACAACTGTGAAATTACAAACAAAAAATACACCTTCTGAGACATTAACTAAAATTAATTGTGAATTGTATTAACATTAAATCGTCGTCCTCCCATTTTCACCTCAAAATTATGGGGAAGCTGTGCCTCCCCTGACGAGCCGCCACTGCCCATAAGTCAGAATGAGAAGAAAACACAAAGTCTTTTCTAACACGTTGTTTTCTTTCTGAAAGTTCTAAGAGTGGTTGATCATCCAATTTAAACTTGGTCTTTTGAGTCATATTTTGATTCTATAAAACAGCATGACAGTGTACGAGAACTGTGTGTTGATCAGCCCAGTGTCACAGCAGTTTTATGACCTCGGCTAGAAAGTAGTAGGTATAAAAGTCTTCAATTCAATTCAGTTCAATTCACATTTATTTGTATAGCGCTTTTCACGAAGCACATCGTTGCAAAGCAGCTTCACAGAAAATGAAAGTTTCTACATTACAATTAAGAGTAGTTTATCAGTGGTGACTATGTCAAGGTGATATTTATATGGCAGAAATGTCTAACTTTCTTTCACCATGTAACATTGCTTGAATGGACCTTTATATCATAAGGTTGTGTGGAAAATAGTGGAAGTTTTGAGAACTTCAGATTACACAGACAACCACCAGTTGACCTCGTTGACTTTGCTGATGCAAAGTCTTAGAACTCTGCTCTATAAGGAACAGGAACTTAAATGATCGGTTTGCCGGTTCCCAAGGAACATGCTGTGTCTGAACGAAAGACCTCCACTAGGCCTGATGGTGACCACTCAATGCCAGTCCAATTTCTAATTCTGTAAAGCCTTAAGTCCCCACTCACTTTCAAAAAATCAAACCTGCTGTGCGGCTGATACAGATTTCCAGGCCCTCGGCATGATACATTACTGTGTCTATTGTGATCAGCATGTTTTTCCCGTGTCAATTAGCTTCTGGGAAGCTTTCCTAGCAGACTCCCCATGAGGAGGCATGCCGAAGGACTAGTGCAAAACCTTGCCTCTCCTATTTTTTCTTTTTTCCTTCTTCCTTATCTTCTCCTTCCATACTTTCTCCATTCTTTCTGTACAGTAACTGCCTAGCTTGTGCTTCATCCTTTCTATCTATCTATCGATCTATCCATCTACCCATCTATCCAGCTACACTCTAAAAAATGCTGGGTTAAATATAACCCAGTGCTGGGTTAAAAAGGGACAAACCCAGCTATTGTTCTGGGTGGGTTTTGAGCCCAACGCTAGGTCAAAACAACATACACGGATAATATTCTGAATGAATGAGCGAACAAAAATTGTACAATTATCCCTTCCTTATTATTTTTTCTGGATTGGCTCTGTTTGACCATACATCCCTATTTTTAATAGGTCTTATTATCTGTTTCTTCCTAGTTTTTTGAATAGATTTGAAATTCTTATCTTAATTCATATTTGTCTGTTCTACAGCTGAACCTTTTATCTTGTCACGATTTGTGTCGCCCTGCAGAACTGAAGCATGAGATTCTGGTGTGGAGGCAGACAGCCCATCGCATTAACCCTGCCAGCCGAGAGGAGACTGCCGTCAAGTGTCTTCTCATGCAGAAGGTGCTCAATCTGGAAAGCCTCCTGTGCAAGAAGCTCAAGACCTTCCAGAGGTGCCACACTCATGCTCAAGCCATTCTTTTCTTTGTCTGTCTGGGTAAAATACAAGCAGTCTGTCTACACCGTGCATGGTGTTTGAAATCATGGATGTATGTTGAATATTGAAAAGTGTATTTTTGTGCTTTGTTCTTGTTTTATTTTACTATTTTGGTATTGCATGTAATATGAGTGTCTTTCTTGGTATGAGGTCACTTGAAAACACCCTATTAGGGCCAAAATATATCCATTCCCACTGCATGACACCTGTTGTGTCTGACGGTAGCACATACCCAGAAGCCCAGGATGATAAATGAGCAATAATTAACTTGTAGAAAAGTAGGTAATTGTTCTCAATTGTGTCGGCTCTCTAAAGCTCTTGTAGAGAGCTGACATTTTAATCATGCAGAATAATTTTGTTCTCAACAGTAGCCTGTTTTTTTTTGGTATTATTATAAATGCTTCTTTTAACTAAAGAAATTCGATTAGTTATGCTTGTGGTTTTGTGGATCTTGTGGTTTGCTTTGATGACAGATAGAATAATCACAGAAGCCATTTACAGCCTCACATGCTGAGTAGAAAAGGTTTGGGGTGACCACATGAAATCACCACTCCTACTCATTTGCAGGTGTCCATGCTGGCTGAAAGGATGTATTAACACACTTCATTCGGTTTTATTCCTTTATTTTCACAGGCAGATATCTCAGGAAGACAAAAACTGGGAACACAATATTCAAGAGCTGCAGAAAAAGGTAAAACAAAGCTGCATAAGGATGACTCTGGTTGGTTGATTATATTTTGGCTTCAGGTCCCTGATAGTATTATTATAATTATATTAGTATTATTAATAATAACAATTTAATTATTATTTTTTAATAATGAATAATTAAATAATTTATATGGTCATTTAAATACATTTAATTATTTGCCTTTTTTTCCTCCGTTGTACAAAAATAAACTAAATTGTTAAATATCACATAATGTTACGATGAGCTGACACTAAATAGAAAAGGTGACAGTTTTGTAATTGTATAACAGACCAATATTTACGTTTACATTTATTTATTTACCAGATGGTTTTATCCAAAGTGACTTACAAAAGAGGCAGTGTTTATAGTTTGGTTTCTAAAAATAAATTGAAATTCATGGTTTATTCACATGGCAGACAATAATTCACTTACAAAATTCACATTGTGGTTGGCACACACCATATTTAGCCTTGTTGCAGTTGAATCTGCATGTAATATACTCTGGCTTGTGTTTTTGATAAAATATAATTTATTGGAGATTAATTGGACGCATGACCTTTGACATCAACAAACAAAAGATATGTTTCTCCTACCTTGTAAATGTTAACCTGTAAAGTTAACTATACTGTGTGTACTGTTATACGATTAACATTGTAATATTTCCTATAAGAATAGACCTGCGGATTGCAACTCGTATTTTTGTTAATAATACTAATTTAAATAATGATTTAATTTTAAATAAATACATATTAATATAATAATTAATTAATTGATATGGTCACAAAAATACAACAAAATTGTTATCACATAATATTACTATGAGCTGCTGCTAAATAGAAAAATTGACAATTTTGTAATTGTATAAACAGCAGAAGTGTTAAGGTTTACGTTTATTCATTTAGCAGATCATTTTTTTTTATCCAAAATGACATATAGTGATAATAGTTTGGAAAAAAAAATTAAATTAAATATAGTGATTATAGTTTGGTTTCTAAATATCAATTGAACAGTAACACTGTTTAGAGGGCATAATATGCATTTGCCATGTTTCTTTCTGTCCTGCATCTGAACATGTCTTTCATGGACTTTTACAGCACAGAATAACTGATAAAATCCTCCTGGTCAAGTGTCTGACTGTCCTTGGGGTGGTCATCTTTATGTTCTTCCTGAACTCCTTTGTTCCTGCCATACATCTGGATCTGGGTAAGCAAGAGACAAACATTTGTGTTAAACACAAATAATCAGGATTCATCTGTTTCTATTGCTGAACTGGCCCTGCTGTTTACATGCCTCACTGTATAATTATGAGGGCATGTTTCTTCTCTGTTTGAGCAGAGGAAATGGAATCACAAGTATATCTCGCTATTTTTGAAATGATCAAAAATGTGCCAATTCCTCCACCACGGAGCAAACATTTCATTTTATATGCATTCTATTTGGGTTCGTAGAATAAAATTAGAGAAACAAATGCTATTCTAGTAAAGCTGGCCAATTTCTCCCTTGATCTAATTGGTGTGTGTATGAACCTGTCAATGTATTGATGTCGTAATTGTTTGCAGCTGGGCTTTAAATGCAGAAAAAGACACAAATGCAAAACCACAACAATGGAGTAGCGTGAGATTAAATAACACTGCTAGTATTACTCACCCCAAAATTAGTCTTTTGTTTCTGTTTAGGCTTCCTTTTTGTTCTAGCTTTGTCGAACTGGTTTATGGACGTGTTTATTATACGGCGAATGAGAAGTCAATTACAGATGGAAATGAGATCGAGAACTTCACCAAACACATTAGTGAGAACGAGTTGGTCAATCAGAGAAGGCCAGCCACACAGCTCACTTACTGTAGGTTGTTGTGTTGTTTGGGTCTGATTGTGTATTGATAATCAGTTCTCATTTGTGGACAGGTTTATCTTGTGGAAAGATGACACATGAATATTAGTTTCTCTTCATTCATACAAAATCATGAATTTTTTCCTTTCCACAGCTGTGTACATAATTAATCGGCAATGATCGACAAAATAATCACTGTACATTACCATTTTGAAAAAACAGTGGGGTTCTGCTTTCAAATTTCTTTTCAGTGCATCGTTCTGATCAAAGCCAGGGTCGGACAGCATGGGCTGCAAATGACTGTCATTAGACTTTCATTAGGTTGACACCATCATCACCTCTCCATTTGACCTTTGATATTGATTATTTAATCATGGCCGAGGATACAGTGCGCCTGCTGGAGGGCAATGAAGCACACAGGAACTGACTTACTGGTGAACAATTTAGCACATTTATGTGAACAATGCTAGCAGTAACAGTGCATCTGGGAGTTTTCTTGATTTTTAGGTCACTGAAAAGCTGTTAGAAGAAAAAAAATAGGCTCTGAAAGGTCATTTCTATAGGTCCATCAAAACATTTCACATATAGGTCATAATGGAATTTCAAGGAAATATCAATAATTTTCTCAGTGTGAGACTTAACTCTAAAAGTAAAGATATTTTCATGCTTAAAAAATCCAAAGAGCTCATAGAAAACAACAACCAACATTTGATTTTAGAAACTTGTGGAATTCATTTTTTTATGTAGATAAAATTCAACAGTTTTTCTTGAAATTGCTGATTGATTTGGTAGTTTTCCCGAAATATATTGACACCTAGTGGCATAGATACAGATTTAGAATAAAGCAAAAATGTTCATTAAGCATTATAAAAATACCCTATTCGAATAGAAAGCCATGATGAATTTATTCCACAAGCGAAAGTGTTTGGTAAAAGGAATTTTTGAGTGAAAACGATTAGTATCTGTCTGGTCATGTGATCTCAACATTTCAACCCACATGATGCGATGCTCCATGTACTGTAAATTAAGCAGCCTTATTATCTTTATTATTATGGATATGTCTTTGAGTCATGAGTCTTTATCTCATGTGAATGTATGTTTTAAACCATTATCTTTTAAAGTCCCCCTGTAGTCAAATATTTTATCCCTTAAAACGTATCTTTGATCATCAAAATGACATTTAAATGTTTTTTCTTGTGAAAATAATTTTCTCATGCCTTAAAATAGCTTGAATGTAACTCAACACCCTTGCCTCATTTACTATACGCTGATCTATGAACAGTGTTGGGGGTAACTCATTACAAGTAATGCGAGTTACGTAATCAGATTACTTTTTTCAAGTAACTAGTAAAGTAACGGATTACTTTTTAATTTACAAGAGAATATCTGAGTTACTTTTTCAAATAAGTAACGCAAGTTACTTTTTTTTTTCAAATTTATTGATTGACAGCTCTCCTGTCCCCATGTTCAGAGAAATCAGAAGATGTTACTGTAGTTTTAAAATAAATATGAATATGCATTAATATGCATCTCACTCACAAAAAAAAACACAGATTCAGTATTCCTCAAAATGAATAAAAATAATGCAACTCAGAAAATACGACGCAAACCTGCAATAATTAAATGTAAACAACACAAATATCCTTTATGTATTTAATCCCATTCTATTAACCAATGTCTTTGCTTCTGACCTTCGATGATCCAGTTCAACCATAATAATAAGCACAAATTACTCTAGACAAACATTCGTGTGTCTTTTTTTATAACAAGTGTGTTGAAATTTCTTCTTCTGCATTCTACTGTACGGACTTAAATTTACTTTCCCTTCAGCCTGAGGCTTATTCATTTCACTTTTGGTGTGAAAAGGCTTTTATATTTGCCAAAAATTTTTTTAAAAACAAACAAGCAAGCCTGGTCCAGATTTAAAAAGTAACGCAAAAGTAACGTAACGCATTACTTTCCATAAAAAGTATCTAAGTAACGTAATTAGTTACTTTTTTATGGAGTAACGCAATATTGTAATGCATTACTTTTAAAAGTAACTTTACCCAACTGTCTATGAATATGCAAATTAGTCCCACCTCCACTCACTCACACCAGCCAGCCCCTCCTGATCCACTGAACTGTAGTAAACGCAAAACAATGGCATACACGGATAATGACTGATAAAACTATGTTTTTACTAGCGGAAAAACTACAGTGAATACTGTAACATTAATTAAAGTTACTTACTTGACGATGTTGTGTCCTAAAATGCCTTGAAGGCTCGAATGCAGCCGTTTGTGATTCTTAATTCGCGACCGCGAGCATACGCGTGTGAAGTGCAGAAGCCGATGCGGGAGAGGTGGGTCTGACTCCAGGCTACATTTACACTGCTGCCGCGGGTTATTATTCAAGTTAGAGGTTCTAAATTCACGTTAAACCACGGCTTCATGGATTTTTTGCTCTATTTTATTTTTGGTTTTGTGCTGGTATTGGTATATTTTGCATGCAAGTGATAGGAATCGATCCCTTGACGTGATTGGGAAATTTTTTTTTGGATTGGACATAGCAACGAGGGCTGTTTTCAAACCGCATTTCTGGGAGTGTTCTGCCTTGGGAAACGACAGTTTAAAGGGGTCATAGGATGCTACATGCACTTTTACAAGTTGTTTGAACTGAAAGTGTGTGTACACAACCACCCTAAAATGATAAAAATCCACACAGTGTTTTTTTGTTAATCTACTAAAATCTTTACCCCTTTCTCAAATCGAGCCGATCTCAGATGCTGTGTGATGTCACAAAAACAGGCCCTCAACGATAGTTTGTGTGACCCGTAGCGTTTCAGCACAGACTGGGCTGGTGTTTTACCTTAGACCCACCCTGAGTGAGCTGTGAACAGTCTGCCATTGTTTCGCCGCCGCAGCAGATGTAGACAAGAATGACTCCTAAGCGATTGAGGTGTTCTGTTGTTGGATGTAATAATGAACATAGCAGTCGTCATTTACTCCCGACATCTGAGCCGCTGAACTCGCAGTGGAATGCGTCTATGTTCACGCGAATTATTCGTGATCCAGCTTCACCTACAGAAGAAGTGAGTATAAGGTTTTTTTTAAAGAATCTTTGCAAATTGCCTTTCCTTATAATGTGCTAATTAGCAAGTTTAACGATGAATGCGCCTAAAGTAAACAGTCTCTCTGAGAGCAGCTCGGAAGAGAGGGGCGGGGTCAGCAGAGCTCATTAACATTTAAAGGAAAACGCTACAAAACTGCGTGCTCTGAAAAGAGCTGTTTTTGACAGGGTAAAAAAGGTGTTTTTTACACTACCATTGAGAAATTTTAACCAAACTATGTTACAGACTTTTCATTAAGACCCTAAAGAATCATATCAACTTGTGGAAAATGGGCATCCGATGACCCCTTTAAGGAGAAAATACTCAGCAATGGTGTTGATTAATAGATTGGCACATGTTTTGTCTAAAAGCATATTACAAACACCACATAGACAAATAAACAACATAAAAAAAATGCTGCTGCAGAATGATAAATCTGATGGTTTGAGGTATACATATCGATTTTTGTTCATTTTTAACCAAAATCTCTTCTGTAGTGCAACTTTAAAGTATTATTAATTTATTTTAGGGTAAAACTTTTTAAATGAGGAAATGAAAAGGTCCACATGCATATTAAATATTACTAATGTAACTCATCTCTTGATATGGTCATTTATTTATGAATAAATAAGTTAAGATCCAGGCATAATTTATCTCCTGGGCAGCACAAAAGCTGTACCACCAAATAATGAATGAGGAAACGGTGGAAGATTAATCAAAGTAGAAAACACACAACAGCTCATTTTTTCCAAGAAAATTCTGAGAGAGAGAGAGAGTTCTTTATAAAGAAGGTGCTTGTGGAAACACATTTGCTTTAAAATTAAGAACATGATGAGGTGGTGTTTGTGTCTCACTCAATGAGCCAGAATGCCTGTGTTGTTTTGGGTATGATGAATGAACCTCCCAGGCTGAAGGCCCCCAGTTCCTCCTCCATCTTCCGTTGGATGCCGTGGGGAAACACTGAAGCGAAAAGCAAATGAAAAGTTACTTTTTTGGACTTGTGTTGTGACAAAACTGTCTCAGTGCCAGTGTGGAAGATGTCTGGGATTCTTTTCACACCATGCATGGACTACAGTGCTAGAGTTTGTGTATTTGTGTTATCCAAATCAGTGAATATGCTTCACTTCTAAAGAAAAGATGCACAGTATATATAATATACAGTATATATTATATGTAATACTAGTTTACTTATTGAGGTGGCTGACTGTGAGGAATATTTAAGGTATCCAAGTGACGTGAAAGTTGTTAACCCCCATGTTTTGTTGGACCCAGAAGCCCCTTTATTATCTCAAAAAACATGCTTATAATTTAAGTATCAAACTGATACTTGACTTTTTCTAATCTTATGAGAACCAAAACAAACTTTTTAACCACAGTTTTAAAGAGATTAAAGCTTCATTATTTTCCTTCTCCTGGGTTTTCATTAGATCAGAGCATATTCAAAGACTCTGAAGGGAAAACAGGAGCTTAATTTTGGAAATAAATTATAATTTTTGTAATTATGTTTGCATATACATCTTTGGGGTATCAACCAAAAAAAAGGGGTATGACAGATATTTGAATTACGCTTGTCACTTACATTTTTACAATTCGATTTCAACTTTGTTTGTTGCAGTTTCGTCTATAAATTTCCACCAACTCCATTCTGATTTATTATTAGTAATTATTATTACTGATATATTCTTTTTTTTAATTAATAGACTTCCTGTTACATAACTTTGTCTTCTATCATCTGGCTATTCTGAACACCATTGCCTTTTACCTCATTTACCTTGTTCTTTACCTTGTTTAAACCAGTTTTGTTTAAACTTTGTTAATGAATTCTCCTCCACAATTACAGTACATCTGTGTCCTCTGTGCAGCTGGTCTCTTCTCTGCCTTCTTCTGTTCTTTCTCTTCCTGTCTTTGGCTCTTCCTCTGTTCGTCCTTCTCATCCCTTATTAAATGATTTCCCATGGGCAGTCTTCAGCACTCACCTGTTTAATCAAATTTTGCTAGAATTGGAAGCATACTGTCGCCCTCTCTGCTATGATTTATAGCGTATCGGTTTGTTGCAGCATTTACTGACCAGTGTTGGTCATAATCCCAAAAGTATGTGTGCATGCATGTGTAGTGTTTTGTGCTAAATTTGAGAAGCTTGAATAGTAACTCTTTGACCATTGTCCAGCTTGTTTTAATAGAGGCACTTCACACACTGGCATTGCTGGCTAAAGTCCAAAGCCTCTGGCTGGCTAACAGGAAATAGCCTGCTGAAAGTGGGGTCTTTAGATAATTGCTCAGTAATTTGTTATCCTTCTTTGAGTGGGATAGATTTTTGACATTTATGACTATTTCTGTTGTCAAAATTGTGGATTTTTCATGAATTTGAAGTGTATGCGGGCTAATATGAAACTGAAAAACAAGATAAGTCTTTTCCCAACTATTCCTTCATTTTTGAAGAAAAGTTCTCGCTAACAATCAGTCTTTCTGGGCAACGTTTTATGGATGACCCTACTTTTCTGGGGACCCAAGCACTGGTTATGGCAAATGATTTTGTTTGAGGACCCAGATTTGACTAATTTCATTTGCAAGAATGTGGCCGTTTTTAAGTTGGAACATACTTTTGCTAGCTTTTACCATGCGACTGATGAAATTGTGCCAACAAATCAACAAAGGAGAATTTTTTTACTCTATAAAATTAGTATGTTTATTGTTTGTATTTAGCATTTATTCCCCAGATCTGCGACCCATTTTCCTTTTAGGATTGTGACACACCATTTCCACTGAACACCATGACAGGATCTGGTTCCTGATTGTCCAGAGGAAGGCCCTGTCTTATTATATGAAAAATAAATGTAATTTCGGCCCCAAAGCTTTTATAGTGTGTGGTGTACATGACCGTCTGCTCAACACATGCTGCTTCAAAGACTGAACTCACTACTTGTTCCTGCTTTTAACTCAAGGCCAACACACACTCATTTACGCTATACCAAACGAACATCATCCACTCTTCCTTTCCCTCTCATATTTGTTTTCTGAGTACACAGAGGATTAATATTCAATAGAAAGATTAATAATGCACAACAAATAAATGCAAAATAACAAGAAATGAAATTTTGGGAAATGTTTTGGGAAATGATGACAAACACAGTATTATTTTCAGGAAACATTTTATCTGAATGCTACGACGAATGTCCCCTTAATGGTGCGCCAGTAAAACACAACCTAGAGAAGATAATCCACTACCTGCACTTATGTTCGTTTCAAACTCTAATTTTACTGCTTGTAAATGTTTCTCCCAGTGTGTAAGCATACATTAACTGGGCTAATGGCTCCTGTTCGTTTGTAGACATTTGCAGTCTCTTTTTGTTTTTTTGTTTTTTTTTTTTTTTTGAAACTGTCAGCGTCAAACATTTGCATGTAATACACAGGTCCAGAATAAAGCTTGTTTTTCTGTGGCTATTATAGTAAAGGTCAAAGGCTGAGATGTGACGCATTAGTTGTGCACGGTCCTGATGTCTAAATGGCACACTCGTTATGATGGACTTCTACCACCGCATGTGATGGTGTGCTATACCACTGGTCCGCATCCTGCTGTATTATCCATCTCACTTTAGTGACTCGTACATTTTGTCCCTGACACGCTGCGTATGTTTTTAATCCCAGAGGCTTCTGGGAAACAGTACGTCATCACTTAATCAGTGGTAAAATTTCTGGCAGTATTTCATGACAGCATGCACAATGTTCAGACCAGCTAATGTCCTTTTATATTTCACCTCCATTCTTGATAGATATTTTGGACTGAGTGGATTAAAATAAACTGTGGCACAGGTTGACTTTTATTTTGCTTATATTGTACAGTGACAGGGAATGTTCACATAAAAATGAAGATTCAGCTACCATTTACTTACCCTCATGTTGTTTCAAACTTGTAAGTTTTTCTTTATTCTGTGGAACACAAAAATATATTTCTAAAATGTCTATCTCATATAAATGCTGTTCTTTTGAATTTTCTATTTAATCAAATAATCCAGAAAAAAAAGTATCACCCTTTTTCCACAAAACTATTAAGCAGCACTATTGTTTTCAACATTGATAATAATTAGAAATGTTTCCTGAGCAGCAAATTGGTATATTAGAATGATTTCTGAAGGACCATGAGACACTGAAGACTAAGTAATGGTGGCTGAAAATTCAGCTTTTCCATGACAGGAATAAATAACATTTTAAATATTTTAAAATAGAAAACAGTTATTTAAAATCATAATAATATTTCATAATATTACTGTTTTTATTGTGGTTCTGATCAAATAAATGCAGCCTTGGTGAGCATAAGACACTTCTCAAACATATAAAAAAGCATACAGAATTAATTAATATGATATCCTCTCTCAGGGAAACCAGCACTTTTATGTTCTGTTTATGTTGTATTTGCGATTCCCATCATTTATTTAGGCTGAGATACTTAGATCAGTGTCGGACACATCACAGAAGCCTTTAATGAAGGCTTTCCAGTAACTGGCTTATTATTCTTATGCCCTGACAGCCTGTAGTCCATTGTGGCGTTGCAGACTACCTGTGGTGTCTGTATATTGATGTGCAGAACGATTATTAGTCCGTTTGAGCAGTGGCTGGACTGTGTTTCTAATTGAATGCCGCTGTTTGGTCTCTCTCCCGCTGAATGTTTTTTTTGTGTGAGTGGAATACCAGATTTAGGAACACTGTGGTCGGCTGATGAGAAAGTGTTTGTGGTCATGGGAAGGCAAGATAGATAGAGACATAACATATGATTGATGCACTGCATTAACACCAGTCTGCTGTTTTCCAGGATTCCATTATCTTAAAACCTTTATGTGCAACAACAGGAAATAAAATGTTTGTGTGAACAGTGTTCTTGGTTCTTTTCCAGTGATCTCGGCTTGATGTACTGTTTTGTCCCTCAGGTTGGATCGCTATCTTGGGGGCTCTGTGGTTACTGGTGCTGGCCGACATTCAGGACTTCGAGATCATACTTCACAGAGTGGAATGGGCCACCCTGTTGTTCTTTGCTGCTCTGTTTGTGCTTATGGAGGTATGGTAATGCTCAAAAAACGCCCACATATCCCAATGTTCTGTCATCTATTACATCGTAGTAATGGCTAGTCATTGTTTACCAAGATCAGTTTAGCTGGTCACCGGCCCATGTTGTTTTGGATGCTAGTTCGGAGCCTGTCATGCCTCTAACGTGCCCCCTAAAATAATTTTTTTAAATGCAACCAAAAAATGCAATAATAAAATAAACATTAAAGGGGTCATATGATGCTATTTCAATTTTTCCTTTCTTTTTGGAATGTTACAAGCTCTTGGTGCATAAAGAAGATCTGTAAAGTTGCAAAGACTAAGTCTCAAATCCAAAGACATATTCTTTATAAAAGTTAAGAGTCTACCACGCTTACCTAAAACGGCTCATTCTAACACGCCCCCACATGTCTACGTCACGATGTGGGAAGATTTGCATAACGCCGCCCAATTGTTCACGCAAAGAAAAAATGTAACTTTTGTCTCGTTATTATTGTTGTGCCTCTCCGCCATGTCTTGAAGGTGTTGTGGTGTGTTTCGTTGTGAAGTGAACTACTTTGTTGGGCCCTTCCAAAAGAGGATCCGTGTTGGTCGCTGAGTAAATACCTTAATTCGCCGTGTGGATCGCCAGATCTTCTTTCATTCATCATCACCGTGGACGAAAGCGGAGTCTAGCCCGGGGTCACACATGGGGTTGCTCAAGATGCAGACCATGTTTTTATGTTTACGCGGCTCGATACTCAACGCAACGCATAAAAAGACAGTATTTATAATCCGTAATTATGTCCCCACTGTATTCAACAAATGCCTCATTTATAATGGTTTTTAATGTTTTAGTCTCGTCGCTCCGGCCTGACAGGGCATCAACACTATGGTAAGGGTTGTAACATTTCCGTCACATGCTTGAGGTTTTCGGCCAATCACAATGCTTTGGATAGCTGGCCAATCAGAGCACACGTCGCTTTTCAGACGATGAGCTTTGTAAAAATGTACGCATTTCAGAAAGGCAGGGCATAGAGGAGAAACAATAAGTCAGTATGTGGAAATAATGTTTTTTTTAACCTTAAACCGCATAAACACATTTTATTACACCAAATATACAAAATAATGTTTTTTTTTTTAGCAACATCATATGACCCCTTTAAAATGCCCCCAAACTAGGATTTAAATAAAAAAAGTTAATTATTTTTATCATTATTTAAGAAAAAGTGTTCTTTCTACTTTCTTATTTAATCTCTACTATCTAGCTATCTTTCTTCCTCATCTATCTATCTATCTATCTATCTATCATCTATCTATCTACTCTATCTATCTATCTATCTATCTATGCTAATACATTTTTTTTAGTCGATATCATTTTTATACCCCCCCCCCCATTGTCATGAAAGATAAAATATTAATAGTGTATATAATAGGCCATTTTTATGTTTATTTTTATCTATCACATTCATAAATAAAGAAGGAGAAAGAGGGTGACTTGAGATTGGGAGTCGAAGTAAGGAGAAAGTGAGCATGTCAGCAGCAGAAATGCTGGGTTTGCTGTTTGTGTTGGTTTAATCCTTTCTTTTGTTAGGAGAACATTATTCACACAGGGAAGCCCACCCCTTGGGCCCAGTGGGGAGCTTAACACTGCTCCAAGATAAACTGTTTGCCCTCTATAGCAGAGTCAACATTCATAGTCACTCATACCAGTGTGTACTGCAAGCGCTGAGAAAAAAAATTATGATTTCTGATATTCCACTTCCATTTAAAAGATGGAAAATCAGAGCTGTCAGGTTAAATGTCTGTTGTTTTGGTTTCTGGTCTATGGCTTGATTTTTCTCTTTGGTGTATTTTTAAAGGCCCTAGCCCAGCTGCAGCTCATCGACTACATCGGGGAGCAGACAGCAGTGTTGATAAAAGTGAGTATTTGCTCCAGAAGTATTTGGTACTGTAATACTTTGGGGGGATTTCACTAGGAATTTATATTTGCATGGGCTGTCTGTGTTGCTTTGGTGCTCGACTCACTAAAGGTGTTATGCAATCAGCACAAAATCTATCCAAAAAGTGGTATTAAAATATGTATGTGGTATATGATACAGGTATAAGGTATGTGATACGATCACAAGTGGGAAGGCGACACATGCTGTTTACACCTTGATGTAACATGCTTCAGATGTGTCTCCTGTGACCACTCATGATCGGATTTTGAGGGAAAGGTCTGTTTCTGCCTCAGTGTAAAAACCAAGGCTCCTGAAAAAGTGGACGGGCGCTGTTTTACTCTGTATCTTCTTTCATACATGGACCATAATTCTGAGAGCTTGCATTACCACACTAAAAAAAAAAAAAACAATGTCAACCAGCCAAATGAACCTCATTAAATAATGTGGCTGGCTCAAATTATTGTTATCTTTGATCCAATAGTAGGGTTGTGTGGGCCATAAATAGAGAGATTTCCAGAGGTCTGGAAGTGTCCAGCTCTGCCTGGCTGGCAATCACACTCTGATAGACCTGTCAGTTTGTGTTTGCTGTGTGGGCCTTTTACAATCAGAGTAATTATTCATGACAGGTGCTGCTGTGGGGCTCTGATGCATTCAATCCAATCAGCAGCACCAGGACCCCCAAAATCTGACCATGTAGATGAACAACCAAAGAGAGAAATAGTGGGGAAATGACTGAAATAAAACCGTGTTCTAATAAACAGCATTCCTACATGCTTATGTAAAAGCTATGGTGCGTTTTCACATACGTTATAGCTGGATTGAAAACAGGCATATGGTGAAGAGTGTGTGTTTATGTCTGTTTGTGTACATGTGTTGTTTTGTGTTTCGGTTTATGAAAGCAACAGAGCATGAAATAATGAATCCAGTGTGACTGTGTCATGAACACATTGTCTGCAAACCCTCCCACCTTTGTGTTGGCATCTATGTGCCTGTGTGTGCGTGCGTTTGGTTGTGACATATTTTATTGTTATCTTCTCTCCCAGGCAGTGCCAGAGGATGAGCGGTTGGCCATCGCCATCATTTTGGTCATGTGGGTCTCAGCACTGGCCTCCTCTCTTATAGACAACATTCCCTTCACTGCCACTATGGTAAGGAACAGACATACTCCTTCAGGCATTTGCACACAAACACAAAGATATGGTGAAACAAAACTAGCTCTAAATCTCACTCTAGTTTGTCTGACATCTTAGTACAATGGCCTTTTTTTAGTACTTGGACTTGAAAGAAGGCCTTTATTTGATAAAAAAAAACTTTTCTATATTTTTAAATGTAATTTATTCCTCTAATATGCTCTAATATCCTCTGATTTGCATATTAGAGGAATACATTTCCTATGTTTATCAATTTTGAAAATAGTTTTGTGGCTTAATATTTATGTGGATACCATGATACATTTTTTCAAGATTTTAATTGTTTTTGTGATGCAATTAAAATTATAGTTAAATTAAATTATTCCATTAATTAATTATTTTTTTTGTAAAATAAATTGACAGTATATATAAAATTATATATTATTAGATGCTGAAATTGCTCACCATTTTGCTTAAATTTCACTTTATTTAATCACCTTTTTGATGTTCCCTGCAATAGGCCTATAGGCAAAGTCTTTTATACAACAGTTCTGTGAACAAGAAGTTATGTAATGCGTAATATGCAGTCACTTGATCATTATCACAAAATAAGACAAGATTATCAGGCCTCTGATGTGAGCCAGGAGGGTCTTGGATGATTCTGAAGCAATTTATGTAATGATAATGACTCGAGTCCCTTAACTTGAGGGTCTGTCATATCTTGCCTATAGGGAGCCTGAATTGGCGCCAGATTTGAGAGTTCTTTCAATTGAACCCCTGCAAACAAAGTAGAACGTGAAATGTCTCATCACTATTGTAACAATATTTATCCAAAGTAGAAGACTAGTGATGTTGTATGATTAGAAATATGCTTTTTCAAATAGTTTTAGAATGGCATGTCTCACTGGAGGACACTGCTGTCACTGCTTGACATGTCGTGTCAACTACCCACGTTCTGTTGACAAATAGGTGAAAATAGTGCATCTTATCCTCTATAGTCAACCGAAACATGTGAGAATCAGTAGCGAGTGGTGATGTGCTGTCAGAGCAGCACATGAATCATGTGCATCATGAAAGAACACGTGCTGTGAGCTGATATGATGAACATGGCACCAAATGAGCAGAAGGGAAGAATGCAGGGCAGATGAAGAGACAAGTCACTTCAGAAATCACTTAGCATTTCAAAATACTTTTTTTCATTTCCTCCTCCTCCAGCGTTTTCCACAGGTTTAATTTGATCTGTCTATTTTGTCCTCTTTTCTTACTTTCTTTTGCTTCCTTTCTCACCTTGTGTGTAGTAGGGATGGGCAGAACTACATTAGTTGTTAGGTTAGGCAACTAGTTAGGCAAAGTTTGTTAGGTTGTAAGGAACAACTAGCTGAATACTAGTCCTGTAGTCAAAATGACCCCGATTATATATATTTCTTAGGACGTGTTTGCATAAAGATCTCACTGTGTTTGACTAGTCAGTTGTTAGATGACATGTTAGCCACTGGGACCTGCAACTCTTGTCCTATTTTGTCTTATTCTTGCTCCCCCCCCCCCCCCACCCCACCCCACCCCCCACTGTCTGTCTCTTTCTTCGCATCGGTCAAAAAGGAGAGATAAACAGGGTGAAATGTATTTGAGCTCAGCATATACCGTGGTGGTAATGGATCACATGACATCCACATGGAGCACTGAACATCTGATCTGAAGATCAATACAGTGTCTAGAAGCGGTTTACTTCTGTCCCTGCCTGTTCTCATCTGTAAGGGATTATATAGGACATATACATGGCTGCAGTCATGGCCCTGCTCACCATGTTTGTCGATCTCCTTTTGTTTCCATGGCTATTTGTTGGGTGACTTGCCAATGATTGTTCTGTAATTGCAGTAAGTAAACTGGATCAAAGTGCTTGTGGGATTTAATGAAAGTTATTATTGACCGTTCTTAACCTTGATAGCCTAAGGTTCTATCTTTGTGGTAAATCTTTAAACCACAATTGATGTTTTATTTTCAGTAACCCTAAGTGGGGATCCTGAAATTGATCTACAAGAAATCCCAAAAGAACTGCCTGGTGAGAACCAGCATATCTGAATCTGACTGACAACAATGAAATTTAAATGACTGTTTTCCATTTTTCATGAAAATATATTAAAATGTAATTTAGTCCTGTGACCGCAAAGCTGAATTTTCAGCAGCCATTACTCCAATCTTCATTGTCACATGATCATTCAGAAAAAAATAATTGCTAACAACATGCTGATTTGGTGCCCAGAAAACATTTCTCTGATTAGTAACCGCCCTATATTATTATCATCAATGCTGAAAATAGTTGTTGCTTAACAATTTAAGAACTGTAAAAACTTTTTTTTGATGAATACAAAGTTCAAAAGGACTGCTTTATTTAAAGTAGACATTATTTTTTTTTAACAAAAAAGTCTGTACTGTCACTTTTGATCAATTAAATGCTTGCTTGCTGCATCAAAGTGTTAATTTCTTTCAAAAACCAAATTATTGAATGGTAGTGTATATATCAGTATATGATAAAAAAAAATAACTATATTTTCCATTTATTATGATATTTGTTAGGTAATAATCTATTAAATAAGTGTGATAATAGTTAGTTTTTGCAAAATAAATCCTTTCAAGGTGACCATGGCCGTGATTACTTTGTGATTAAAAACACACTTGCTATAGATTATCCCCTAAATATAGTCCTTATGTCTACACCTCCATAAAAGAACAAATGTCCCCATATAACTTATTATACAGTAGCTGTTCATGTGTAGACAGCATAATGAAAGTTTAATAATATAATAAATATACTAATATTTATGATTGCAGAGTTATGATAATAGAGAGCATGTGTGATATCTGTAAAAATGTTTCCATGCCACCTGTGTCAAGTTAAAAGGGCTAATTTTGTTTTTTTTTTTTTTTCCCACACAGATTAAAAAATTGCTATTTGCGCTACACTGCAAACATAAAACTGCTATTTTCTTGTCAACACAAGTGTACGGTTGCTTTGGCTCCTGGTGCCCTCCCATCCACGCTGGCGATGCCACAGCTGAATGAGCCGGATGGCAAATGTAGTAGAAAATGTAATCACAGTTGTGCTGTGTAATTTATTCTAGTCGATTGCAGCTGAAGCCGCTGTTAGCTGGGAGGCCAGTGTGTAGCAGACAAGTGGCTACACGCAGAAATCTTCGAGGCAGAAGACATTTTCTGCAAATATGCAATCTTTAAATTATGCTACACTGGTGGGAAGATCGAATGCTTATGTGCCTTGAGAAATGCATGCATGCATATTTGTTGTTGTTGCCACAGGGATCCATTCCCTGCTTTTCACCATTATATTCTCATGCTAAGCACTGATGGCTATAGCCATTGTGGAGTGTTTTTGTCTTGTTTATATCCATGTAGATTTCATGCCTGTGCCAAAGCAGTGATGCTTGGATCATACATGCTGTTTCATGAGATTTTCATTTGCTGTTTATTCAAGCTCTGTGTTTGTGCAAAAAGAGAGAAATATGGCAAAGAAATCTAATGTCATCAACTATTGATTTTCTTGTTCTTGACTTGTGGAGCAGAAGAATATGACTCAATCTGCTAATAGGTTGGACGGCTGTCAGAATTTTTGAATATAACATTCTCTGTGACCCTGACATCCACAATGTTTGGTTCTTGACAGATGGTTGTTTGTAATAGGCATTGCTTAATTTTTCATTGTTCAAATACATTGCCTATGAGAATTATGATCAGGGCATTTTGCATCTATCTGTCTGTCTATCTGTCTGTCTGTCTGTCTGTCTGTCTGTCTGTCAGTCAGTCGTCAGTCAGTCAGTCAGTCAGTCATCAGTCATCAGTCAGTCAGTCAGTCAGTCAGTCAGTCAGTCAGTCAGTCAGTCACATACAGTGGGGGGAAAAAGTATTTAGTCAGCCACCAATTGTGCAATTTCTCCCTCTTAAAAAAATGAGAGAGGCCTGCAATTTTCATCATAGATATACCTCAACTATGAGAGACAAAATTAGAAAAAAATCCAGAAATCACATTGTAGGATTTTTAAAGAATTTTTTGCAAATTATGGTGGAAAATAAGTATTTTTCATCTCAATACTTTGTTATATGGACGGGGGGGGGGGTACCCTTTGTTGGCAATGACAGAGTTCAAACGTTTTCTGTAAGTCTTCACAAGGTTTTTCACACACTGTTGCTGGTATTTTGGTCCATTCCTCCATGCAGATTTCCTCTAGAGCAGTAATGTTTTGGGGTTGTCGCTGGGCAACACGGATTTTCAATTCCCTCCAAAGATTTTTTTATGGGGTTGAGATCTGGAGACTGGCTAGGCCACTCCAGGACCTTGAAATGCTTTTTACGAAGCCACTCCTTCGTTGCCCGGGCGGTGTGTTTGGGATCATTGTCATGCTGAAAGACCCAGGCACGTTTCATCTTCATGCCCTTGCCGATGGAAGGAGGTTTTCACTCAAAATCTCACGATACATGGCCCCTTTCATTCTTTCGTTTACACGGATCAGTTTTCCTGGTCCCTTTGCAGAAAAACAGCACCAAAGCATGTTGTTTCCACCCCCATGCTTCACAGTAGGTATTGTGTTCTTTGGATGCAACTCAGCATTCTTTCTCCTCTAAACACGACAAGTTGAGTTTTTACCACAAAGTTCTATTTTGGTTTCATCTGACCATATGACATTCTCACAATCCTCTTCTGGATCATCCAAATGCTCTTTAGCAAACTTCAGATGGGCCTGGACATTTACTGGCTTAAGCAGGGGGACACGTCTTGCACTGCAGGATTTGAGTCCCTGGCGCGCAGTGTGTTACTGATGGTAGCCTTTGTTAATTTGGTCCCAGCTCTCTGCAGGTCATTCACTAGGTCCCCCTGTGTGGTTCTGTGATTTTTGCTCACAGTTCTTGTGATTATTTTGACCCCACGGGGTGAGATCTTGCGTGGAGCCCCAGATCGAGGGAGATTTTCAGTGGTCTTGTATGTCTTCCATTTTTCTAATAATTGCTCCCACAGTTGATTTTTTCACTCCAAGCTGCTTACCTATTGCAGATTCTGTCTTTCCAGCCTGGTGCAGGTCTACAATTTTGTTTCTGGTGTTCCTTTGACAGCTCTTTGGTCTTGGCCATGTGGAGTTTGGAGTGTGACTGTTTGAGGTTGTGGACAGGTGTCTTTTATACTGATAACGATTCAAACAGATGCCATTAATACAGGTAACGAGTGGAGGACAGAGGAGCCTCTTAAAGAAGAAGTTACAGGTCTGTGAGAGCCAGAAATCTTGCTTGTTTGTAGGTGACCAAATACTTATTTTACCGAGGAATTTACCAATGAATTCTTTAAAAAAAAAATCCTACAATGTGATTTTCTGGATTTTTTCCCCCTCATTTTGTCTCTCATAGTTGAGGTATACCTATGATGAAAATTACAGGCCTCTCTCATCTTTTTAAGTGGGAGTATTGACAATTGTGGCTACAAATTCGTTTTGGCCCCCTGGTACAGATGATATAGTTATCTGATGTGTTTTTTTTTTTTTCACAGATTCCTGTGCTTATAAACCTTAGTCAAGATGCTGATGTCAACCTACCAGTCAAACCTCTAATTTTTGCATTGGCAATGGGAGCTTGCCTTGGAGGTCAGTTACATTTTTGTCTCTCTCCTATATTATTCAGTATAAGTGTTAAAAAAAAAACATGCCATTACAGCAAACTTGGTTCAAGTGGATTGATGAACAGCAATGAATACTATGCCTTTAAAAGACATCATTTGTAGTGTTTCATTTGAATTGCAAACCACCTCCTATAGAGGCGAAGAAATAATTGCTTTGCCTAAATGTATCTGTGATATATAATTAGCAATTTAAACTAGTGATTCAAAAAAGTTTATTTTTATTACATTGTGTCAACCTTAATAAGCTGTAGTTTTTCAATGCCTCTAATTTCTTCCTCACTGGCTTTGAAAGCACCACAGTGCACAAAAGATCGCTCTACATTTAGGAATGTAGTGTGCTTACAAGGCCATCTGAAAATGCCTCATTGCCTGTTTGGCTCTAAGGACATGGAGAGAGATGTGGCAGTCCTACTGCCTAATCAAAGGAGATGTGTTAGCTCTAGTATTGATCCATGGAATGCTAAGGCAGGCTTCTGGTTTTGTTGTAACGCTGACACCTTTCAAGATGTGAACATTTCATATGAAGACCATTCTTCTACAAGGCCAAACAACACGCTTTAAGAAATATGTCTCTTAGGAAAAGACAAATTGATGGGTGTAAACTGCATTTAGAGTTTTAAATTGTTCAAATTTATAAGGCATTTAGTCGTTAAATTGAAAATGTGATGTTGACGCATAATTTTTTTCTTTTTTAATGTCTCTCTATATATAATTACTGTACAATTATGTAATTGATATGCAACGATCGTTTCAAACTCCAGATTTTCAAAATTTAAAAAAATATATTTTGATATTTTTATGATGGAATTTCATTGTTATGACAAATTTAAATCAGACAAAATATAAACTTATATTTTATTTTTCAAAATATAACTTGGATCGCGGGACAGTAAATTGAAGAACACATCTAGATTCTCCAGAGTACATTTTTCTAGACATGCTATTGATGAAGTGATGACCTCTGTCCTTCATCAGAAAGCTATCATGCCTGTGATTTGAGTTGGGACATGCATTTCAAAAGCAGGTACTACAGAAGAAAACCCTTGCTAAATCACCTCCTGCAATTTAGCACTGAAGGTCATTTCGTTGCTTGTACTCTTAACAGAAGTGATTGCACAGTGGAGAACTTTAAATTGCAATCAGTATAACAAAATCTGCTGTGCACATTGACACCAATTAAATTCTAATATTCATTTATAAAGATCCGTGTTTGTACAGTGTTGTATTTGTAGAGGACATATAGTGCTATTTAAACATTTACAAATTCTCAGGTCTCTCTCTCTCTCAAGGCAGACTCGAGTGATTGGATAGAGTATATATGGAAGAATTCACTAGGCAAATTCCTTTTTTCATTAAAAATAAATGAATGTCTATGTTTATTTAGGCTATCAGATTTGTCCAAGATGATCATTCTTTTTTCCCCCTTCTCTTTCGATTCAAAAGGAAATGGGACACTGATTGGAGCATCTGCAAATGTGGTGTGTGCTGGGATTGCTGAACAGCATGGCTATGGATTTTCCTTCATGGAGTTCTTCAGGTATTTGTGTTGGGCACAAATTTATTTTTCCACACCTTTTATTACAAAATAGAGACTCTTTTGCGACCAACTGTGTTATGAAGTTGAGCTCAAATTCCATGCACATTTTCCGCCGTTTTGGTGTCTTTTCTATAAAAACATTTAAAGAGACATGCTTACTCATGCCAGTATTTTAATAAATTGTTGGTAACACTACAATAAGGTTCCATTTGTTAACATTAGTTATCTACATTACGTAACATGAACTAACAATGAAAGAATCATTTAAAAACATTTATTAATCTTAGTTTATTTTAACATTTACTAATACGCTAACATGAATGAATCAATAAACAGTTGTATTTTTATTAACTAACGTAAACAAAGACTAATAAATACTGTACCTATATGAAATTAGTGCTCACTGATAATTGTATTTTAGATTTAATTTTAACTACTGTTAAGTAAAGGGACCTTATTGTAAAGTGAATTTTTTTATGCTAGTCTATCATTTTTTTATAGTCTATTATATACTTGATATTTTGTTTAGGTGGTCTCTTCCTAAGTGTGCAATTCTTTGCCAAAATAAGCTGTGATGAGGACTCTTTTAGGGAATTTTTCCCCCCTCTGTCAAAGCTAGTATTGCTATCAGCAAAATTACCCTAGAGTGCCCTGGTGAGTCAATCCCCTAACTTTATGTCCAGATCACTCTTCAGGGAAAGCTGTGGCCAGTGGTAGCTTAAGTGACACATAGGGAGTCTGTTTCAGGGCACACTCTGATACACTTTTTAGCAATCTGCTTCTTCCGGTCATGTTCTCCCTTCTCTTCACATTATAAAATACACCATTTAAAGGTGGAGCAATATTGCAATCAAATAGAGAACTGCTTAACCAGCAGTTACAATCAAAATGCCACTCAACTCAAGCTTGCTTAATACATATATGTAAAGGTTATGTCATATAATGTCCTGTATGTCTGTCCTCTGTGTTTATATGAAATGTTTTGTTGTAAACACATTTGTCTTTGCATGCTCCTTGTACATCATGTTCCAAAAATATCCCTAAGTGTGTCTCTCTTTTTAAGAAGTGACAGACCTAGTTTTAGAGAGACTCTTAAGACAGCTTGATTTCAAGCACTCTCTAGTGTATCAACAAATACATCTGAATGTGGAAAAGGAGCTGCTCACTGATTACCTCTTGGTGAGAGGCTTGCAGAGATATTCACAGTCTCTTTTGATTCGGTTCTCGTTGCTTGTCACCACCTGCTCGATGGAAGTGCTTTCCATGCACTTCCATGCAAATACAGATGAATGCAGATATCTGGCTTTCTCCCAGTTGGTGGGGCGTTGGTGGTCAATGGTGAAAAAGAGGAAGTTGAATGCACATCTGATTGGACTGTGAAATTATCCCGGTGGGAGACAGTGGGGTCTTTCAATCTCAGTATATAGAATCCGAAAAGGAAGTTCAGACATGAGACGGGCACAGAGCCAGACATGAAGACACTTCACACTTTCACTATTACATTTGGAATTTTGTGTCTTTGGATTTACTTAAATACTACTGTACTTTGCCCAACTCCCTATACTATATAAAATGGCTCATTCTCCATTAATTATTATTGTACTCTTTTATTTATTTTATTAATGTCATTTATGTAATTTAAATGTAATGTAATTAAAATATATTTTGGGTGCTTTTCTTAGCAAATATCGGTTATGCAACTAATTGCAATTAATTCTGTTAATTAATTGGCTATTTGATTTTTTTTTTTTTTTTTTTTTCATAGTTATTGTTGGTCATGGTTTCTCATTTTGATTGTTTATAAATAGTACTGTGTAAAATATATAAATAGATTTATTTTATGTTAATACTTTACAATACGGTTAAATTCATAAAATTTATTAATATATTTTATATGAAACACTTAAGGTTCAATAAGGTTTAATAGGTATCAATTAGGTATCATGAATGAACAAATATCGATAATTTTACTGCATTTTTTTTAAATGATAAGTTTAATGAATTAACATTAGTCACTGTATAATGAACCAACATGAATTAAGTAAGGAATAATTGACGACAGGCCGTTGAAAATTATGTACACCCGAATGCACACCCGAATAATTAAACGGACCGGAGTCAATTATTCCGCTTATACTACGGTTACCACACCTCAAATATTGTTCAGATGTTGTATTTAAAGACATTTGTCTGGTTTTTGTCCTTAAAAAGCTCTTGTGAGTAGGATTAATTTCTTATCTCATCTCATCTCATCTCATCTCAAGTGTTGCATCTCATCCAACACCTCCGTTGCTAATTCCAAAATGTTATTTAGTCCTAGCAACGGAGGCTTGAGCCGTTGATATGCAGTTATTAATGCAGTCTAATGTGGTTATTAGAGAGAGGGAGAGAGAGAGATTAAGCTTGTGTGAATGACCCGAGTCTGTGCGTCTCTCAACAGTGTTCAGCAGCAGCGTTTCTACCAGTAGCGAAACTAGGTTCATCATCTTCAAGAACAGCGCCGTTATTAGTGAGAAATGGCATATAGCTTTTAAGCTGCTAAACTATTTTACTGATAAAATCATAAGAGCAACGCTAACAACACATTTCTGTGCGTGTGTATGTTTCCGTGTGTGCGAGTGTGTGTCTGTATGTATGTGTGTGTGTCTGTATGAGGGCGAGAGCGGGAGAAATAGAGTACATAATAAAAAGTAATTATGCCAATAACTTGGAATAATTTATTTATTTTTTTGGTCAGTGACGTTGTGGGTTTTGCTTATTTTGCTGTAGTAAGCTGTAAGGACCTTTGAAAAACTGAAATCATTTGGCGAAGTGATCTGGACATGTAATGCAGTTCTAATTGCAGACCTTAGGACATTCGTCAGCCAATCAGATTCAAGTATTCAACAGTGCTGTAGTATAATATGAATGATATTTTACAAATAATGTAGTGTTAGTTCATGATACGAACTGGTACCTGATGCAGGAATAATAAATGTTATTATTGTAAACTATTCACAAACAATATAATATTAAAATAATGAAAAAATAGATAAATAAATAAACAAACATAAATTAAAATAAAAATAATAAAATGTCATTTATATTTATATAATACTGTATATACAGATTTAATATTTTAATATTTTTCCATGGCCTAATAATCCATCTTCATTGACAAGCTGTCACTTACTATTTTGTAGTTCGTTTGGTTGTCTAAGTGGCCATGGCACTTTTAAACCCTGAAACAGGAGAAATCAATGTCATTAGACTGAATCCAAGGCCCCTCGGCTCAACACAGGGAAGGAACGGGAGCTCAGTCTAAACGGCACATCAGACAGGGAGATAAGGCAGATCAATTCAGGCTAATCTTACGAGTGAATCCAATCCGTCCTAGTGTTAGCAAGAACCCCACATTCTGCCTCACTCTTCACTTTTAGTTGAACGGCTGCCACTTGCTTCCGATTCTGTTTCAGTAATGAATCACCTCTGCTAAGCCGAAGACCTGCTCGCTGTGTGCACTCATGAAATGTATTCTCGGATTCCCTCCTTCCTCGTTCTAGGGCCCATAGGACTGTCCAGAGGCAGGTAGAGCAGCTGGGCTACTCCGGGCTGAGCCAAATGGGGATGGGCTGGTGGCAGCGGGGTGGGTGAGGGAGAAGGCAATCGCCTGTGGGATCTTATTTTTTTGGCAGTGTTAGGAAAACAAACAGGGTGGCAGCAGATGTTTTAGTAAATGGTCATTCATCATTAACCTCCCTCCTGCCTGATACTCACAGAGAATTCAAGTCATTCTTATCAACCGCTGCATGTTATCTGAACCACTTCTATACCTCTTCAGATAGAGTCCCAGAAGTATATAAATTGCGATGTAATCCTGAACTTGAGAAGATTCACTTTTTGTATTTTGGGGCCTCATTTGTATGCCCTGTGATGGTTAGAACTTTGTGATGAATGGGAAGGTTCTCAGCTCAGCCTGTAATTGGTGGATTGGTCGGTTGCTATGGGGATGAAGGGGGAACTGAGACTTTCTCTGGCGCTCTGGTTAGAAACTATGGAACACTACTGAGCTTCACCATGAGTGCTTCACAAAGCAGCCGACGTTGTGCGGCGGACTCCTTTATTTTATTCACAATCTAAGCACGGTATCTAAGCCATTCTTTTTTTTTTTTGTAGTACTGTTGAGTTCAGGTGATGCCGAGATTGCAGTCTTTGTTCATGCCACATTTTTCGCCAACTTAACAATCAATGTCAGATGTGTACAGCTGCATGGATTTAACTAGTAATTCTGTCACACTAGTTTGGGGACCAATTCTATTTGCTTCAAACTCCTAATTACTGCTTGTTAATAGTAAGGTAGTTGTTAAGTTTAGGTATTCGGCAGGATTAAGGGATGTAGAATATGGTCATGCAGAATAAGACATTAATATATGGTTTATTAGTGCAAATAAATAGGCAATATGCTAGTGATATGCATGCTAATAAGCAACTAGTTAACAGTGAGAATTGGTCCCCAAACTAAAGTGTTACCAGTAATTCTTACTATTTAAGTTATCAGAATACATTTATGTAAGTTTATGTTGATTAATGACAGGTCGGGATACTCATCTAGTCTTCCACCTAACTGAATAGTTGTATAGTGAGGTCAAATAGTTGAATTTTTTTTTTTTTGCCATTGTATCTTAAATGTACAGTTTTCAGCAGGGCTGTCACCATGGTAAACTCCCTCCAAGAAGTTGCCCTCTAATATTCACAGAATTTTTGTAACAACAAAAACGGTTGAAAAAACATTAGGCTACAGAAAATTACCATGCATATTTGTTGAATATTATATGAAATTGCTTTATTAAAAGGCTGTTTATTAAGGTTGCTTTATTAAAAAAATAAATAGTTATTTTTGTCTTGCACTTTTTTTGGTCTACTGTATACTTGCAGACAGAGGCGGACAAAGTACTCAATTTCATTACTTGAGTGAAAGTACAGATACTGCTGGTCAAATATTACTCCATTACAAGTAAAAGTTGTAAAGACAGATTTTTACTTAAGTAAAAGTACAGAAGTACTTGCTTTTAAAAGTACTTAAGTACCAAAAGTAAATTTCCTTTTTTATGTCAATGCACTGTTTTATTATTGTTGTACGTAATAGTACTTGCAATACTTCTGAAGCAACTTAGAATACATTGCACCTGCTGAATACACTGACTAACGTGTAGTATATTTGGAATAAAGAGCTTTTAGAATGTTAAAAACCTATGGGGAAAAAAAACAAATCAAAACAAAATTATTTAACACCCCTACTCACCCCCACAAAAGCAGGATGGTAGTGATCTCACACAGCTCTGACAGTGTGCACACATCTATGTGTAGCCATTCATCCACATTTGAACAGAGTGGACAGTGAATCCTGTAAATACAGAGTGATAAGAAAGAAAGAAAAATCAAACCTGCTTTAAAACCCAGCAACACAACTGTAGCTGTATAACTTTACAACAGCAACACTGCTTTAACAAAAAAAGCAAAACTGCAAGACTTATTTGACATCAAAACAAACATTTTAAAAGTGCTGTCTAATCGCTCTCGCAGTACTTGGATGTCATACACAGAACAGTCTGTGCAGTGCTGCTTCAAGTCAAACACCTTTTGTGTTTTGTTAGGAGACGCACAACAGTTTTTCTGTGACTTTATAGGTAATATTTTCACGTACACAACTTAGCAAAATCAGACAATATTTTGTCTAAATTATACCACAATATTAACTTCTTATTAAATAGTTGTAAATAAATATGACATTTGCAACTGGTCAGTGTTCAAAAAATGCTGGGAAATCTCTTCATGTAGCCCTACAAGAGTGATTACTGATAAACTGTCTGAAATAAAGAAAGTCATGTTTTAGAGAAGAAGAAAATCACCTACTGACTTTCAAAGCTACTACATAGTAATGATTTTCTACTTCGAGGACCTTGATAGAAAAGTAGTGGAGTGAAAAGTACAATATTTGTCTTTCAATTAAGTTAAAGTCACAAGTTCCCAGAAAAAAATAATACTCAACTAAAGTACAGATACTAAAAAAGTGCACCTAAGTACAATACTCAAGTAAATGTACTTAGTTACTGTCCGCCTCTGCTTGCAGATGGGTAGTGAAGTTTTAAACCGTGTCTTAAATTTAACCTAATTCAGTTTTTTAAAAAGGCAAGCTGTTCAGAAATCTCACTGACGTTAATAAATATCTAGAAAATTTACATTGATCGCATGTCATTACTGTACTTTTCAGTGAAAGTTAAAAAGGAACCTCCGGCTTGTTTTGTTCTCTGACCAATAAATTTCATCTAACATTCAGCTTGCTCCAAAACGCTATTGGTCTGTCTGGGCCCGTATTTGTCAAGCCTCTGAGAATTACTCTCAAGAACGCTGCTAAGAATTGACTTAAGTATAAAAAAATTCTTGGCTCAAAGCTGCGCTTAAAATTTAGTTATCAATCATCTCAGTCATAATTTAAGCGAAGTGTAGGACTAAATCTTAAGTGTCAGTCTTAGAGATGATTCAAGACACTTTGCTGTGCTACAAACGGGATTTTGGATGACGAAATATGCATGGACCAATCACAGAATAGATTTCCTTATTTAAGAATATTCTCAGATAAATTCACATTGAATGGTTAAATTCCTAATAGGAGTTTACATTCAACACACATTTGACAATAAATAATTTTCAAGAGAATACATTATGGTAAGGAAACGAATCGTCATCACAACCTTCAATTTAGGGTTGTGCCGGTAGACGAGAGTATCGTTTATCAACGATAGTCAGAGAAATTGCCTGTTGCTGATTTCTTTGACGACCACAAGACGATTATTATTATTATCCGTCAAAAATATAGGCGCCTATCTTTAGTGATGCAGTGCAGAGAACCGCTTCAGAAACTGGTGAGTAGCCGGGATCAGCTCCGGTGGCCGTGTCGGAGTCAGCGTCAGCAGACGTGTGCAGTGTAAATAAGGGGTTTATTCATGAAACAGTGTAGGTAGCTTCACTGATTATAACGTGAGTGTTTTTAAAGAGGATATAATACTTGTACTAGACTGAAGTCAGTTATGATGTTCTTTGGTAATGTAAATATTCTTTGTTCGTTTTCTGTTTGAATAACTGAGGAAAAACTGCTCGTCGTCAAACATTTCAAGAACATTCTTCCTCTCCTGAAAGATTTGCGCACATCTCAGCACCATCACAAGCCCCTACTGGCAACCCCTAACCACTTGAGAGACCTCTCGAGCTGTCTTAAAGGTTGGGGTAGTTTAGAAAAAAAAGTTTAGAAAACAGATTCGGGCCGAATAGCAAAACAAACTTGTAGCCAATCAGCAGTAAGGGGCGTGTCTACTCATGATGTGGAGGAGAGAGCTGTTCAGTGCACAGGACGAACATTTTTAACAACAAACCGAGGTTGCTTTGTTTCTTCTCGATAGGTGAGTAACACCGTGTCTGCGCCGCAACAGCTAAAGTCTGTCTAGTACACTGGACACGACAAAGTGACCGTTGAAAATCATTTGAAATTTGTGTCAATAGCATCATAAATAGAACGCAGCAGCAGTTTTCTGTCGGGGATTTGTCGTGTCGTGCCGCGCCACATCCAGTGTAGACCATAGATATGTATATATCTATGGTGTAGACAGCATCACTGATTATTATGAGTTCCATAGTATTTTGTCGCGCTGCGCCACTTGCGTCCGGTGTAGACACAGTGTAACATAGGTTTTGCTTTGTTTCACAGAACTAAGCGTGCTAGTTTGGTCGGGGTGGGGTAGGTCTATCAAAATAGAGACGAGGACCACTTTTGGGTTGGGGCGTGTTTGTTTTGGTGATTTCAAATGTCAACATTGGCTACTAGAAATCGCTTACCCCACCTTTAAATAACTGGGAGAGTAAGAGTGATTCTTAGCTTTAAGAAATTTGATAACTTGCTTTTATACTTAGTGAAAGTAGGAGTAAACTTAAAGAATTCTCAGCACTTAAGACTAAAATAACACTTTGAGAAGCTTGATAAATACGGGACCAGATGTCCAATTGTAAGTGACAGGAAAGTCTGGCATGGTTGTTTCAGATGAGGTCGATGGTATTAAACCGTGCATCACACTCTTTCCCTGTCAATCTCCTGCCCTTTTCCACTCACCCTAGCCTATCCCAATAGAGGCGATATTGGCTCGTGATGACTCGCTTGACTTTGCAGCCCTGCCCCTCTGACCTCCATATACTTTTTCTTTGAAAACCATCGCTGACCATCTTTGGTGTAAGGAGGTTAGTCTGAATGACTAAGGCTTTGGGGACCTGCTCTTAAACGGAGCATGTTTACCACACCAGGGCAAGTTGCCTATATTGAGCACTTGTTTTCAGCAATTTTTTTCTCTCTCCAACATCCATCTTCTGCTGCCGTTTTTCGTCTCCGGCCAAGCCCTCTGAGTGAACTTCAGAATTAATGAAGTGACATACGGCGACGTATCCTGACCAGCTGTAAAACTTTAATGATGCAGAGCTTGTAAATCCATGGTATACACAGTTACCTCACATTATTGGTAGGCTATATGTCTGACTCTTGACATCTTTACACACAAGTGTGATCTGAGCAGCTCTAAAGAGAAGAACCTAAATAGAGAAATTAACTGTAACAGTTTGATTGCATACTTTGCATATTTTGTATATTTGCTTGCCTTTTTGATCCACATTAGAATCTAATGATTTTAATGGAGGTGTATTTATTTTACACTAATGAGTATTAAGAATTTAGTAAAACTTCAGTAAGCATTTTAAGTAGCTGCTCTGGTGCAGAAAATAAATCTAACATAGCTGAATTGATTAGCGGACTAATAACTAGTTATTAAAACTGTATTATTTCATTTCATACCACAACACCTCGAGAGCTTAAGTTTGTATATAGTATAATATAATATCATAGATCATATCATATATCATATATCATATCATATAAAATGTGCTCTACTGCTGTACAATTGTAAAATTTACACACTTCGCTTTCGGTTATTATTAGTAGTAGTAGTAGTAGTAGTATCTTATTTTCCCTTGCATTCTCTTGTTAGGACCTAATATGTAGTATTTCATTTAAACAGTACTGAAAGTTTTGATGAAAGGAAAACTGAATACCAGTAATGCATGTATTTTATACACGATATTTATTTGCATCTGAATGTGTGTGTGGTTGATTAAGGTACATATAAATATAGATGTATGCATTTGCATACAAATGCATCAGCATTTTCATTAATGCTGAATTAGTCTATTGCAAAACACTTCCAGCAAAGAATCCATGAATACCATCGACTTGCTTCAGGGCAGATAAACAGTCGATGTAACTAAAGACAACAGAGACAATACTGGCTGATTTATGTGGAAAGGGCCTCATTCTGTTGTTTCCAATAGATGAAGCCCAGCTTTCCTCTTCTGCAGATCTCCCACGTCATGTGATGTAATTAGCATTCCCATTTACAACCGCTGTGTCTCGATACCCCTGTAGCACAGACAACACCAAACCTGTGCTTGGAGACTGCAGGTGTGTAATCTGCATTTGGCGTTGACTCAATTACTTACCCTGTATGGTAAATCAAGAACAATGAGTCCCATTCTGCATAGACCACCACAGACATCCTCTCCTCAAGATGTAATAGCTGTACGCAACTGAACACCTAAAGAGAAAATAATAGAGCAGATCTTTTTCACTGCCTCAGTCAGGCACCTTCTTACTACCTTCTGGCTTTAAAACAATATTGAGTGCATTTCACAACAATTCAACTGTTTATTTCATTGTTGTATAGTGTATTGTGTTAGGACAGCTTTCCAACTCTAGTGCAGGGCAGGTTGGGAAATGAAAAGAAAAGGAAAAGGCTTATAACAGAGAGAAGACACATTCAAACATGAATGTGACTTCTACTCTAAACAGAATGAATGGAGAGATGTAGTGTGCACAGAAGTTATACAAGGAAGATTGCAACCAAGTATGTATATTTTCGTCTGGAAATGTGATTTTGCTTGTTTTTTTTGTGCCTTGCTTAATCTATCAATCCAAAGAGTTGCCAAAGTGTTGAGATAAAGTTTATAAGAACAAGTGGTAAACAAAAGTTAAGAGATAACAGAAAGCAGGAGATTTGCAAGAAACACACACGCACAAAGTCAAAGTTAAAAAATAAGTTTTCTTGAATGTTTATCTTTAGTTTTCAATCCATGAAAGTGTACTTTGCAACTCTGGAGATTTTGATTTTATTGGAAGCACAGATACAAAATCAAAGCATGGTTTATGCATGCAGAATTTCTTCAGACTTTTTAGAAAATATGTAATAAGAAATGATTTAGTCCATATAGCATTGAGGCCATCTATATGCTTGTGTCTGCCTAAACATTGACAAAAATCACTTTTTGCAGACATATACATTTATAATGTATAATCTTTCTCTTCCAGGAAAATATTTATGGTTCATGGTGTGCTACACAGGTTTTAGCCAAATCAGATGCTCTCTAGAATGAGACTGTGCCTCCACTTTTGACCGACCACTATATACTGTAACAAATCATAGTTTGATGGTCATAAGAAGTGATTGCATTGGGTCCTTAATGCCCGGTTCAGACTACACGATTTTAGCACGATTTTGCCACGATTTGCTTGACGTAGGGTGTCGTGGGGATTCGTAAACGACAATGGGCGTCGGGACGCAAGATTTCATAGTTTCAGCACGTGTAGTGTGTCATAGTGGACGACAACCGATTCTGCGTCTGCGATGCTTCACGACATCACGACAGAAAGACTAGCATGTTTAATTTTTTTCCCGTCGTCCACGACGAGTTCTGTCACTTTGACGTTGACCAATAGCAGCACAGAAGTTCTTTCATACACCGGTTTCAAACATGGCAAAACGAAAGAGAAATGATGGTGCTGCTAGGTGGAGTTATGAGATGGAGGAAAGGTTCGTGGAGCTGTGGCAACAGTACTCCTGCCTGTATGATGTGTCATCGAGGGACTACCATGACAGAACAAAGAAAGAAAAATGCTGGCGAACTATAGCGGAAGTGCTTCAGCAATGTTTACACTCTTGTTTTTGGAAGTCAGTCGCTAGTTCCGCCTTCTCGATGACATCAGACACGTCGTTAAAGACGGCACGGATGACGGGGAGGGAAGCAAGTGTTAGTCTGACAGGTTTCTTGTCCACGACACGATAAGATTTTAGGAGTCAAAATCGTGAAATTTGACACAGTGACTATCGTGACCGACAAAAATATTGTGTAGTCTGAACCCGGCAGACGTTGTCAATCACAAGTCCCATCGCATTTCAAATCAGTTTCGTTCTTTCGTTCTTTCTTTCTTCTTCTTTCTTTCTTTCTTTCTCTCTTTCTTTCTTTCTTTCTTTCTCTCTTTCTGTTTCAAGGACCATTTGAAATCCTGTGCTTAGAGATTATAATTGTACAATTTTTCCTGTAATTGTTGAGAATTGAGCCACTTGATGATTCTTTTTCAGAGTAACTCGCACTATAACCACTTTTTTAACCTTCATGCGATAGCTTTTAGACGTAATCATGATTGCTGCCCATTCAGACCTTTTATGATCAAAGTTTCATGCTGTTACCAAGCTGCAATAAGACCCCTTCTCCATGTCAAATTATATCACTCTCCCATTTGTTTGAAGCGCTGTGAGAGTCTTGGCCACGAAGGAATGCTTGTTAGAGATCGGAATACATGCTAATGGATTTCCTCTTTAACATTCATTTAGGAACAAAGGCTTTTAAAAGTTTATCCTGATCCTGATGTTTCAGTCGCTGGTCTATTAAGGTGCTGTACTTCTAAAGGCTGTCAATCTCAAGTCTCATGTGATTTTGTGAGGGTGTGTGTGTGTGTGTGTTTTAGGGTGAGTCTTGGCAAATGATTAGGAGCCCATTATTGCAGGGAGGACCTAGACTGGTACTATTTATAGCTGCTGCTATAGCGTCACATTGGGAGCATGATGGATGCTGTCAGGCTTCTGTAATTAAGGGAGGGAGTTTAAGTGGCACACCTGGGTATACAGGTTTACAGCAACTGAGTGTTATAGAGAGAGAGATGCAGGCTTTCAGAAGAACACTCCTCCATTTGTGTACTGTGTACCATTTGTGGTTTTAATGGAAAGAGCTTGGAATTATTATTTAACCACATTTTAAATGTTGATTGGTTTCTTTGTCATTTTACTAGAGACTAGAGACTGATATGCACAGTTTTATTCCCCCCCCCCTTTTTTTTTACTAATATGCTATTAAAAATACATGTTAATATAACTTAACAAACTAAATTGAAATAATGGCATTTAGTCTTTAAGTATTTCTCAAATATTTAAATATTGGTTCAAGTTGTTCTAAAAAGTATTCAAGTAAACAATCAGTAGTAAAGAACAAATAAATTAAAAGCCAATTTTTCAATATTGATTAATATTTGATTAATATTATGACATAATTCATTGGCATTTGCAATGCAAGGCCTCATACCAGATATCAGATATTTTGTCACATCTGATTTTTTGTCCTGCTTGTTTACATTAATATCCCACCAAGACAGGCATTTTGATCAACGAGTACATTTGATGATTCACTGCTCAAAACCAGCTCTCTTGTCTGTCTGCCTCTCTGTCTGCCTAAGTGGTTCCAACAATACTGTTGAAAAAATTGGTAAAAATAATATTTCTTCTGTTATTTTAGTATCAACATGCTACTAAACTTGTGCTGTTCATTTCCTGGGTTTGAATTAGCCAATTATTTCCATTAGTTTAATCACTTATTGTGTTTCCAGCTTTGCAAAGAAAATGCCCCTGTTTTGCAAATATGTTTTTTGTTTTGTTTTGTTTGTTTTTTTTCCACACAGTTTCCCTTACATCCCTAGAGAGACCAGGTTGATCTAATGGCCTAATGTGAAACATTGTTCTATTTCTTTTTTGTAGTGAGTGGAATTGCTCATTGCTCTTTCGCCTCAGTTTTACATGGTCTAGTGTAGACAGCTCAGTTATAGCCCTCAGCTAATCTAGGTATTTCTTACCTCCACAGATTTCTAAAAGTTCTTACATTTTTAAAGATGAAATTTCATTAGATGAGAGTCATTACATTTTTCTTTTCTCCTATCAAAACTGCAGTTTGCAAGAAATAGAGGTGTGCTCTCTGACCTCAAAACAGAGACAAAAACACAGTGAGACAAAATGAATCATATAGACACTAGTAATGTTTGTTTTCTCCTAATGATCTGTATTTTCATGCAAATATGTTTCCTTCTTTTTTTGAATATCTAAGCAACTAATCAATAACTGAATTCAACTAGTTTATCTAGATTTGTTTCTACACCCCCCCCCCTCCCCAGTAGTGGTGCTTTTAGATTGTGTGCAATGCTGTTTGAGTCTATTGTTTTCTGTCTAACTGTTTTATAAGCAGGAACATGTTTTATGTAAACGGATCCTAAGAAATGTGTCCATTTGCCGTCAGATGTACCCAAAACCAGCTTAATTAGTTAATCAGTGCTTCCTAATATTAATAAGATATATAAACAAATAATTGAGAAATTCCACCTATACTATCCAATTTCAATATGCAGTTTTGCACATTCCTATTTTCCATTCCCAATTGTCTCTTTCCCTCATCTGTATAATATGAATATGCTTATATTTATGTGCTTGTACAGAGGAGAAAAGCAGCATGTGTGTGTGTAACCATGGGCAATCATTGGCCTATTGTACAAACAAACCCAGAGCTTGGATCACATTGTTATTCCCAGTTCCATGCCAAGCCACTTTGGCTTTCAAAATCCATCATGTGCCCCCGAACACTGGCATTTAAGATAATGATGGATGTCCAAATGACAAACCATCTGGTGTGTCCCTTTTGAAAAGTACAGAATGATGACAATGATGGCATTTATAGTAATGTATGAAATATCAGGCCTAATCAACACTGACCTTAATTTCCACTCACTACCGTATCTTTGTGTGACGTTGAGAGTCGTTTCCTTCCCTAGTTTTAATGGTTTTCCTCTTTTCTTTATTTTTTTCTCCAGTTACAACTAAAAATTGCCATTCCGACACATTTTGAGCCACATGAGATAGGTTTTCACAGTCGTAAGGAAATGTTGTGTACATCAGCAATCTTGTAGTGAGAGTGGGTGAGATTTAGGCAGATAGCTGTTCCTTATCTCATCACATGTTTGAGATGTTGAGGGTTTTTAATACAAATGTGCCACATAGTCGATAGCCTTGAGCAAGTAAGGGTGGACAAAATGGATAAAAGAATCTTGCATTTTTCCCCTCAACTCAAAACAGATTTTCCTCCAAGGTCATGCATATGGGTGTTGTGGTTTACCCGTAAAGATCTCCACTTATAATTCAAAGGTTTTAACTTTGAACCCTATTAGCATGCTGTGGGTGAGCTGTTAGTCAATTGCAACTTGAAATGTATTTTTGTACATGTAATGTATTACTAGAAATTCATATAAGATCAAGCTGATCATTCAGGTGACCTTACAATGTTTGCCTATTGGGTCTCACGTTGTTTTTTGAGCATTTCATTGTTATGGTTTTAACTCAAAACTGTTTTTAATCATGTATATAGGTGTTGCGATGGTAAAAATGGTAAAATACCTGTGCTTATTTTTGAAACCTTGTCGATTTAAAACCAAGAAGGCACAATTATTGAGCTGCCATCATTCTGCCCTTGAGCAAGGTATTTAAACTCAGGTTACTGACTCTGATTGCCCCTGTAGTGTAAAAAAAGATCATTGTGTCACTTTAGATAAAACATCTGCTAAATGAATATATGTGAATGTCATGCATTGAATAGCTTGAAAGACTGCCTCAATATGCATGTTGGAGTCATCTTTGTCCTCCAAACGGTCATAATGGATTTGTGTCACCTTTGCAAGACTTTTAGTCACATTACTCTTCCTTTCATTAGGCCTTTAGAGAAGAAAAAGCATGACTTTCATTTTAGTATGGTTTATGCAGTACTTAGTGCCATTTAATGTGCTATTTATTCAGCCAGTTTAACAAACCACATGTGGAGCTGCTTTTCAGATGGTACAACTCACACCTTGGAAACCCTTTGTTTCACTTCACATCGATTTGTCCACTTCACTACTTATGAATCAGTCACCTGGCTGCTTCATTCACATCACTCAAATTGTGTATTAGCCGGCTGACCTGCCCTCACATCCATGGCATGTGCACCTGCTTTGATGTATGTCTCACAAATGCCTCCTTATATAGATAATACATACCTGTTCCTTCTACAATCCAGCATTTAGCCTCCCCACCTGCCTTCTGGATACTGAACACCTGGTTTGTTCCCTGGACCAGCTGTGATCTTTGCCATATTTACATTAATAGGCCTTTAAATATGAAGGGAAAAACTAATTGGCTACAATTCTGGTTAAAGTTAATTTTTGCTTTACATTTATGCATTTCACAGACATTTTCAAAACAACACATTAGGAGTATATTTTATCAGTTCATGATAATTGAACCCATGATCTCCGAATTGCTAGCAGCATGATCTATTGATTCAACTTAGAGGTATAGCTAGTTAACCCAAAAGTGAACATTTGTGAAAGTGTTCTAAAAAAAGTGAAAGATTTACTAATTTCTTTCCTGATTCAGTCAAGGCAACCTTTTCACTGGAGAAAACAATAATATGGATAGAGGACTCAAATTTTAGCTGGAAACAATTGATTGAATTTGAAAACTTTTAATAATAATGTATTTATTACAAACAAAATGTTAATTGATGGACTGTAGTAGTGGTCACGTGGATTACTTGTGCATTATTGTGATGTTTTGTGATAATTGTTGTGATCAACTGTTTGGACTCTCATTCTGACGGCACCCATTCTCTCCAGAGGGATCCATTGGTGAGCAAGTCATGTAATGCTAAATTTCAGCAAATCTGTTTTGATGAAGAAACTCATCTGCATCTTGGATGGCCTGAGTAAATTTTAAGCTAATTTCTTTTTTGGGTGAACTATTCCTTTAAGGAACACCTCAACTTAGCACTTTTTGACGAGTTGTTTGTTTAAGATTGTGATTTGCAACATTATCAGGAAAACTTGTTTCTCCCTCTCTGGCTCGTTTACTGGCTTTTTTGCTCTTTTTTTTATCATCCATTTGCTTTCCATCGTCCTCTCAATCAGTGGCCACTTTCTCTTCTGAGCTTGTTGATTTCTCTATGCCCCAAATGCTCTGTATTTACCCATGCACTCAATCAGTATTCACTGGGCTGCTGAAGGTATGCACTCGGTGTAAATGGATGTCCAGAGCTTTCATCCTCACAAGTGCTTTGTCCTCTCAGCAGCTCTTTCACTCATTTATTCATTTCAGAATCCCTTTTTACAGGACTTTTTATTCAGCAGCAAGATCTGACATTTATGAACTATCAGAGAAGGAAACAGAACAGAAATCATTAAAACTGCATGTGGCTTTTTAGTGTTCTGTAAAAAGATCGAGAACTCAGATCGGCAGACTGTGGGGCAAAAATAAGACAGCGTAAATGTTTTCATATGTTTACTCGTATGCCATTATAAAAGTATTGACTGTAGTCAGGGACTAAGAATGAAAACGAGGCAAAATGAGGCTTTAAGGGATAGAAGTATAGTGTGATTAATGGATTGTACTATTGTTTAATAATATATTGATTGTTTAGATGACAAAACTTCCAATTGACAAAACTCCTTAAAACAATTTTGAAAGTTGTGAGTTTTGAAAATTACATAATCTTGGACTTTTATACAATGCATGCTATTGTAAAGACTGTAAGGTTTATCCCTCATAGCCTCGTTTTCATCCAAATCAAAATGGCTTGTAACCTGACTAAGGTCTAGAAAATATTATAATGACGGTTATATAGAATCCTCATATGGGTCTTTAATCTTAGAAATCTGTTAAATGTACAGTACTGCAAATGCAGTCCACATGACCTGTGTACAATATTTTAAATTAATTAAATTCTTTATTTGCTGATAATCTTAATCTTCCCCTCCGGTGAGCTGTTAAATGGAGAACTGCTGAAACCAGATAATTGAATCAATGAGGCAATTCCAGTTCATGAGCAAATCATTTAGATACATGAACAAATCATTCTGATTTGTGAACAAAATGGTAAGCCTGATTTGTCAACTGAATCAACTTATTCATTTTAAAGAACTAGTTCAAAAGATAGATTCATTTCCTGATTTGTTTCAATAACCCAGTCATAGCAACATTCAAATTAATGGCTCACTAAAGACATGAACTATTGCACAAATGTGGTATGGACGTTAGTTTTCTCCCCCATTCATTTAAATAATTTTTTGAACTTTTTTAAAAACTTTTTAATATGAAACAAGAGTAATACAGTACAATAACAATATAGATGCTGTAAAATTATCCTTAAGTGTTCCACAACAAAATAATAGCACACAGTTTTCAAATGGCATCAGGGTGAGTTAAAAGTGACAGAATCTCATTTATATTGGTCTTGATTATTTGATAAAGGGAGGGTTGGGCACAGGCATTGTTTTGAAAACAGATGATATAGTTCTCAGTATGTTTGGCTGGGTGCTATTGTTCATTTTCCCTTTATAATCTGTCCACTTCTATTTATAATCTGTTGTTTTCAAAAATGTATTTTGTACTGATTTACTCAGAGTGTTCTACTGTTAATATGTGAGGTTGGATGGTTGTAGTATAATCCTCATGGACAGATGAGACGTAGCATGTTGAACCGAGGGTCAGAAGGGCACAGATGCATGCCGATCGAGTGTGGAGATTAGGCCAGTGTCCAGTTGTAATTACAATGGTAATTCCACTCTCCAGATGGATGTTTTTACAAGCGAGCACAAGAAGGATGGTCCACACATCTCTGAGAGTTGACGGCTTTGAGGAAAGCAGCTTATGTTAAATGGGCGGACGAGTATCATCAGTCTATTGCATCTCCAGCCTTTGACATCACCGTTAATGCCTGGAGATCATACTTGTAATGCTGCTGTCCCCTGCAATTGACTCTGCCATAATGTTTAAAGGGGTGGTTCATTGCGATTTCACTTTTTTAATGTTAGTTAGTGTGTAATGTTGCTGTTTGACCATAAACAATATCTGCAAAGTTACGAAGCTGAAAGTTCAATGCAAATGGAGATATCGTCTTTTAAAATTCTGGCAGTTTAATGCCTACAAAAACGGCTTGTAGGGACTACAACAAGTTACTTCCCGGGTTTGTGACATCACAAACCCAGATAAACCCCGCCCTCGGGAAAAGGCAGCAAAGGGGGCGAGGCCATGCTGCGCTGCTTTAGAGAAGAGGAAGAGAAAACTAGAGGTGCTCGTAAAAATCTATTCATATATGAATCGCGATTCTGTCTTTTAACGATTCTAATGGATTCACAATTTTCAAAATCAATGTTCTAAAGCAGCATTTCTCAATACTGTTCCTCGCGTTCCCCTGCTCTGCACACGCTCTCCCTCTCTCTCTCTCCTCTCTCTCTCTCTCTCTCTCACTCTCTAGCTCAGCTCCAACAATGAACTGTTCCAATTATACACTTATTTTCACATAGCTATGAGAAGTTTTAAACATGAATGCACGTGCAGTTGCCGTACTGTATTAAAGCTTTAATCAGGATAAAACTGTATATTAAAAGCTAACATAAGCAGTAGCATTTACAAATAACAGCGTATCTAAAAGTATGAGACAACAACAAACAAAAAACATAGGCCTACCATTAAAACCCATGCTTGCACAGGTTCTGCACGATCCTCTTCAATAATATCCTCTGCTTCTCAATCGGGCTCAAACTGATAAGCGATATTAACGATGCCATTGTTTACAATACAACCGGAGCGGGACTTTATACGCGCACTAAGACGGTTGAGCCACTCACACCCCACTGGCTAGCTAACCACTCAGAGCCAGCACGCTATTTCTGAGGGAGGGGCTTCATAAATACAGGAAAAGATCAGCCCTTTTCTCAGAGAAGGGACAGAGAGGTGTGGAATAAAGGTAAATTATGTGAAAAATAATGCGTTTTTTTTTAACTAAGCAGTAACACATGTTAGACTGCACACCATAAACACAATCAAGCCTAGAAAAAACCCAGTGAACCACCCCTTTAAAGACTTACACTTTAATACCACTTTGATGAAGCGGGTAACGTGCCTGCCACACTCCTCAGCAGGAGAGCATCGAGACCCCTGCTGTTCAGAATCGAAACACACACACACACACATACATACATAAACAAATGCACTACAGTGGGAATAATGCAAAACTGCTCAGAAATCGTCATATGAGCAACAAAGGAGGAATGAAACCGAGAGAGATGCTGGGTGATGTTGAGGGATGAACTTTAAGTAGAAAACAAGAATAGTCTTTCATTAAGAAAAAAACACCAAGCATCAATATGACAACACACTGTGTCGCAGATTCTTTTCCCAAAAGCTTTGCACTGAATTTCCCCTTCTAACAGAGTGGGTTTTACAGGATTTCTAAGGTTCAATTTTCGTCTTCATAGGAACTTTCAGGTAGGGACTCATAATATTAATTTTCGCTGTGCTCCATTTCACAGGTTGGGCTTCCCCATGATGCTGATGACCTGCACGGTAGGCATGTGCTACCTGCTTGCAACTCACATCGGACTTCGCTGGAACACATAAACGTTCCCTCTACATGGGGAAGCTAAAAGACTTTGGGTGTGTCTGCAGTTTGCTTTTTGTGTGTGTGTGTTTTAAATGACACATCTGTTCTTCTTGGAAGGATCCATGTAGACCTGGTTCATCCGGAGGGACTAAGCTTTACATGCAGGAGAGGTACAGAGACGATAAACCATGGGAACATCTGATCATCTGCTGTGTTCTTACAGGTGTATCACACTGCTATGGTGCTACTGCTGCTTTGTGATAATGCTACAAAGTGAGAGGTTTTTGGAAAACCTGTATATATCTGCCAGAAATCCAGAAGATTCCTTTTTTAAAATAAAAATATGCTTATATTATTTATTGATGCACAGTTTGAATTATGACCTTTTAATTTTTGAGGCATCTGCTGAAAGGGATCTTCTGTGGCCCACAATTGTTGAAATGTTGGGCAGTGAAAATTATATTATTTACATAATTTACCATATTCAGATAATCTATATAGTTATCCATTCATTTCATGTTGAAAATTTTGACCCACCGATGTGTGCTTATAAATTGAAATGCAAAGGTTATATATATTATATTAAATATATTATAATATTATTCATACTGACTTTCACTGCACCTTATAATCAGATTTATGTTGTACTGTAAACAATTGTAACCACATATATAACACGTTATAATGCTTACTTAAATGTTGATCACAAATAACAATGTGTGTTTCATGCTCTTTAAAGGTGAATAGTGACAGGTAAAATATTAACTGGTTACAGTTGTTTACAAGTATGAATGTGAATATTTTTATAAAAATGAAGACCTCTATAATGCATTATACAGTGCATATATAGGATATAGTGTGGATATAGGACACATAGAAAGGGTTACCACTGAGGATGTTGCCAGGCATTTGGTTTCTTCACTGTGTTCAGTCACTGTTTGTTTGCATCAACAAGAAAATTTTTTTTTAGTCAGTTTCCACCATTTTTTCTAATTTAATTTGGGCAATTCAGCAATGACCTAATTAATCATCGCTATCACAATCCACTACAGAACTACCAGCTATATTGGAATTAATTATGTAAGTAAATCTATGCAAAAATGCCACCGTATAAGATAGGTCCTTCCTGAAACTGTGTATTTAAGAATTAATTTGTGTGGATAAATAATACGCAGTACATTATAACTTCACTTTAATGTATTTGATTTTTAATTGATTATACTATAGTACCATGTAGGCTACCTGTAGAGGTTACATTTGAGGATAGTTATAAATAATAAATAATAGTTGTAAATAATATAGTCACCCAATTCTTTGTAACTCATGTTGCCCCTGGTGGATTTTGTATTTTTTATTTTTGCCCATTATGAGCACTTGATGAAGACCTGTAAAGGATGATCAGTTGGTTGCTTGACTATATGTTCTGTGACTGGGACTAACGACCATTGTACAGTAAAAAAAAAAGTTTGTACCATAAAACATCACTTGAGAATTTTGAGTTTCAATGTCTTGTAGAACATTTTGTGCACCAGTTAAGTGTTCAAATATCAGAACATATCAGACAAAGCATCTCAATCATTTCCAGCATCTCAATCACACATGGGAAGAAACAATGTATTCGATTCATGATCGCTGATCTGATAAAAACTTTAGTTTTAAAAGATTACATCATGAGACAACTTCTGTAGTGCTTTGATTGGCATCAGTTGCTGTAGGTTCACTTATGCTTAATGTGAACTGGGCAATGGAGCACTCAGAAACCAGAATGCCTTTGCCTATTCCCTTGTTTACATAAATTCCTAAATTATTTTTTTTCTTTTCTTTTTTCAGAATCAGAATGAGCTTTAGTGCCAGGTATGTTTACACATACGAAGAATTTGTTTTCGTGACAGAAGCTTCCACAGTGTAACAGAATGACAGTGACAGAACAAAAAACACAGATAATAAAAATAAAAATAGTAAAAAAGTAAATAAGGAATAAAAATATATAAATTGACAATTGTGTGTGCAGGTATATTACAATAGACAGTTTTTTTTTGTATGTACAGGTACTGTATATTATGTGCAAATTTGAGGTGTAGAATAAGTATGTGTGTTAGATAAATAAGTATATAAGTGTATAAATAGTGTTGTGTGTTCCACAGTTATTGTCAAATGTTCATGAGATGGATTGCCTGAGGGAAGAAACTGTTCCTGTGTCTGGTTGTTCTGGTGCTCAGTGCTCTGTAGCGCTGACCAGGTGGCAACAGTTCAAAGTGGGAGTGTGCTGGATGTGAGGGGTCCAGAGTGATTCTGCCAGCCCTTTTGCTCACTCTGGATAAGTACAGTTCTTGGAGAGAAGGAAGGGTTGTACCAATGATTCGCTCAGCAGTCCGGACTACCCTCTGTAGTCTTCTGAGGTCAGATTTGGTAGCTGAGCTGAACCATACAGTTATTGAAGTGCAGAGGATGGATTCAATGATGGCGGAGTAGAACTGTTTTAGCAGCTCTTGTGGCAGGTTGAACTTTCTCAGCTGGCGAAGGAAGTACAACCTCTGCTGTGCCTTTTTTGCAATGGAGTCTATGTGAGTGTCCTACTTCAGGTCCTGTGAGATGGTGGTGACCAGGAACTTGAATTACTCCACTGCAGTCACAGTGCTGTCCCTGATGGTGAGTGGGGGGAGTGCAGAGGGGTTTCTCCTGAAGTCTACGGTCATCTCCACAGTTTTGAGCGTGTTGATCTCCAGGTTGTTAAGACTGCACCAGACAGCCAACTGCTCGACCTCCTGTCTGTAAGCAGATTCGTCACCGTCCTGAATGAGGCCGATGAGGGTGGTGTCGTCTGCAAACTTCAGGAGCTTGACAGAGGGGTCTTTAGAGGTGCAGTCGTTGGTGTACAGGGAGAAGAGCAGTGGAGAGAGAACACAACCCTGAGGAGCTCCAGTGCTGATCGTACGGGTGCTGGATGTGTATTTTCCCAGCCTCACTAGCTGCTGCCTGTCCGTCAGGAAGCTGTTGATCCACTGACAGACGGAGGTGGGCACTGAGAGCTGAGTTAGTTTGGGCAGGAGGGGGTTTGGGATGATAGTGTTAAAGGCCAAACTGAAGTCCACAAACAGGATCCTCAAATAAGTCCCTGGTCTGTCTAGATATTGCAGAACATAATGCAGTCCCATGTTTACTGCATCATCCACGGACCTGTTTGCTCGGTAGGCAAACTGCAGGGGGTCTAGCAAGGGTCCAGTGATGTCCTTCAGTTGGGCCAGCACCAGTTTTTCAAAAGATTTCATGACCACAGACGTTAGAGCCACAGGTCTGTAGTCATTAAGTCCAGTAATTTTGGGTTTCTTTGGGACGGGGATGATGGTGGTGTGTTTGAAGCAGGAAGGGACTTCACACAGCTCCAGTGATCTGTTGAAGATCAGTGTGAAGATGGGGCCAGCTGGTCAGCACAGGATTTAGACAGACTGGTGTAACACAATCTGGAGCTGGTGCTTTTTTCTTTTTCTGCTTCTGGAAGACCTGGCGCACCTCATCTTCACTTATCTTAATTTCAGGTGTGTGGGAGAGGGGGGTTGCTGGAGGTGTGTATGGTTGTGTGGAGAGGTGTTCAGGGTGGGTGGGGGTTGTTTTTTCAAACCTGCAATAGAACTTGTTCAGATCATCTGCCAGTTGTTGATTCACCGCTGTGCTGGGGGATGGTGACTTGTAATTGGTTATTTATTTTAGACTTTTCCACACTGATGCTGCATCACTGGAAGATAATTTAATCTTTATTTTTTCAGAATAATTCCTCTTTGCCACTCTGATCTCCTTTTCCAGTGTGTATTTAGCCTGTTTATACAAGACATTATCCCCCTTCCTGTAAGCATCTTCTTTGGCCTGACGGAGCTGTCTGAGTTTTGCAGTGAACCATGGTTTGTCGTTGTTGTAGGTTAAATGAGTCCTGGTAGGAATGCACATATCTTCACAGAAACTGATATAAGATGTTACAGTCTCTGTGAGCTGTAACATTTTTGGGGAGTTTCTATGCTATAAAGTACATCTTTAATTCTTAAGAGGCAGTGAAATGCTACAAATTTTGTCTATACTTCTGATCCATCTAAAAAAAATTACCTCCGAGATTTAATATTTTTGAGGGAAAGCAGAGATCTTTATCTTTTTAGCAACATTTTTAAGTCACCACCCTATATAGGATTTTCTTCACAAAGACAAAAGCATTTCTGCAACCTAAGAAAAAAAGGCACATAAAAAGTCAAATTTATAAATGTACAAAAAAGTCATATTTATGGTATGTCAAACAATAACAAAAAGTCTATGACAATTTCTTTTGACATAATTCTGACTTTTTATTTCATGATGTATGGCATGATAACACTTCTGCCGTGGCAACATCTGCTGAGCATTCGCAGAATCCACTGCATGTTTCAGTCTCGTAGAGCATTGGCATATGGAGTTATTTCCTTGTAGTGTCACTGTGACACATATGAAGCAAAATAAGACTTAAAATAGAACTTAAGAAAAATGTTAAACTGTCCATTCAAAACACTTTCCAAACGTATAAATAATGTTTTTGAAATGTTAAACAGTTTCCTTTTACACAGCAATGCTACAAGTTTTGCATTTAATTTCTTGATCGTTTGAGTCTTGAATCTTTGTAAGCAATTTTGTCAGCTGGTTCAATTAGTTTCCAGCTTATTGTTCCCTTGACGTTCTATCAAACAAGGCAATGCACAGATTTATAGGGTAATGGTTGCGGAGAATAGCTTTTAACATGAGGCATTATGCTTCAGAAATGTCCCCGGGTCTACAGGCTCTTATTAGAAATGCGTATTAAATGGTGTATTGCAGAATTTGATGGAAAGAGTTTTTTTCCCTGATACCACCAGATTAAAATTTTTAGCTATACAGCTGCTGTTTAACTATGTCCGTGCCTTTTTTAAAAGTACAACAGATACAAAGTAAAAAAGTTACAAAGCGTTAATAATAAAACAACAATCTTTAGTGAAAGTGAATTCAAACTGACAGAGCAATGTTGTCAAACTGTAATTTGGAGAATGCACTTCCGTTCAACCAGTTCACTTCTACTTGGTGATTAAGTCTGTTCTGTAAATGCTCTAGTTGCTTTCGGCTGCCAGATTAGACAGAAGTTAGCTACAATAGGGTCAAGATTGTTACCAGGATTATTGGGTGATTGAGGGAACATGTAGTGTGTTAGACATTTTACCAGTGCCAACGTTTTTTTTTTTTTTTTTTTTGGAACGGCATTAAAAGTGTGAAATGGACAGGAATATTTCACATCACAGCTCAGTATTGTCACTAACTAATAGAGGGCTTGGGACTGTGTGTGAATCCCATCTTGTGGATGTCATATCCCTCCAACTGCAATGTGATATGAGGAAAGATGGCAGATTTCAATCCGTGCCCAAGTCTGATTTCAAGTGCCAGTCAAACAACTGTTAGTGGAATGAATGGCTTCTGAAAGTATCAAAGAACCTCTTTGTTACAAACAAAAAGTTTTATATATTATATATCTATAATATACTGCAGTATATAATGTTTCTGTACCAATACATGTTCCTGCTATTTTGTAATACTGTCTGTTTCTTGGATTATTGAGATTTAATTTATAAACTCTTTATGATACAAACTCTTCTTGATTCTGAAAATGTGAAGGCCATGTTGCTTTGCACACCTAATATGATTCAATCCCAAGCCTTTTTTTCTCTTGTCACACAGACGTTTGAAGAACAGATGTGTCTCCATGTCACGAATGCTTTCATCAGTATGAGAAACAAAAAGGGAACTTTTGTTTGTGCAGTTTTTTTTTAATACAGAATAAAGCTGGTAAAGGCCTGACTTGAATTGTTTTGTGGTGTTGCCATGTCAGTCCCTTGGGAATTTCACAATTGATGCAGCATCCTTAAAGTATTGTGTTTTCTGTTTTATTTCACAGAAAAATTGCATTGTTTTCTGTTTCTTTCTTGTTTCAAGTAAAAATCACATCTCTCTGAGACGGTGAGTTTGGCAGGAAATTGCATTATCGAAGGCTTAAACAGGCTTTTGGGTGGTGGCAACAAAGCACGTGAAGATACAATTTCATTATAGCTAAACTGATGCAATTTTGTCCTTCATTTCAGTGTGCCCCTCTCCATTTCTTTCTTCCAGGTTAGCCTTTCAAGGCTTCATGTGCAATGTAAATGCCATTTAAAGAGCTAGATCTGCGCCCCAGCTGCCAGCATTGATTAAAGTTAGTTAGCACTGAACGAGTCATTATTGTGGTGTTACATCACCCACTATCTAATCTATGTGCTTTACGCTTGTTTGAGGGCTGATGCCTAAGGGAGGAAAGCATTTGGCTCTTTTCCAACCTTATATTCCAGTAGATTTAGTTCTAGTCTGTGAATCACTCTAAAGTCTTGTGTGTGAGAACAATGTTGCTTGAGCTTGTCAAATGTCATTCAATGCTGAAGCTGCTAAACCCACTGACACCAATTATATAAATGTTATAGATAGTCTCCTTTCTCACTCATTGGCCGAGAAGGTTTTTACATTAGGTCTAAACACAGTTTCAAACCTGTGAGTTTTCAGAGTATAAAATTAGTGCCAGGTGTTGTCTAGGGAGGTGTATTCCAGCTAGTCCAGGGGTGCCTGAAAGTACACGGTTTGTGATATATACACTCACTGGCCACTTTATTAGGTATACCTTGCTTGTACCGGGTTGGACTCCCTTTTGCATTCAGAACTGCCTTAATTCTTCATGGCATAGATTCAACAAAGTGTTGGAAATTACTTTGATATTTTGGTCTATATTGACATGATGGCATCAAACAGTTGCTGCAGATTTGTTGGCAGCATATCCATGATGTCAATCTTCCATTCCACTACATCCCGAAGGTGCCCTAATGGGTTTAGACCTGGTGACTGTGGAGGCCAGTTGAGTATAGTGAACTCATTGTCATGTTCAAGAAACTAGTCTGAGATCATTTAAGCTTTGTGTCATGCTGGAAGTATCCATCACAAGATTGGTACACTGGGTCATAAAGCGATGGACATGGTCAGCAACAATACTCAGGTAGCCTGTGGCGTGTAAACAATGCTCAGTTGGTACTAAGTGGCACAAAGAGTGCCAAAAAGATATCCCCCACACCATTACACCACCAGCAGCCTGAACCACTGATACAAGGCAGAATGGATGCGTGCTTTCATGTTGTTTACACCAAATTCTGACCCTGCCATCTAAATGTCGCAGCAGAAATTGAGACTCATCAGACCAGGCATGAGTCTCTTTCGAATCTTCTATTGTCCAATTTTGGTGAGCCTGTGCAAATTGTAGTCTCAATTTCCTGTTGTTATCCGACAGGAGTGGCACCCGGTGTGGTCTACTGTTGCTGTGGCCCATCTTCTTCAAGATTCAATGTGTTGTGTGTTCAGAGACGCTCTTCTGCATACCTTGGTTGTAATGAGTGGTTATTTGAAGGAGGAGCTTCATTCTCCTTTGACTTCTGGCATCAACAAGACCAAGGGTAGCCAACATCAGTCCTGGAGAGCCATAGTCCTGCAGAGTTTTGCTTCAACCATGTGCTGGATATTGAACGATGCTCTGTGGAAGTATATAGAAGCATTCATAAATTTGCATATGAATCTGGCATTTGTCTAATCTGTAATCTCCTTTATTTTGATGTTGAATGGGATGTTGAATAGGAAAAATACTCGGTAAGCTGTGAAGGAGGCTTCGCCTGACATGGCGGTTTTACAATGTGAATTAAACTGTTACTCTTTTGTTCTACCAAGACAGATACTGTAATTGTCCTTTCAGCTCTCTGACCGAGTTTGCTCTCTCCCTGATTGTAGTCTGTGTCTAATTTTCATTGCCCTTCTCCCCCCAATACTACTGCATGCTGAGTCCCGTATTAATTAGAATGGGATTAAATGGGTTATGTCGACTGTAATTAAGTGAAGTGACATGTGGCCAAGTATGGTGACCCATACTCGGAATTAGTGCTCTGCATTTACCCATCCAAAGTGCACACACACAGCAGTGAACACACACAAACCGTGAACACACACCCGGAGCAGTGGGCAGCCATTTATGCGCCCGGGGAGCAGTTGGGGGTTCGGTGCCTTGCTCAAGGGCACCTCAGTCGTGGTATTGAAGGTGGGAGAGAGTGCTGTACATTCACTCCCCCCACCTACAATCCCTGCCGGTACGAGACTCGAACCCACAACCTTTGGGTTATGAGTCCGAATCTCTAACCATTAGGCCACGACTTCCCCCTAAGTTTTTCCCCCTAATTAAGAAGTTGGGTTTAGAGCTTAGGGGAGACTCAGTGGAAGGTTTCTGAATTATCAAACCTTGGACTGTAGAAGCGCAAAGTAATAAGACACAAGATGAGATCAGTGTTGGCACTGTCAGTCAGCAACCTCTATGTGTTTCCAGGGATGACCTTTGAAATTCATCCCCAAAACAGCATATGTTTCCAGCTCATTCTAAACCAAATAATTGCAAAACAAACCAGGATAGCATTTCAAAAAGGTGGAGATGCTAAGAGAGAATACACAAAGTTTATTATTTTGTATAATGTGTCATTTTATGTTTGCATGCACAAGCCTTATTATTAATTCTATATACATTTTTATTTTATTTTTATTATTTTTAAAAAATAGTTTTATTCTCCTAATCTATCATAAACTTTGCCACCTGTAACAAGATGTGACTTCACAAGTTGTTGATTGACCGTTTTGAAAGAGTTTTCTCCAAATCCCTGTGGCTAATGTTGAGGCTCTTCTTGTATCCAAAGCTACAGCAACGGCATGTCGTATGAAAGGGTGTTGTGAAAGGGGGTGTTGGGTGGGGGGGGTTTTTTTTTTTTTTTTGAGGCTTTAGAAAAAGCCAGCTACACAGACACAGGTGCACCAGTCATGTCAGTGTAGTGAAAAGCAGGTGTATCATATGTGCGCTCTCATTATTCTTCCCTTCAGCTACCTGGGTGCGTCGAGGTATGCCAATGCTTTTACTGTCCAAACAATACTTGATTTAGGTATATACTTTTATTTAATTTATTTACTGGCTGGGTTCTCTGCATCTTGTTTTCAAGGTTTGCCCCTCGTTTCATAGTTCATAAACTTTGCTAAGGCCTGCCTGATATATGCTTATGTTCTTATGATGTGCAAAAATGTGCACACATACTATGTTGTATGTTAAAAGGGCAAGTACAAGAACAGCTATAGCCGAGAATACATACTTGCTAAGCTTGGACTTACATAGATGCCAAGGAGAGTCTTGTGCCAATTACAGATGCAAGGAGCATCAAATGTATAAACATCAAAGCAAGTTTCTAACTAACTAAACATTTAATCAGGGTCCTATTTTGCATATACATATCTAGATAATTCCCAAAATAAGACAATGAGCATAGTTAAGCCATGAACACTGTGCAAGGACCTGACCCTTAAGGGTGTGCTGAGATCTAGCCCCCAGAGATGAACTAATAAAAGGTCTTTTTACATTTAACATAGTTAACACTGGTCATTCTAAACCCCCGGGTAAACAGAATCCTGTGCTGCATCCCAATTCACATTCTACCCGTCCTAAATGGTATTTGAATTTTGTTTACTGTTCATGTTGTTTACGCCAAATTCTGACCCTACCATCTGAATGTCGCAGCAGAAATTGAGACTCATCAGACCAGGCAACCTTTTTCCAATCTTCTATTGTCCAATTTTGGTGAGCCTGTGCGAATTGTAGTCTCAATTTCCTTTTGTTAACCGACAGGAGTGGCACCCGGTGTGGTCTACTGCTGCTGTAGCCCATCTTCTTCAAGATTCAATGTGTTGTGTGTTCAGAGATGCTCTTTTGCATACCTTGGTTGTAATGAGTGGTTATTTGAGTTCACCTCCTTCATTTAATAGTCTAACAGCACTCAGCTCTGTTGGACACACAGAAAACACAGGGATTTTCTCTGATATGTTTTATTTCAGCTTTGATAGCTTTGAGTGTACACAGTGAAAAATATTGCACTCGAAATGTTTAAATATTTTATCTTCATCTTATCTAATACTGTATCTTTGAGTAGACCTAAAATAGTAGGCCTTGCTCAGAAAATTTAAATTATCTCATGAATAAATGGAGCTTTTAGTATCACATTAAACTTTTGAACCAAGATGTGTTTTAAAGATGATGAGAATGAGACCTTGGGGAATTGGGTGTTTTTATTCTACAGAGGAGAAGGATAGACACAAACGCTCATGACCTCTGTGACTGTAACAATTGTCTTTGCTCAGAGCAAATAAAGATTTGGAGGAAGCTGGGGCAAGACTGCTGACCTCATTCTCAGGTTCGCTGGCCTGAATTTAGCTATCAAGAAATTACATTTAGGTTATGTGAGACATAGTGACTAATCTTCCCTTCTCAGAAGATCTGCGTAATTCTCTCAGAATCTTCTTCATTTAATGATCATAGGATGAGTCGCTCCCCTGTCATCTTTTCTCTTTCTTTTTCTCTCTCTATCCTGCTATCCTTGCCTCCCTGCCATTTCTGTTTTTTCCCCTCTCTGGAACAGAACTAGAAATGCTTCCACAGCTCTGGTTATGCTATAAAAATGCAGAATCCACAGATTTCTGTATCTGTTGTACCGTGCAGCACTTACACTCTTAAAAATAAAGGTGCTTCACGATGCCATAGAAGAACCTTTTTGTCTAAATGGTTCCATAAAGAACCTTTAACATCTGAAGAACCTTTCTGTTTGACAAAAGGTTCTTTGTGGCAAAAGAAGGTTCTTCAGATTACAAAAAGGTAAGAAAGAGATGGTTCTTTAAAGAACCTTTGACTGAATTGTTCTCTGTGGAACCAAAAATGGTTCTTCTATGGCATCGCTTGAAGAACCTTTTGAAGCACCTTTATTTTTAAGAGTGTAGAGGAGTAGCTGTACACCTATATATTTCAAGGCACTAAACTGATGCACACTGAATATCATTTATAGAAATAGAATCTGCTTATATGCAATTTTTATCATTGCCATTCAGTTTGGTGTAATTCTATACAAGTTATTTATTTATTTATTTGACAAATATGACAGATAACAAAGGTTTTTTTTATTTTATTTTATTTGTTTACAATTATGAGCATTTTATGAATACCTACTAGCTATCTTTTTTAAATTGTTAATGCTCATTGTGATAGACATTTTTAGAAGACCTTTATTAGCACTATTTACACTGATGTGACTGTCACTCTGAAATGGAAATCTTTATCATCAATTTTGAAAAAGTTGTACTGATCCCAAGCTTTTGAACTGAAATGTAGCTAATAATGTTAATTTTTCCCCTACTTGTGTGTTTTGTTTTGGACAGTACAGTTCAAAATGTATCTGCATTGCTCAGGTCTTTCTAGAGGTGTTCTTTCTTATCATAACATGTCACAAAATACACAGTAACAGAGTTTAGATGGTGGAGTCAGTCTGTCCTTTTTTGACATGCCAACTTTTGCATTGTTAGCCGAGACCTCAGTGAGAAGAGGTGACACATTGTCCGCTCACCCTATCAGTGACACATCTTAACAGCGAAGCACATCTTTTCTGCTCCGTCAGCAACACACCATCTGTCACATCGATAGGTCCCTTTAGCAAGAATGGCCTTGTGAAAGTGTCTCTGATGCAGTCTTCATTTTGTGAGTGAGCCATGTCCCACGAGAACCAGTTTCAGGACATCACACATGGACAGAATGACCTTCATACTGTGCCACAACCTGTGTGGCATGTAAACCACTGCTAGTCTGTGTTTATTCTCTTATTCTTTAAATCAGTTATGCATCTTGCATTGACATTTTTGATTACATGTCACTAAATTTCACTAGCTACGCACTACTAGCTATTGCAAAGCTATATGATCAATCATATAGGTTTAATAGCTGAAGCTTTGGCCAGTATAAGACTTTATTGTGTTGTCTGAGTAGTTTTGCTGTTTAAAACCTAGCCTTATATTATTAGTTATGACCATTAGACCTCTTTTTAAAAAGCTGTAATTGTGAGATTTTTGTGTAAGCTATTCTGAAGTTGGGAATGAGAAGACCTGGAGGCAGCAAGTAACATATTCAAACCAAAACATTTCTCTAAAGTAATTGCATATCTTGAATACTGTATTCATTTAATTGACCCTTCGCAGGGAGCTTGAGGAGCTTGACTGAGGTGCTACAGTGATCTGTCACGCCACAGTAAAGAGCCACACAATGGTATTTATTCTTTGCATTTCTTAAAAAAATTACAAAACTTGGAAGCAAAAATGTTGTTTCAGACAAAAGAACCGCTCTTCTTGCCTGTCGGTGTGTTGTCAGTGTCCTCTTTGCTCCCCAATGTATTTCTTACTGCGTGAGAACATGATGTGTGGCATGAGAGCACCATGGCTTGTCGGACATAACATCAGTAACTACGTGGGGTGGGTCTTTGCGAAGGGTCAATTGCTATTGACATTTCTCTTAGTGATTCCTGGAATTTTTTTTTCTTTGAATGCTGATAAAAAAACAACAACATTCTAATGAAACTCAGAATTGCAAGATATAAATTCAGAATTGTGAGATATAAACTGCTAGATTTTGCAAGTGAGTAAGTCGAATGAAGATTTTTGCAAAAATAGTTTATATATTTTGCAAGTTAATTTTTTTTTTCTCAGAATTTCAGGTTTATATCTTGCAATTTTGAGTTGTACCTCACAATTTTCTCAAACGTTTTGTGAGAAAGAAAAATCTAAATGATATTTTTTTTCCTGGTGGAAACAGGCTTACATAATTTCTTGTCTCTTCAAATAATACAAAAATGATCTTAATTAGAATTTGATTATCTCTAATGATAATCCTATGTTAATGAACACTAATAATAATAATACCTGCCCCTATTTCTGCAGAGTCTGTATTGTGATATGGAAATCTAATGGACTCCAGAAACAGTACAGCTTTTATTTAGTGAACAGCTCGACACCTAAATCTTTGATCAATGATAATCAGATGCAGGCCCACAAGGATTGAAATGTCATCCTTTCACTTGAAGGTTAATTTGAAAAGCAGTAAATGTAACAAACTCAACTCCTTTCAGTTTGTCATCAAGCCAGCCACCATATCACCCTGTAGCCCAAGACTGGTTGCCCACTGAAGCTAAGCAGGGCTGAGCCTGGTCAGTACCAGGATGGGAGACCTCCTGGGAAAACTAGGTTGCTGCTGGAAGAGGTGTTAGTGAGGCCAGCAGGGGGTGCTCACCCTGTGGTCTGTGTGGGTCCTAACGCCCCAGTATAGTGACGGGGACACTATACTGTCAACAAGCACCGTCCTTCGGATGAGATGTTAAACTGAGGTCCTGACTCTCTGTGGTCATTAAAAATCCCAGGATGTCTTTCGAAAAGAGTAGAGTTGTGACCTTGGCATCCTGGCCAAATTTGCCCATTGGCCTCTGATCATCATGGCCTCCTAACAATCCCCATATCTGCTGATGGGCTTCATCACTCTGTCTCCTCTCCACCAGTAAGCTGGTGTGTGGTGGGCGTTCTGGCGCACTATGGCTGCCGTCGCATCATCCAGGTGGATGCTGCACACTGGTGGTGGATGAGGAGATACCCCCTGACAATGTAAAGCGCTTTGAGTGCCTAGAAAAGCGCTATATAAATGCAACGAATTATTATTATTATTATTATCAAAACATTTGCAGGCAGCTTTTAGCTGTTTTTCCAAAGGTCTCACGGTTCAACATACAGTCGTGGCCAAAAGTTTTGGCAGTGACAAATTTTGTGTTTTGCAAAGTTTGCTGCTTCAGTATTTGTATATTATTTTTTCCACATGTTTCTATGGTATACTAAAAAACAATGTTAAGCATATCATAAGTTTTAAAGGCTTTTATTGGCCAAAAAATATGAGTCAATATTTACAGTGTTGACCCTTGTCCTTCACGACCTCTGCAGTTCACTCTGGCATGCTGGATATTATCTTCTGGTCCAAATCCCGATTGATGGCGATCCATTCTTGCCTTATTAGTTCTCAGAGTTGATCACAATTTGTGGGCTTCTGCTTGTCCACCTGCCTTTTGAGGACTGACCACAGGTTGTTTATGGGATTGAGATCCGGGGAGTTGCCTGGCCACGGATCCAAAATTTCAATGTAATGATCTTCGAGCCACTTCTTTATCACTCTTGCTTTGTGACATGGTGCTCCATCATGCTGAAAAATGCACGGATCATCACCAAATTGATCACGGATGGTTGGAAGTCGCTCTTGCTGGACGTTTTGATACCATTCTTTATTCACGGCAGTGCTTTTGGGCAGAATTATGAGAGAGCCCACTCCCTTGTTTGAAAAGCAACCCCACACATGGATGGTCTCAGGATGCTTCACTGTTGGCACGTCACAGGACTCATGGTAGCATTCACCTTTTCTTCTCCGAACGATCGATTTTCCAGATGCCCCAAACAGTCGGAAGGGAGCTTCATCAGAGAAAATAACTTTGCACCCAATCTTCTGCTGTCCAATCCTTGTACTTCCTGCAGAATTTCAGTCTGTCCTTGATGTTTTTCTTGGAGAAGTGGCTTCTTTGCTGCCCTTCTTGACTCCAGGCTGTTATCCAAAAGTCTTGGCCTCACTGTGCGTACAGATGCTCTCACACCAACCTGCAGCCATTCCTGAGCAAGCTCTGCACTGATGGTGACACGACTCCGTAGCTGACTCCTCAGGAGGAGAAGTCCTGGCACTTGCTGGACACTCTGGGACGTCCAGTAGACTTTTCACTGCAGTCAAACCTCTCTCCTTGAAGTTTTTGATGATCTGGTAAATGGTTCTTTCAGGTGCAATATTCTTTGTAGTAATTTCCTTGCATGTGAGCCCATTTTGATGCAAAGCGATGATGGCTGTACATGTTTCTTTAGAGGTAACTATTTGCTAACAAGAACACAATGATTGGACGTGCGGCTTCCCTCCTTTTATAGCAATCAGTCTTGCTCTTACAATCTAATTAGCTGGGGCCGGAGGGTGATTTCACCTGACTAGTACTCATTCACACTTTCACTTGTGCTGCTGATATGATTAGTCAATTATTGTTAGCTGGTCATTTTGTGTCAGGATAAAAAAACAGTGAAATTACCCTGCGTCTCAATGTTCATACTATCCATGCTAAATAGAATGTGAGATTAGAACAACTGTGTCCCAATTTAGCATAGTTTGTTGAAAAGAGTATGCCAAAAGTCCCAGGATGGTCTACTATTTCAGGTCGACTTTTGAAGTGTGGATCCGTGCACACTCATGCTAATATTTTTTTTTTTTTTTGCTCAAAATCATTTGCGCTTTTGTGACGGAGTCCGCCAGAACTACAAACACAATAAAAACGCGTTAAATCTACAACATTGCGATGTGCGTGACCTGCAGCTTATTGGTTAGAGAGGCTTAGACAAGCGTTTTTGTAGGTTACTAATATTCAACCTTTAAACCTTGTAAAAATATTTATTTAATGTTATCGTTGTGATATTTAATCTGCAAACAGCAATGTAATTTTATAAACATCTGTTGGTCGTTACTTTAAATGCATCATGCATATAATATGAGCAGAGTTCTTGGCATGAAAGACTGGCAGATCAATGTGCTCTACTTTTTCTCTCCATACGGTTATGAAGTTAGATGAAGCAATGGAGAGTTAACTTGACAAGATGATTGACAGGCCAGTTTATAGTGACAGGATGTGTGTAATTATGCGACAGAGCAGACCGTTAAAGACACAATTGTATGATGTTATAGTATGTCCCAAAGCTTGCCTATTCTTCTACTACACACTCAAAAGTGTGCACTTTTTCTTCACCAAAAGAGTAAATACTTTAAGGGCGTAGTATAAGCAGGCACATTGAGATGCAGCACCAGTTTTTTTTTTTTTTTTTTTTTCATTTTTTTGCGAATGAAGCTTTTAGCAATTATTTAAAATGCATCTGATCACAAAAAATATGAATGAACACAACAACAACTTAAACAGCAATCTTTGCAAAACACAAAATTTATATCACTGCCAAAACTTTTGGCCACGACTGTACATCCACACTGTAAGATTCACCTTTAGAAATATGAAAGTAAAATTACTAAATAACTCATAAACACTTGTGACATTAATGGCACAATTTGTAGTGACAAACAGTACCTTCCTATAATACTTGGTGTGGGCTTTCCATCTGTGACCAAAAGTTAAATAATCACGGTAAAATAAGGGCTAAGACAGTTTGCTGAAGTATTTTGATAAATCTCTTATTTGTAGACATCCTAATTTGTATTCTGAACACTGTCTTGTATGCACAAGGGGTTTATCCCATTGCTAAACATCCCTCTAAAACATTTCTACAAGGAGTTGTTTACTGCATTTCAAATCTTACCAGCCTAAAAATACATATGCATAGCGATTTTTTGTCCCTCATGTGGATGGCTTGTGGTCAAGGAGAGGAATTATATCTCTCTTGTTTGTTGAGGATTGAGTGAATCTCAACAATCATCTCTCAGCTATGATAATAGGATATCATGCATATTTATCCAAACAGCTTTGTGTCCTCAATTTAATTAAGTTTCCAAGGCCGCAGACACAGATATCTCTATCTTCAGGGAAATCATATCTTAATCTGCAGGATCTACTGTTTTTAATGTTAAAAAGCTCATTTGATTTGCCTTTTATATTTGTTTTACCTTCTAAACACACTTCTAAAAGTCTCTACTGATTTCTGGATCGAGGAACAGATGCATGCTGTTGAAATGATCTTGATTATTTAAATGCACTTCATTTCTGACACTTGTCATATGTGGTAGTGCTTCATTCAGATCCCTCACTGCCACAGTTATGAGTGATTTATAGCCATGTAGCTTTAGTTTACTTATTATTTTATTAGATTAGTTTGTCTCAATGCATTTTTTGTACATGCTACTTTTCCTGTTGCCCTCAAAGGAGCCAGACATTTCTTTTGGACACACTTTATATTGTTCACGCTTTTGTGTAAGTATATCAATTATTGTGTAAAGTAAATGATGAAGCATTATTTTTGCTTAATTTTAAACTTACTATGTAACTTTGGAGCTGCTCGTAAATACTTTTTGTTAATATTAGTATAACTATAATTAATTATATTTCCATTTAATATGAATGTAAAGTATGGGTAGTTGACAAATAGACAAATGGACAATTTTTTATGCAATAAATGAACAAATTAACATTGCGTAAACAAACATTTAAGCAATAAATGTTCATGGATACCTAGCGATTGGCCAACTAGAAAAAAAATATTTTGTGAGTCCTATATTCAGTAGTTAGGTAAGGAGTGCTGTACAGGAAACTGTACTGTACAATTTATTTAATTTTATTTGACAGTTTTAGCACAGTACTATTAAAGTTTAATGCACGTGATTTTTGAAAATTGAGCCTGATCAGATAATATATTTAAATATTAGTTTTATATTTTTGTTCAGTTGAATAGATTTCTGTATTTTACAGTTCATGATCAGGACAGTCACGCAGCAAATCAATTTCCACATTTTACTTAAAATTTACTTTTAAATAATTTAATTAAACTATTATATTTAAAGACAAACTCTTTGCTGGCAAGTCAAATCATAAAAAAGAGAAAAACTTGTTTTTTTTCCTCATTCTGCACTACTGTCTTCGGTGTTGCTTTTATTCACTTGTGAATCCCAGAAAAGTGGTGCGGAGCATATAGGACAGGATTTGAAAATGTGTCAAAGCTCATTAGTATCAGATCTCTGCATCCATTCGCCAGACCTGCCGATGGAATGCAAGAAATGAGAGGGTGCATCTGACAGAGGTTTTGGATGTAAGATATCCCTGCAGACATAATAAGAGTAATGGATGGTGGGGAATGTTCATGCTCTGTTTATAGGCTATAGTGATTCTCTGCTAAGAAGCCTGAGGGGATCCTGCTACAGAAAGCCTACTGTACAATTGAATATACATACTTTATGTGACAAGCAATTCTTTTTTTCCAGAAGTTATTTATCCCTTTTTTTTCATTCACTCCCAGACCTTACAGATATCACATACATACTCTGTTTATTTATTTATTTTTAAGAAAGGCGTATTGTTGTATGTGCATTGTCCTGACAGTGGTTTTGTAAATTGGACTTCTCTTTCCTGGTGTTCGACACATCTGGGCACGTCTCCATGGAAACACCCTCTATCTCGCTTCCACACCACCGTGTGGTGTCAGACTAAAGCAATCAATCTACCGATCCCATCAGGCTGAGGAGAAATCTGATCTATTAAGGAGCGCAGAGCAGAAATCCAACCTCAGGGTAGGGCTGTCAATGTAGCCCTGGATAGTAGCAGAAGAGAGACAAAATCTAATAATTGAGACTGAAATGCCTCTTAACACCAGAAGGCATCGGCTGTCCTAGAGAGAGAAGGTGTTTAGAAAGATTAAACATCCTCTGGTTAGATTCTAACCACAGCCAAACATTATGCTACAGAAACAGAAAGCTTTTACCATTATAGTATGTACGTTGTAGGTGTACTTAGTTCAGTGATTATGATTATCATCAGAAATCTTTTTCTAAATAAAATGTAAAGCATTAAAAAATTAGTTAATCCAAAAAAATTGGGTCAGTGTTTACTTACATTCACTTATTTTTTTTGTAAATAGTATTCTGCTATTCTTTCTGTAGAACACAAAAGTAGAAACCCCTCCTGTTTCGGTTCAACTCACTGGTCACAGTAGGGTTTGAGTTAGTTCACTGGAAATGTAGATTGTTTGTGAAGTTTGGTAATAGTGATTTTTCTGTTTTTTTTTTGTGTTTTGTTTGTTTGTTCCACGGAAGAAAATAAGTCATACTGTGTTGACATGAACAACGGAAAATAATGACAGAATTTACATTTTTGAGACAAACTAGTAAACAAACTAAAACCTATCAAAATGTAATTTTACTTTTCACTTGTATGCTTCCTCTGTGAAGGAGCCGTATCTTACATCCTATAAAAGATGAAACGCTAATGGAGGCTACAGAAAGCCATTTTAGAGCTTCCTGGAGAGTCCACAGCGTACTGATGTATAAAGCCTGAAAAAGATGCATTTCAGATGGACAGATTCCATTTAGGTTGCTCCTTAACTACTGAATAATGGGAAGTGGATGTCCAAAGTCTTCATGATAGGCAAACGCTTTTCTGAATAAAAAATTAATTCACTTCCATTTTAAAATCAAAGGCCCCATGTCTCAGGGAACTGGGTTGGACGTTGTGTCATGCCATCTTTCATTTTTAACTTTTCCAGCAATCGTCATGTGTGTTCAATGCACTATTGCAATTTGATACATTGTCAAAAGAGTTATTTGCTATATGACTTTTATCCATAGTGACTTGAAGTCCAATAAATGTAAGGAAAGCCGTCTAGGATATAGGTTTAAATGGGGGCCTTAAAGGAATCGTTCACTTAAAAAAGAAAATGGTCATTAAGATGTTTTTAACTTCGAACTGTTATTTCCATCTGAAATATGAGTTCTATATCTAGAATATTTCTTTCTTCAGTGAAAAGGTTGTCTTGTCTGAATCAGGAGAAAAATATGCAAAGATTAAGCACCGCTGACAAGCAAAAACAGATGGTGAAGAGTTACATTTATTATGGATAATTATCAAATAAACAATTCTTCTTCTAAGTAGTTCATTATACTAACATTAGGCTTTTAGGCGGTTGCCAGGCAACATAGCAGTTTGGCACATCAATAAAGAATGTGTTCACAGGTGTGTGTGTGTGTGTGTGTGTGTGTTTTTTTGGGGGGGGGGGGACTGTTAATTTTAGAATGTGTTTTATGACAATTGCATGTGTACTTTCATAAGATGCTCTACTGTAATTAAATAAAAGTGTTCAGAAAGTCGCAAAGGACACAGGAGAGAAATTGGACAACGGCTAATGGCAGTAAATCCTTACGCATGAAATTGCTGGTGTTAAAGTATATTGGAGAGTGGCACTGTTCCCGAAATGCCTGAAGACTTAGCGTCGCTGTCAACCATAGCAGAAGCCTGACAGTACGGCACCCCACAATTTCTTCAAACATACTCTGATGAGAAGAATACAGGTTTTAGAGGGCAAGTACCAAAGTGATGCTTCTTTTGATCACAGCTGATAGAGGACTCTCTCGCTCTGGACTGCTATAATGAGTTTTGCATATCTATGACTAAAACATATTTCAATCACAAAGGATTATCATTTATAAACATGTATCACGTAATTGCAGGGAAGGGAAAAGAGACTGGTTCTGCCTGAACCTAATTGGATTTCTAATCAGAAAATCGCGTATACAAAGAAACAATGCACTATTGTTGGCTTTGAAATTATGTACAGTTTGAACTTTGTTAACCTTCTGAATCAGCCACTCTGTGTGAACGATAGCATGAGACATCAATAAATGACTATTTAATCAAAGAAGTACTTCACTCCATAATGTGTAATATCATATTTGATATTAACTATTGATGATATACAGTGGCCCAAAATAGAATCCAGACACTTTTTGACACTTAAACAGATTATGTCATCATTTATTCACCCTCATGTTGTTCCAAACCCATAAGACTTTGGTTAGTCTTTGAAACACAAATTAGATTTTTAATCAACCCTAAAAGGTTTCTGTCCCTTTATTGAAAGTCCGGGTAACCAAAACTTAAAAGACCCAAAAAGGTCATAAAGGCCTCATAAAATGAATCCATATGAATCCAGTCCTTTTGAAGAGATATGCTCACGTTATATCATGATATAAATTTTTTATTTATATCTAAACAACAATCGACACACATTCATAAACAGTAGCACATCACATGATAAACATGGAAGCTCATGTGTGCTTCACATGCTACATCAAACTTCACGCACAAGCTTCCATTAAAAATATTAATTTGGGTTTCAGATAATTTGGGTTTTAGGTCATTTATATTTGAATTTCATTACATTAGATACAAAATATTGAAACAACAAATGATTCTATTGGCTTTTCTGGAAATGTGTGTAATTAAATATTTTTACTAAATACAAAGCCTCAGGATGTTTTCATATAATCATGCAAACAACATTTATTGCTGTTTATCGTGGTGCGGAGGTTTTCAAGGTTCCAAGGATACTTTAGAGCCACTGTCACAAAGCTACAATAACTTGGCCCTTTATTATTTAATTCGGGGGTGTTTTCATATATAATTCTATAAAAATTAATTTAACAACACATGTATCCTGAAACTTGAGTGGGAGTTAATTACTTGTACGTTAATACAATTGACTTTGTACGGTAGCACTTTGTGTTCTCGGGCTAGTTGGAGTGGTTCTTGAAGGGCCCCACACCCCCCACCTGAAACTCCCTGAGACCTTTTGACTGAAGATCCCAATGGCGGCCTGCTGCCCTCTACTACTGTGAGTTGTAACTCCTAGTACTGATCATTGTCTAAACTAAGCGAACAACAGCGCAAAAGAAATTAACAAAGAAAGAGTTAGTTGGTGGGGTCTCGTTGGGCTCACAATTCCCACTGAACCATTACGAACCACAGTATAAGCCTAGGTCGTCACCCACTGTCCGCAAAGTTTATTTCCACCGCTTCAGCACACCCTGCTTGTGTTTGTTGCAAGCAGTCCTGACACTTGATTAGGTTGCTTCAGTTGTGTTTGATCAGGTTTGGAGCTAAACTCTGCAGACGTGTGTCTCCTTTTATTCTGTTCTTTCTTCTTTTCTTCTCACTGGATTTACACATCTGTAATTGAGACAATATTTTGTCAGGAGAAATTTGTTTAAAGTGTTTATTTTTTGTGATCACTATATACGCAGAAGAACTCTAAAGACACTCGTTGAAGTAAAGTAATTATGAAGTGGTAGTTGCTTGTCCATTTTTGCAAGATGATAATGGCGAAAGTATTACTGTAATCATGTCGTGCGTTACAGCTTCAATCATGAACATTGCCTGGGCAATCAACTTCCACTTCTCCACTTCCAACCTCCCTAGCTAATTGCTGCATTAACCAGCCGCACTATTTTAATTCAGTATAATGTCTCCTTTCCCAGAATTATGATTGACCGTAAATTTCATGTAATGAAAACATTCCCGTCAAACAAAAGGTTATTCTCGTCAAATCCTATCTTCAATAAAGCACAAAGCCTGCAATTTGAATGGGTCAGCAAAAAGTCTGCTCAAGCCTTTAGACATGTTTCGCAATGAAAATGTCTCACAGGAAATTGATGTGCCTGTTCTGACTTTTCATGACATCACTTTATTCAATTTGCTCATTGTCTTCCCTGTTGCCTTTGTAACAATAGCTTGTTGAGACTTCACTAAATAGATATTGGGTAGATATTGATTGCTCCCATAAATTTTGCAATGCCGAGATCTTCTGTCAAGTGTTGAAGCTTTAAAAATGTGTTAATCGAGTTTAAAATGTGGAGTACAGAACGACTCAATCCATTTGAAGCTTTTTCTTTTTCATTCACAAACAGACAAACATCCCAGCATGTGTGGCGATTATTATTATTATTTTTTTTAAACATCCTGTGTGACACTGGTCACTCTGTTAGAGCAAATTTTTCTCTGGGTAGACAAATGTCATGTTTTCCTCTAATAGATGTGACAGGAGAGGGACTCGAATGAAGGCTCTTAGAGCTGGAAAGCTAAGCAACTGAACTGTAAAAGCTTTCAATGGATGGGAAGGAGGTGCAGTACAACCTTAATAGACTAGAGGCCTATAGCTCAGCTGGATCTGTGGAGTGTACACAATGCCGCTCCATCTTTCATGTAGAGGCTTGTTGCTGCTGATGGACTTTCATCATGCTTTTTTATGGAGGCAGAATGCTTGGTTATGGGAAAGATGAGAGACAGACCGTGACATTCTGTCCAGCTATATTCACAAACATCCATCACCCAATCTGGAAACCAGGCTTCATCAAAATAAACAGCAGCATGTGTTAGAAGTCTGGAAGTGACAGCAGTGAAAATGATGGAGAGAGAATGACCAAATAATGTCACTGTTATTCTGAATCAAATGGATGAATTATAGAAATAACTGGGTCAGTGACAAATTAGGATACCTGAGATGATGAACAGGAGCAATCTTGTAAATATGCAGTTATGTATTGTAAATATGCAAGTTGCAAATATAACAAGCCTTGAAATGTGTATTCAAGCACTTGAATGTACACATCATAATAATAAAAAATAAGAAAATATTTGCATGTTAAAAGATTTCATGGCAAAAAATGAGAATGCATGAATTTGTCATTTATAAAAAAAAATCTGAATATCTAAGATTAAAATTATGAACAAAAATATATAATTGAAACAATCTACAGTATATCTTCACTGTGACATAATGTACCATTTTATTGTCACATGATTGTCACAAGGAATTGCTTCCTGCTTGTTTAGACCCCTATGAATTGGTGGATATTTTTCTTAATAATAATAATAATAATAACTAATACACACAATGTTTTCTGTATTAATACAGATATTGAAAAAAATGTTCAACATAAAAGTCACTGTCAGTCATTTTTTATGTATTTTAAGTAATTAACCCAAACTTAATCATATCAACTTATCAAAGAGTTGTTGAAAATAGATAAGAGGATTTCAATGGATGTGTTTAGATATGCCTGAAATTTTTTTTCAAGAATCCATTTCATTAGAATGAACTTTCTCCAGAACACAGAATCAATTGAATCAAATGACAGAGATACAATATTGCTGTGTAGTACTGTCAGTACAATCAGGTAATTTGTCATAACAGTCATATTTATCTGCTATTTGTGCATGGCCTCTGAACACTGATACATTGACTCAATCGCTCTTTAGGATTGCAAAACACTTGAAATTCTCCTGTTCATCAACATTCACAATATCATGAGCCCATCTCTGTTCCATGCATACAGTAGCACCATATTTTTCGTTTGTCTTAAAGCTCTTTGGTAGCATTTAGAGAATGCAGTTTTATATATCTATGAAAAAAAAGAAAAAGTTTGCTGAGACATTAAACATACACCCTTGCTGTACCTGGGTTAGAAGGACATATGAATGTTTCATATTGAGTGCATACTTTAATAAAAAATGTATGTCATTTTTCAGCGAACAAATGTTCCGCACTAAGTCTGTAAGCGAATGACAAAGATAAAAATTCACCACCCCTAGAAAACACTGGACTGTGTTCTGGGACAACGAAGACAAACTTCATAAAGTAAAAGCCAAATGGAGAGTTAATAATTCATAATACTAGCCTACTGAAACTGTGAGATGAAAAGGGTTTTGGGGCAATTTAAATTTGTGTTTTAAATTTTATTTAGGTGTTATTAGGTTATGGACATGAAAAAAAAGTGCTTATGTAAAGCGATAAAATCATTTATACATTCAAATGAATTCCCTGCAGGAACAGGGAGTGCACATATCAAAGGTTTGGAGTATGTATGAGGCTAACAAAGATTTGCTGTTATTCTGAGATAGGAAGGACTTGACTTGTTAATATTGTTGCCTGAGGATAATTAAATCTCCCAAACAGAGCAGAATAACTTACATTTTTTTGGGATTAATTCATTGCAAAAACAGCAAACATGTTTGATGGAATTGCGTTCAATAATGCAATGCAGTCTGATGGAGGATCATCAGAGGACATGTTTTCTCATATTATAATGAATATAATGCAGCAGAGTTCTGATCCTTGTCATTACACTGATGCAAGACACTTTATATTTCACATAGCTTTATTCACTAAAGGTCTCTTTTGTATTATTCTTAATAAAATGGAAAATTGTGGCTTTTAAAAAACACATTTTCCCAAAACACTACTTCTTGCTTTTTAAAATAGGATATGAATATTTCAACATACAAATGATCACCTTTAACTTTCAGGTTGTGGACAATGTCATTATCCCCTATAGTGTGTCATGAACATTCACATTTATCATGAAAACTTTTGAGAAAACCTGGAAATTGGGTGAGGGGTAAAACTAAAATTAACGAAAACTTAAATCAAAATTTTAAGCTACTAATCTATTAAATATTAAATACAAATCTCTTGATGTCTCATTTAGAAATGTTGGTGGGAAAACATATCTGAGATATTTTGATGGTCCAATGTGATATAACCTCTGCAAGATCATCATTGGCAACAGTTGAGTGATTATGTCAAACAGCATGTGAGTTAGACAAAGAGTTAAAATGTCTTTAAAAAGTAGGTCATACACTCCAGTTCCAAATCAGTCATCTCTCATCTTTGGCTTCACTTAATTACACACAGACCGAACAATGTTCCCATAGCAACCATTCCAAGTTTAGTGGTAGAGAGATTCAGTCCTCATCAGAATAGAGGCAGGAAGAACATTTCAAACAAAGCCAATTCCAGATGTTTAAATGAATTTTCATTTCTAATTCACTTGCTACATTACATATTGTTTTTACTTAGACTGCAACAGCTATCTGTATAACCAGCAAGCTAAAATTTAGGGAGGATTTGTGTTAGCCTTGTTATTCCATTCTAAAGAGAGACAGCCACAAATTAAATAAACATGCGACATTCAGCATTTTCAAACTGAAGCAATTTCAAGGGCCTATATAGGCTATAGTTAGTGAACCCTCTATAACATTTGTCCTATTACAAATGCCATTTGATATTGCCTTCCCCTTCAAAAAAAAAAAGTGTAATCATAAAAAGTGTAATTTAACAATATGTAATATCACGCCTCTCCAGGGTTAGTGAACTTTAGTTGGACAGTCTTTCAGATGAAATGTCAGATACATCATTATCTCTTATTTTGACGTCATGTATCATGCATTCATTTGCCCAGGAAATCTGATCTGTGACATTATAAAAAGTAATCATATACATGTCTCCCTGTGTATTTCATGAACACTACGTTCTCAAGGTTGGTAATGCTCAATGAATTATTTTGAGAGTGCAGGGCTTTTGTGGATTCATATGCAACACTTACAGCATTAACCTACTTTTAGATCCCTAGTTTTGCGCACTTACTGCTTCTGATGTTTTCATTGTTTATTTTCTATCAGAAAATAAGATTTTTTTCACTTTTATTTGTGCTTTGCTTTTAGCCGAGATGCAGTTTTATCTGTCAACTACTGCTGAGTAAGCTGCACTGCATCAAGAACACATAAGAACGCAGATGTTGTTTTCTACCAGGCTGTGTTTTTAAAGGAATAGTTCACCCCAAAAGAACCATTACTTATTCACCCTCATTTCGTTACAAACCAGTATGGCCTTTATGCTTTAAAAAATCAAACTGATTCAACTGATTCATTGAAAAGATTCAACTCAAAGAACCAACATGAGGCTGAATCAATAATGACAGAATATACATTTTTGAGTGCACTATCCCTTTAATCGGGTTGATAACACTGAATATAACCATGCCGTTTGTGCTCAATGCACATGAGGCTGTTATTGACAGCTGCTGGGGCAGAAATCAATATGAAATCATCTAGAACATTCTCTTACTGGACCATGTAACGTTAATTACAGTGTTCGATGAGATGGTAAAAAACAGACGAATGAATAAAAAGTCAAATCTTCCAGCTAGCCAAAGAAACTTGCTTCTACTTACAAAATACCTTTAATTTGTTGCAAATACATTGAACTAAGTCACTTATAAAGTGCAGGTAAGATTGCAGTGATATACAGAAATGGGAAAAAAGAAAAAAAAATTTATTTAACATCTTCTGATTCACCTCTGCACTGTACAATTCGATTATAAAAAGAACTACATTTATGAAAATAGCACAAGAAATAGAAATGAGTTTATAGACAGGTCAAAAACTCACAGAAACCCTCTATTACCAAATCCACATGACAACCCCACTGACAACACTACACATCGTGAGCACTCACAAACCATAGAAACATGAGAAATACACACCAAATTGTCATTTTAAGCACAAAGCAATAATCTACAATGAAAGGTTGTGTGTTAATGTGAAAAAGAGGTGCACAATATGTGTCTGCATGACTGGGGCAATAGAGAAAAAAGTTTTTATTATTAATATTATTATCGCTATCAGTACAGTGGTTATATTTTAAGACTATTCCCAAAAACAGTACAGGCCACTGACATTAATGTATTCAAAGATTGCTACTAATCTGACCACCTGAAACAAAAGGGTTTCGGACACTTTAAAAAGTGAGGAATTACGGTGTAATTGACTGTACTGTAACGCACAAACACATCCCAACAACATAATTGAGCAAAATGAATGGGTGGGGGCATCTTCATAGCAGATCAGTGAATGAGATTTCTTTGGCATTCAGCCTTTAACAGTTGACCTGCAGTTTGAAGGTTTTATTACTTATATGTAAATTCCAAGGATGTAAAAGAAAGTAAAATTAACTGATGACCGCTTTTGAACCAGATTTATCCAGTCTGCTCAGTGGCTGGACGGATGCTATAGGGTACTGAGTCTTCAGTGAATACATGTTATATCATTAAGGATAGCATATCCACCCTCTTAAAGGTCACTTGAATGTGTCATTTTTTTTCTCTTTGTGAAGAAAAACAAAATAAAAACAGCTAAACACTGTATTCGTTGCACTGAAAAGACCCCCTGGCTTGAATGGTGAAGAACGATATCTAGTGACAAAAAATGACCAAATAAGCTTGAAATACATCAAGGGTTAATGCACAAGATTTTCTATTTCCTTCCTCAGAGTACTTCGTCATTGGAATTAATATCATTAGTAGGCCACTATAAAAAGCAGTATAATTGGATTTAATTCCAGCATATGGCTTTAGGTAACTAACATGACTTTTTGGCAAAGTCTGATTCCTTGGGGGTGAAGAGTAAAAACCGGTGCTCTCGAACAATGGTCAGTTTGAAGCTCTAGCACCACTATAAATGAACAGCTAATAATTATTGTACATCAAACTAAATTAACAGCTGCAATAACAACATTGAAGCACTCACAGATTATCATCAAACTGAATTGCAAAACATGTCAACACCTTCAAGAAGCCACAAAAAACAAACAAAACATACAAACAAAAAAAACTATAGCATCATGAAATGCAAGAGTAGAATCGGCTTGGCAGAAATTCACAGCACATTTCTGGTTATTCAGTACATCATTTACAGACTTCGAGACCATCCTTAAAAAGATTACCTTACAAAGATGCTTGGCACAAACTGAGTACAAAGATGAATCAAATAAAAATGTGACTTCAAAGATTAAAGTTCCAGAGAGCCCACAATGACAGATGGAAAATTACTTGATTGATTAAATGTTGATACCTACTGTAGGTCAGGTGTATTAGAGCTGGTGCCAGAATGGTAGAATCCACAGCGGTATCAGATCGAAAAATGTTCCATAAAAAAAAAAACCACAAAAAAAACCTACAATCATTGAGGAAGAAAATAACAATAATATTGCCTCTGATGTGCATCACGCATTCACATATTACCCATGAGACAATAGTGATAATGAAGATCATGACTACAAAATAATTAATTATAGTTCAGAAAAAAAAGAGTTTGAGATTGCCTCAATGTTTTCAGCTTGTGTGAATCCTTTGGTAATGACTATAATTTGAAGTAATCCTTCTTTCTTTCTTCTAAAGTCTTTCTTTAATGGATCATCTTACAGTATCTCTGTGCAGGTGACCCTAAGGCAACACAGTAACAACTCATATTGTGAATTAGTTTGGTAATGAACACAGTGATTATGTAGGGTTTCTTACCGCAGTGTGCAGGAGATTGTTTGGTAACACTTTACAACAAATTTCAATTCACTAACATAAATTAATGCATTAGGTATTATGAACTAACAGTAAGATACACTTCCTGCATTTATTAATCCAAGTAAATTTTAATGTATACATATACTAATTACTTTTAACATTTCAAGTTGTATAATTAATATAGTTAATGTATATTGAATGAAAATGAATTAACAATGAACATCAGTATATTTATAAATTCACATTATCCTAAATTAATAAATACTGTAAAAATGTTGTTCATTGTTACTTCAATGGTACATATTGCATTAACTAATGTTAACCATTTGAAACCTATGTGTAAAGTGTTACTGATTGTTAGAATTTAGTATTTTTCTGACACTCCTTTTTATTACTAAATGGATATTTCACTCAAAAATAAATAAATAAAATCTGCCAGTATCTACTCACCTTCATGTCGCTCCAAACCTGTATGATTTTTCTTTTTTCAAAAAGCACTATTCAAGCACTACTCAATTTCATTGCACGGAAAAGTACAGCCTTGACATTCTGCTACTCCTTGTGTATTCAATGAGTGGAAAATCTAATGCACAGTATATGAGAGTGAATAAAGGATGGCAGAATTTTACTTTTTGAATGAACTATCCTATACAGTATATGCAGTGATTCCCAACCTGCGCGTGTCAAATGTGTTGCCATATCATAGGATGGGGCTGTAGATGCAAGTCCAAGTTAGAATAAAATCATAAAATCTGTAGATAATACAAATGTGTCTATAAAGATCCAGAGACACTCACTTTCCTTGATTTCCTTTGGGTGGTTTTGATTTTGCTATGCTTGGTGTACACATGAATATCAACTATTGTGCTAACTCAGGCTGAACTGAAGGGTGAGATTCTATGGAACTTATGATTCATTCTATACATGCAATTTTTAACTAATAGATTGATGCTAATAGACTTTAGGCATTTCGAAATAAAATATAATATATTATATAATATATTAATTTAACCTTTTAATAACCTCTCGTTGTGTGGAACCATGTCCCAATAAATCTAGAAATGCAAACATTTGCAATCTACATACTAATTAATATTCCAAATATTTTAAAATGGATCTATTCTCTTGCCATTATTGTGCTGATTCAGGGTACAGCTTAATACTATCATATAACATGCAGTGATGATGGGGTTAGACATGTTGAATGCATCAAAATAATGAGTGACTATAACTAAAGCTTGAATAAACTCCAAAATAAAACCACCAGCAGTCAGTCAAGACCAGATGATGCTCCTGCCATCATTTCTCAGATTTATCTGCCTGATGGCTTCTCCTCCACTGGAAGGCACTATAGATGGCTCTGAAAGCTAAGCTTACATGAAAGTCAGTCTGGTTTTGACTGATGGCTAGATGACAGGTTTCCATTCAAGTGAACGATCTACCAGGGTTGTAAGGGACACCAAAAGTCAGAGGGTCACATGCTATGCAAGGCATTTTATTTTCTCACGCTGTCTTGGCCTAAGGATTTTTCGCACCTTGACTCCTTACAGCTGCTATCTCACCCATGAAAAGACAAGATTGTGTGAGAGGAACATTGTGAATCTTTTTTCCCTGGTACCTGAAGAACAGAAGGCAAAGATCTCTGCCAGAGAACTGCAACCACTTAAAGAGCTTGTGGCAATATCCTTCTTGACCATATAAAACAGCCTGGTTTTAAGGGTTTTGATGTATCTTCTGTAGCTTTCGGTTCCTGTAGCATTGTCTCATTTTCATCTCCTACTGGAAAAGTCCTTGAATCATCACAGCTCAACTCTGATGACCAGTATCCGCTCTTATTTTTTACCGTACCTTGAAAAGTCCTGGTTCAGTCTGTTCTTTGTGTCTGCTCTGACAGAACCAAAAGTCAAGTTCTTTGCGTAGTGAGGTGTGTGGGACCGCTAAAGATACAAGTAGCCTACCCAGTAGACAATATTGAATAATAGGAAAGAGGTGGGAAAGAAGACACGAGAGTATGCATCGAGTTCCAAAATGTCTATATGCGCACGGCCCTTTCGCCACGCTCCATCTTTGCACTCTTCGTAGCAGCAGAAGAAACTCTGGCAGTCTTTTCCATCCAGGCATTCATAAACACAGGCATCATCAAACTCCTGCCAGTACATGGAGTTGTTGAGTGTGATAACTGTGGGAGGAGGACCCACATCCAGTACGGAGTAGTTCTGTTGGACAAAAACAACATCCTTTTAGAATTTGAAGGGCTCTTGTTTTGCAATACACATCCAAAAACTTATTTTGAGTGACTGGAAATCATCAATGGAGTCATACATTTGGATGGGTTTTGCCTATACTGTAAACAAAAGGATTGAAAGTTTAGTTGAAGTGTATGCTTGTGCATCTAATCTATGCCGTGAGCAAATAAATCCTTCAGAGTGGGCTGTCAATCAAAACATAAGATCATGATGGCTTCTAAGAGATTCCCACTCACTTGAACTAACAGCGTTCACTCCAGTGGGCAAGTCAAGTGGAGCATCAATCTCTCACGGGCAGGTACGATGACCTTAAAATCTGAGCGTGGTTGTCTAAATCCTTCCACTGAACCCTTTTAGACCACACAACGAAAACTCTCCAACAGTTATTCTGTTATTATTCTGTAATCTCATTATTGTAACATAACTAGCAAAGCATGGTAATTACAGCACTGAATGATAATCTATGTGAGATCACCTATAGGGTAATATTTGTTTTGCGTAAAATTGCTATGGTAATTATCCATGCTTCTCAGTAGAGATAAGATCTAATCAAAATGAGCGATCGGCGAGCAAGTGGGAAAATTTCACCTGCAGAGACTGCCACCGGAGAAACACAATGAATAAAAAGTAAGATGTGCTTGCTCAACCATAATTTAGCATCACATTACACACATAGACAAAGACTAACAACGTCAGCCTAATTAAATCATATTTCCATACCATACCATCCTGAGAGATCACCTATATCAAACACATAGGAAAAGTGACTTTTGTCTGTTTACACTGGATAGTAATAATGCATCACTATATTGTGAGGAAAGTATAAAGTATAACGATAGATTCTGCCTGAAAAGGCATTAGCTCACTAACTAGATATTTCATGTATTTGAAAGGGGAAAGTAATGTTGCCTTACAGTCAGTCACATTCAACATTACGTCAACATTAGGGGTCTCACTTGGGAGTCCCAATCACCTCTGAGTAATAAAAACAGGCCAATGAACTCTGGTGAGTGGAATTTGCATGCCCAACCACTCCCTTGTACACACGGGTATATATTGTAAGAGGGTGGCGTGCATGCACTCATTCAGATTTGGAGGGCTTACTCCACTCGGAGTGTTGCCTCCTCCTGGGTGCTGGTGCACGGTGTCTCTCTAGCAGCTGGGCTGGGCGACAACTAGCACAGCTGGGCTGGGCGACACCTAACACTTTGTGATGTTTTACAGCCTCTGGGTTGAACCTGTTTCTTCTCGTGTGTTGGGTACTAACACGTAAGTGGCAGCAAGACCAGCTCGGAAGATTCATCTCTCCAGCCGTGTTCCTCACCGGACGAACCCTGGACTGGGCATCCTCCAACACCCTTCGGCTGCCAGGCTCGGCGGAGGAGCCTGACGCCAGGCTCAGTACTTGTGTTTGCTTGCCCCTTCGGTCAGCCCCTGTACTGATTCCCTTCTGGTAATCCCATGTGTGTATTCTTCCATGGTACAGTTTCCCTGTTGGTAAACCTGTGTCTTCCCTTGACCGAATTACTTCTGTCTAGTCTCTGCTTTAGTAGTAGTTCCTCCCTTTTTCAGGCAGGACCTTCCGCAGTGACTTACGTCATATGTAGAACTGCCCTGCCGGTCAGTCCATATGGGTACTCTCCACATGATACCTCCCTTTGGGCAGGATGTGGCTCCATAGTGTCCTTCTCCGCATAAACTTAGGCACGCTTCCCTAGTGCAATACAACCGGTCACAGCTGGAATTGAGAGAGCTGAAGCCCTCTTTCTTTACTCGCGACCCACCTCGCTGTGAATACTGTCTTTTCAGTCCCCTTTCAGAACGAAAGACTACTGGGCTCATGATGGGGCACTGGGTATGTTTTGACTTGGAATGCCAATTGCTACTTGGCATGTGAAAGCTTGTCTACATCTGTATCGCCAACCCTTGTAACACAGTTCAGTGTTTGTAGCATTTTCCATAGGGACCCCTAACGTCAGTGGCGATGTAACGTCTGACTGAAAGTAACACCTTGGTTACGTATGTAACCCTCTTTCCCTGAAGTAGGGAACGGAGACTTTACATCCCTCCTGCCACAACCTTGAACTGCACCGCTGAATGGCACCTCCTCAGCACAACCTGAATGAGAGAACTTCGCCCTCTTATATACCCGTGTGTATGGGGGAGTGGCTGGGCATGCAAATTCCACTCGACAATGTTCACTGGCCTGTTATTTACTACTCAGAGGTGATTGGGACTCCCAAGATGTCAGTGTCGACGTAACGTCTCTATTCCCTCCTTCAGGGAACGAGGGTTATGTACATAACCAAGATGATTTAATGACTTACCTTGCACGTCAATACCAGAATACTTGATTCGCATGGCATATGGACTGTTAGTAAGTAATATGAAAGTGTAATAATAACTGCATCCCTTTTCTTTAAATTTCATATAAACGATATTGTTCTTGAGTACCAAATCATATCATCATATTACAATGAAGGATCATGTGACACTGAAGACTGCAATGGCTGCTGAAAATTCAGCTTTTATGTTTAAAATTAAGTTTTAAAAATATAAAAAAATTTAGAATCAGTAGTCCATTTAAATTTGCTAATTTTCACCCATATGCTGGTTGTTTTTACTGTATTTTTGATTGAATAAATGCAGCCTTGGTGTGCAAAAGACAAAAACATTTAAAAAATATTTTATACCCCTAACTTTTGAAAAGAAGTGCTAAACCGTACTATTTCTACTTCAATGCCTCTTGTATCATTCCACTCTTTCTCTCATTTCAAGCCAAAGCACACTGATGCCAAATCAAAATGACTAGCACACTGTATTGAAAATTGCATTGGAAGATTTCAGTATTCATTTTAGTATGGATAGTATTGGACATGTACTTTAGTAGTATTGGACATGAAACCTTTGAAAAGTGTTCAGAAGCTCAGGAGTCCCCCATTAGAGCCAGAAAATGAAAACATCCCTTACATATTGTGTGAACAGGATGCATAGCTTTCTCCTAACTTTGATTGATGCAGAACATTGTGCTCACCGATCTTTTCGTCTTGTTGCAGGTTGGTCTGCGAGCACTGTAGGAGTAATAATTGAGTGTGGCATACTCCATGAGAGCCGCAAAAACAAACAGGAAACAGACAGTGACGAAAAGGTCCATTGCTGTGACGTACGAGACCCTGGGTAGTGATGTCCGTGCCACTGTGCTCAGCGTTGTCATGGTTAATACCGTTGTTATTCCTGCACAACCAAAAGATATTAGATGGAAAACCTGGTAACAAGGGAAATGCCTGCTAATGAAAAATATGAGCTACTCCATCTAAAGTGTATGCTGACATTGTTAGCATGTGTAAAATGTAGTTTGATGTCTCTGCTGAATACAAAACACTGTTCTTTTTGGGCTCTAATCAAATTATGTGATGCCATTTCGCTGAGCAGACCTGATTAAGTTCCATCTAAGACTACATTGCTCTGGTTGCTGTTGGACAGGTGTAATTGAACAGTTCTGCTCTAAAACCTAGTAAGCTGCCCCACTAGGCTGCCTATCTAGACTTGAAATGCTCTATAAAGGCAGGGTTTTAAAACAGGCAATATGAGAGAAACTGAAGTAATGCAATACTTTAACACCACAATAAATCACCATTATTATTTTTAACAGAAAGAAAAAAACAACAACACTATTATATGCCTTTAATGTTGTTTTTCCTTTCAATCTGAGACCTGTCCAGATGCCGAAGTCAGTCTGCTGTATTTGATAGGAACAGAGACACCTGCAAATTAAAAAAATGCCACCCACACAAACACTTAAGAATCTCAGAAGCGTGTAGACATTCTTAGCTCTACTCTTGCATGGACATTTAGAGTTGCCTCAGAGAACCAGTGACTGTGCTCCTGTTTTGCAAGGGTTTCTATGGCAACAAGCAAGCTTCATCTATTTCAGACAGAAATTTTGCACTCCATTCCTTTTTCCTGTGCCATTGCTGGCCACAGTGATTACCTTCACCTGTTAGACTGACTTCCTCTGATACAGTAGCTCTTAGTTAAATGACTGCCTGCCTGAGTCAGAAAAGCCTGTGAATTAAATATGCATTTCAAAATGGCACTCTTTCCTGAACTGCTTGGCTCCATTTTAGCCTCATTAGTTCTCTTGTCTGTTTTTGCAATGGATAAGAATGACATAATAACTCTCTGAATGTTGAAATGACTATAATGCTGTATTTCCTGTACTTATCAATGATGGTACCCAGGGTGGGTGGGAAGAGCAGAATGATTGTAGACTGCCTGTTTGGTGTATTTAGTACTTTGCTCTTCCCATACTAAATTTCCCTGTTTTTCGATCTTTTCCAACTATTAATTTTGCATATCATTTTATTATTATCATCAATAGAACACTTAAAACTGTTCAAAAGTTTGGGGTCGGTAAGAAGGGCGAATGAAGATTCTTATGATCAATAAGGCTGAATTTATTTGATTAAAAAAATATAGCAAAACAGTAATATTGTGAAGTATTATTACAATAAAATAAATTTTCTATTTTAATAAATTTTAAAATGTAATATATTCCTTTGATGGAAGTTTTATTCTTGTGAGTAAAAATTTTCAACAGCCATTCTTCAGTGTCACTTCATCCTTCAACACCATTTATTGGAAAAAGGAATCTGTTGTAACATTATAAATGTCTTTCCTAAGGCCAAAATATCTGGTAGTTTTGAATTCATCTTTGCTTGATTACTGCATGTAATATCTTAATGACCCATCTTTTTGAAAATAGTGCAGTTTTTATTATGTTTTTCTTTTATATATTAATTTCTATTTATTTTATTTTAAGAATTGTAGAATTTTAATGACAGAGTTCTAGGTTGTGGAATGAATAAGATGTTAAAACAATTCTACCATGGACTTGACCTATAAAATTACATTTGATTTCTATAATAAATATAGTCCCATGTAGATTTAGTCCCCATATTAAATTAATGCTACATAACAAATAAACAGAGACACCCCTTGTTTTAATTTAATAGGTCTCCCCTAGTTTAGTTTAAACCCACTTAAAAAAAAATAAAGCATCAGCGGAGAATGCCGAAGTAAACGACTGCAAGTATGACGTTGTTATAGCAATAAAAGGGAGGTCCTGAGGCCCTATATGACCTATCGACGATACGCAGGTGACCTGTTTCGGTGCCCACCATACTTTTATGGCCATATAATTTAAACATGGTCTTCAAATACTTTCCATAAACCGGTCGCTATTTTTCCTGGTTCATCGTTTCTAAAACCTGAGCAGTTCCACGGTGCAATAATCCCAATCCCCCTCGTCTCTCCCACCATTTGATCTTGGGCTGCCTTTCTCTCGGACTTCATCGACAAGCTACGCCCCTGTAAAGCAATCTCTAACTTTATTCTCCTACTTCTCCCGTTACTTTCCATTGAAGTGTAACGATTACTTCTTTTGTCAACAGATTATTGCATTCAACATTCTTTTTTGCTTCTCATAGTAGTTCAGTTTATTTTCTTTTCTTCCACAAGATTGAGTAAGGGCCTGTAGGCCTTTATCTTCTTTCCAGTTTCTTAGCATTTAGCATAGATCAGTGTAATAACCAATTTCGTCCCTATCTTGGCTCCTGTTTTTTTGACCGGTCAACTGATCCTGCTTGTTAGCTGAGACCCAGTGGGAACACCAATCTCAGCCACACGATCTGTGTTTGTGTTCTGAGGTTTAATCACAGAACAGACTCGAGTCCCAAGCTACTCAAGTACAAGAGGAACAGATTAAAGCTTTTCTAAATTATGTTTGCTAGTTTAAACGGTGCACCATCTCCCATTGAACAACATGAGATACATTTCAAAAATAAATAACGTGTCCCTACACAAGCCACTATATCAATAAAAACTACGTATAATAAAAGTTATTGACAAATAGTAAAAAATGATGGAAAAACGAAAAAAGCACAGATTACCTTGACAAAAGTGACTTTAACAGACGGATCATTGACTTAATCAAGCAGAAACTCTCAAGAAATGATTAAAGCCCACAAAAAGCAATGAAATGCTTTCATGAAACCATGAAATACTGTGACAAATACACCACTAAAAAGCAAGATTTTTTTCCTTTTATAAAAAAGCATATAAGAAATACAATAGTAACTGACAAATACTTTAACTGTAACTGTCATTCTTCTCAGAATTTTTTGAACTTGGGTATGAATAAAAACAAAACACTTATTCCATGAATATTTCACACCAAAAAATTAAATTTTCTCACCCTCAGGCCCTCCAAGATGCAGATGAGTTTTGTTTCCTTCTTCAGATTTGAGAATTATATACATCACTTGCTCACCATGAATTTTAACAGCTGATAAACACACTTCCGCATTTCTGGGTTTCCCTCCTCCCTCAAAATGCCTCTGATATCATTTGTTTCGAACTTTTTCTTGGACGTTTTTTTTCGCTTTAATCCTGCTCGAGCTGAGCTTGATCTCCTTATTCATACCAGACAACTTGTTCACTGAGAAAAGCAATATCATGGACATGGGCAATACATGTCGTCTTACTGCTGGGGGGACCATAAACTAACAATTTCTCAAGAGCAATTTTTGAAGGGGACACAAATACAGCCAAAATTGTACTTGTGAGGATATTTATACACAGAGTGAAGCCTACTACTAAATAGTACAGCCGGGTTGCCTGCCCATTAGACAACTTAAAGCTGGTGTGTGGTCCGCCGTTGACCGCCTCGGGTATGATGAACATTTTAATTTTTTGGGTGACCGCCGTTACGAACGTTATTATTTGTAAATATCAACCCCTATTTATATCACGACACTTGATATTTATCTTTAATCGGCTTCTTATTGGACTTACATTTTACATCAATTTAAAATTCGTTATAACTAAGCACTAAACAGAACGTTTTTGCTAGTAGGATGGTGGTCACAGAAGTAACCATGGTCCGCATATAATACCCATGGTTAAATTGGTGTTTTAAAAATACATATAAGTAATAATAACTAAACAGTTGTAGTTAAACGAAACATAAAAGAACACCACCCCTTCTATAAAATTTAAATCGTCCCCCCAATAAATGTAATAACATAACATTTATACAATGGTTTTATTTGTATTTCGTATTTAAACAGGGTGAATAGCTCAAGTTAATCAGGTGCGAAGAATACAACCTAGTGGGCCGTTTTCCATATACGCTCATTGTCGTGGCTGTTTCAGCCGCAATACGTACAACCTTAATGATCTCCTCACACGACTGTAAACACTTTCTGTGTCACTCTGCATGATCAAGCGACGTGCGCTTTTATCACTTACAATAGTGGCAGAAACGTGTCACTGTGCGGAGACTGATCCGCTCTCTTTGACGGGCGCAGCTGGTGGGTGCACCGTTGCAATTTCGCATGCATTGTAATTTAAACAGCGCCTAATATCGGGGAGGTCTCGCTCGTTTCGGTGATCGGCCGACTACTTGAATAGAATGTACTGGTGCTCTCGATGGCCAGTAGGCGATCGCGGGCCCCCCAGACCTCTGGGCCCTATGCACTCTGTCACCCTTTTGGCGATGGTCTTAAGTAAAAATAAATAAATAAATAAATGTTTTGATGGATTTATTACAAACACAGCTTTTTGCTTCAAAAGGTGGAAACTGATAATTGAGCTGTCTGGATTATTTGTGGATTCTGTGATCTTTATCACTGTGGTTGGACTCCATCAGTAGCAATGATCCACTGATGATCGAGTGATGTAATGCTACATTTCTCCAATCTTTTCCTCAAGAAACAAACTCATATCTTGGATGGCCTGAGGGTGAGTAAAATTTCTCATTTTTGGGTGAACTATTCCTTTAACCATCACAATTTTCATCACAAACAGTGTCTTTAATACTGCCTATTTAAGGGAAAAAAAAACATCAAGTTGCACATGAATGAATCACACAAGGATCAGGTGTCTGTATTTACTGCATGTACCTAGTGCTGTTCTGGCTGGAGTTGCATCTTTTTTGATCCAAAAGGAGACCCAAGAGAGAACCACAGTAAGTATGCAGGGGATGTAGGTCTGAATTGTGAAGTACCCCATTCTTCTGCTTAGGTCAAAATATACGCTCATCACCACATAGTCACCTGGATAGAGAGAGAGAGAGAAAAAAGATGGTGCAGATGAAACATACAAAAACAACAAACAAAACAGATAATGGGTTTAAATGACTAAACTTTAAGTATACATGTATTAACAAACTAAGTATAATAATTCTGAAATGTGAAGGTCATATTGCCTTTATATTTTCTTTGAAAAGCCCTCCTGTCGGTTTTCATTTTTATATTTTTTGTAAGAGGCTGGCCATAACCTTAAATATATCCTGGCAGGCTGAAACTCGCTCTGATTTAATTACAATGTTTTAGAATTTTTCTCCATTCTTTATTGGCAATTTATATCTGGATTTGAAGGCTATTTTTTAAGAGTTCAGATGAAATAATAGTGACATACTGTATATAAAAAGTATAGAAAAATGCTAAATGTAAAATCTCTCAATTCAACAGATTGTAGCTATGTTATTAGCAATGCTAATATACAGTATATAGTTAGCCTTGTACTTGCACATCTGATGTTTTGAAATGTTTGAAACCATCTGGCTTCTTTCATGTTGCATTGATATTGTGAACTTTGTCTTTCAGTCATCATTACTGTTTTGTCTGGAGACCTAAACAAAACAGAAGTTTTTTCCCCCTTTTCCTTCATACAGTGATAAACAGGTCTCTATCCATGTTCACAGGCTGAGAATAGTGTGTGAAATGATTGAACGAATAAAAACATGAAACTCTACTATGTCTTTTGATCTTTTCCCACATATTGCAAATATTTTTTTCCATGCTGTGCTGCAGTTCTCACATATAGACCTCTTGTATTGCTAATTTGAACATTGATAGCCATGTTACAACATGCCCAAATCAGCTATTCTAGGTTGTAGTTCATGCCTTCATGGGAACACTTCTGTATCTAACATTAATTTGTTGATATCATCTGTATCTTAAAAAGTGTATTTAGATTTGATGCACTGTTTATTTTTCTGACATGTCACAGTCCTTTAAACGTATCTCTCTCTAAAAATATGAAACATTATATAACTTTGATTCAATACAACTTCAATATAAAATTGATTTGCACCAAAAAATGCCATTCTCTACCATCCTAGTATAACAGATTTGGTATTTGAATATGAGGATATAATATTTCTAGTTGAGTCCATTGACCATGTTCATGCTAAGTGTTACTAAGCCCTGAGAAAATGTCATCCAATAGTGCATGTACAGTAGTGCTTTAACTGAAGTGACATTTCAACTGCTTACAATCCTCTGACCCAGAGTTTTCAATCTTAATGGCAGTCCATTAAGATACTGCAGGGGGTAACACATTAGAAAAACTGTATATAAATTTCGATAAATATACTGTCAAGAGAAACAAGCTCATCTATCATCTTCACCTGATCTGGTTGCTTTTATTGAGATGGTGCAGTGAATCCAGGATGTAAAAGGTAGTTGCTTGAGAAAATAGGTCAATGCTAGTTTAACATAATTTAATATTTTTTATTAAAGGGAGATATTATTCTGAGCATTTTTATTCATATTAGGTTGGATGAAAGTGGCTGGGTTAGAAAAGTTTTGCCTCAAAACATCTAGAACCAAAACTTACGTTATGATATTTACATACTCGTTCAAAAGTCACGTAAGAAATGTTTCTTGATCACCAAATCAGCATGTTAAAATGATTTCTAAAGGATCATGTGACACTGAAGACTGCTGAAAATTCAACTTTGCCATTACAAGAATAAATAAAACTTTCAAATAAATTGAAATAGAAAACAGTTATTTCAAATTGTAATAATATTTCCCAGTATTACTGATTTTACTCTATGTTTGATCAAATAAATTCAGCCATGTTGAGCACAAGAGACTTTTTCAAAACATAAATAAAAATAAATAACACCAAAAAAAACCTTTAGAACCTTCTAACGATTCTATTTATCAATAGCCAATAAATGATCATACATTATTTACTATCGAACTCTTATTAGATCCAATAAATAGAGCAAAAAAAAAAAATTACCTGCTGTTGTCTTAATTATGCCTGTGGTGTTTCTCAGGCCCATGAAGTCGAACTGGTAAAGTCTCCATGACTTCTGATCAGCCGCCTGCACCGAATTCTTTCTCCACTTGTAAATCATTTCATCTCGTGGGTATCCATCTGTAATTACACAGAGCATAAGCCAGTGACCCCTAGCGCCCCCTTCACTTATGATGGATGCCTGAGTGCAGCCCAGTGTTAGGCATCGAACTGCAGCATTTGTCTCTAGCCCAGAGCATGCTAATAAAACGCACATCACACAAGGCACAAGGAAGACAAAGGCAGAGAGAGAGAACAAGTAAATGAGAAGTTTGGTTCGATTATACACAGCATCCATCTTGATGCTGACACCCAACCTTCTCTCACGTACAACCAAGAGATTTGAAACAGCGGCCTCTTTTGAGCCTTCGGAACTTTAATCCTAGAAATGATCGCTGATGCTGCTCTTGCATTGATTATCCATGTCTCATAAGTACTGCTAAGTGGATGATATTTCACACTCTTTTTAAAATTCTGCCTTAAAGGGATAGTTCACCCAGAAATTAAAAGTTTGTCATTGTTTACTCACCCTCGTGTCAGTGCAAAACAGTATGACGTTCTTTCACAAAAAGAGAATTTTTGAAGACTGATTTCAATGGGATAAAACAAAAAGATACATGAGTCTTCTGAAGCCAGACAATATTTTTCTGAAAGAAACAGACAGAAATTTAAATCATTATTCACTGAATAGCATGATAAGCGCCTCTTTTTGGCAATTTAATGAGAAAAGAAATGATGCCGGATTCATGAACGAATTGTTCTATTGAGTCAGATCACCAAAAACAATAACTACAAAGATAACTATACACACACTGTAGTTGTCATCTGCCACTTTAAATGCTCAAGCCCTTTGTTTGTTAATGAATCAGTACCATGCTTATTGTAATTGCATGACAAAGAGTGACTGAAACAATCCTTGTTGAATATCCTGAAGATATTCATGCAGGTTTGGGAAAGACATGAAGGTGAGTAAATAATGACAGAAGTTTAATTTTGGGTGAACTGTCCCTTTAAGCAGCAAGAGTGCTGGTGTTGAAGTCATTTATGTTGTACAACGTCCAAGGATGTTTTAAAGATTTTCTGTTATTTCTTAACAGAAGACTATTCTTTGACAAGTGAGTGGATGCACTTCATCCAGACACTGTGATTAATAAAACAACACAATTCGATTTCCACACAAATACAGATAAATTCTGTTGAACACACAATGACCTGTGCTGTTAAACAGTAATAAAGTCTAATAGCCATATGAGGTAACTGTCATACCCTTAACAGATTAAGCACACTAAATGTGGAAAATTTAAAAGATGTTTCTTGATTAATTGAATTTCATTAAAATTCTCCTTGGTCTATGCAGAGGGCATTCAAATAGCAATAAAGATGTTCTAGACCAAAAAAACGTTGACATTTTACACCAGCAAATAATAGAATCAGACCCATTTTTAACATATTTTGAGCTTTTTTTCATCTGTTTGATATTGCTTAAACATAAAATGGGTCTTAAAGAGATAGTTTACCCTGACGTTACTGTGGTCCAAACAACATTTGACCCTATTTATTTTCATTGTATGGACAAAACAATAATTTTTTTATGTTTATTTGTAAAATATCTTCTTTTCTTTTTTCTTTTCTTTTTTATTTGGCTGAACTATCCTTTCTGGATGCATGTGCAGAGATAATTTATTCAATTCTGAATTGAATATACAATGACTCAATGCTGCAATAACTAAACTGTGCTATACTATGACTGTGTATTCTGAGGACACTATAATGTTAATTAACCCCTGAAATGTCACCTGCTTTTGAATACAGACCGAAGGTTGATCTCTTTCTAAAGAAGACAATCAGCAGATTATTGCAAAAGTGAAAAAAAAAAAATCAAGTATCAAAAAGTTATAGACGTTTTTTTGTTTTTTTAAATTTTGTAACTTGTAAATAAAAATGTACTTTAATATTTTTATTTTATTTTATATAAAAAAGTGTTACAAAGAGGTTTTTTTAATCCAAAACTTGCTATAAAATTCAGCCATATGTCTAATAAGCTGTTCCAAATTTGAAGTTATATTTAAAAAATGCGGTTCCTATGTAATTTTGTTTAAGCGTTATACCAAAAACAGCCACCGGGTGACACCCAAACTCCATTGAATTTTTTGATTCATTTTCTGTCACAAATTGCTTTGGTGAAATATCTCTTTCAAATATTACTATGCTACACAAATAACCCCAAATATGGAATCTTGAGACTCAGACCTTTCCAAAGATGTGTATTTTGTCATGATTATAAAAACGTTTTGATTCTAAAAGACCTTAATAAACTTTGTAATATGACTCCTCCCACTAAGGGGGAGGAGACTGCTAAAATATTTAAAGCACCAATTCCATGGTAATGCAATGTCCGATTTCAAAATGTGACAGGGAAAAAGGAAACAAAAAAGAATTTTTCTGACAAAGGTCAGAACTCCTGTTATGATGTATATGTTTTGAGGTGCACTCTTCTCACAGATCTTTTACTATTCCTACATAATTTTTTAAAAAACAAACAGTGGTAAAATATCTATTTAGGAGTCTTAGATCTTTCCAGCGATATATAGTTTGTCATGATTAGATTAGGATTTAACTTTAATATATGGAAGTAAACTTAGGTGTCCTGTTGACAGGATGGTGATGCCACAGCCGATGTGTCACCTGTTGGACATCCATTAAATTCACATGCCAATTAATTGGCACTAGCAAGAACAGTAACCAGTAGAGATGTGTAGGGTTAAAGAAAATGATGGAAAAAACAAAACACTTTATTAATTGGCACAGAAATAAGCTGAAAATTCCTTGTCCTCACCCTGGGTAAATCCCATTGTGCCATCCCTGTGAACTGTGAGAAATAATTAGTAGTGTAGAGTAGTATAGAGTTTACAACTTCTTGGCTCAATCAGCCATAAAGAGGTTGCAAAGGATCAGCAAAATAGTTTCAATTAAAATTCTGTGTACACGATAGCAGCCTCCACAGATGTATTTTAGGGGTACCAGGGGACCAGAGCTGAATTTGTTTTACCATTGATTGAGTGTCTTAATTTATCAAATAGAATGAATTTTTTTTAATCTTTTTTTTAATTTTTATTATTGTTTGGTATAATAGCAAACAATAGTGAACTAAACTAAAAAAAACAAAAAACTTTTTGTGGTATATCGGTCCAAATGAATACTTATCAATTGCCAAATTCAAAATAAAAATAGGCTTCGGCAAGTAAATCATTTTAATTAATAGTAATTTGGATAGTAATTGGATATCAATTTTTGATTTTTAGATTATATACTGTACATGTATATACGATATATAAATGGACTCTGTCAAACTCTAAATGTCTTGCCAGTGAAACCAATTGCCTCTCAACCATATTGCTGAACTCCTTGTTCCTCACACATTATAAAAATCACCAGCTGTGTCCAGCTTGATGCCACACTTATGCTCTCCTTACATCATATGCAGTTCATTAGGTGGAAGTGGAGATCTCTTCATGTTTCTTTTGATAATTATCCATGGGCAGTGTCAAAGATACACTTCTGCTCCATTTCATCACAACAGTTGCCCTGCCACCCCCTGTCTCTGCCTCTTCCATTTGCAATGTCCTTGGTTCATTATTGTATAACCCTTAGGTCATGATGGGCTAAAAGGTACAAGCAAATTCCACTTAATCAGAGGAAAATATAGCCATCGCCATGGGAACCAGAACACCATCCATTGGCTTCAGTGGGTGAAGAAAGGGGCACTGATTAATCACAGCATGCAAGAGCTTCCCGTGATGGTGGGAAGATCGGCGGCAGGAGGAAGACTATGTGATTTAAACCTAATAGGGTGTGTGGAGAATGCCTTGGTAGCACAACAAATAACTGTAATTTCATCATTCATCAACAAAGGAGGTTACTATTGATTTGTGGAGGAATAAATGCGAGCCATACATTTCAGTTTATATATCCTGCCTCTGTCCACCACGTTAGCTGTGAATGCCATGCTTAGGTGGGCAAAAAAGATTTATGGCTTATCGTATGACCCGCAGAAATACAATCAAATAAGAAAATAATAAACAGATTGATCTTAGTTTAAAATTCAATGAATTTACACACAAAAGAAAGCTTCCACCTTACAGCGGACTTCCACCTTACAGCCTTCTACGGCAGAACTTTGTATTTAGTAACTGACCGTTACTAAAAAAAGAATTGTTTCCTTGAAAAGAAATAAATTCTTGGAAAAAAAGTATAGGCCTTATAGACCTTGTGAGTTCTGTCCACACATTATCAGGTTTTTATCGGTGCAGGACAAAAGCCATACTATAACCTTTTTAAGTAGTCTCTTATTCTCACCAAGGCTGCATTTATTTGATCCACAATGTAGGAAAAACAGAAAAATTGTGAAATATTATTACAAATTAAAAGAACTGTTTTCTATTGTAAAATATTTAAAAATGTAATTTATTCCTGTGATGGCGAAGCTGAATTTTCAGCATCAATACTCCAGTCTTCAGTTGTCACGTGATCCTTCAGAAATTATTTTGATATGCTGATTTGGTGCTCAGGAAACTTTTTTTTAACATTTTTTATCAATGATAAAAACAGCTGTGCTGCTTATTTGTAGAAATCATGAATATTTGATGAATTGAAAGTTCAAAAGAAAAGCATTTATCTGAAATCTAATTTTTGCTAAATCCTATATTAGTCATATAAAATTATAATTATAAAAAGATAAAACTCTACATTTGATAATTTATGTGTTCTTTGCTGAAAGTGTTGCATTTCTCTGAAAAAAAGTAATAATAAAAATTAAAAAAATAAATCAATCTTACCCCAAACTTTCGGATGTTAATGTATCACAGTTTCCACAAAAATATAAAGCAACAATATTAAACTCTTTTCAACACTGACAATAATAAGAAATGTTTCCTGAGCACCAAATCAGCATATTAGAATGATTTATGAAGGATCATGTGACTCTGGAGACTGAAGGAATGACTGCTGAAAATTTGCCATCACAGCAATAAATTACATTTAAATTTTAAATATATTAAAACAGAAAACAGCTAATATTTCACAATATTATTGTTTTTACATAGGTAAAGTAAAAACATCTTTTTGATTTTGGGGTTATGATGACAGTAATGATATGGTAATATGCCATACATACTGTATATAAAAAGAGAATAATCTCATAAAACAGACTTATATGACTTACTTATTGTGTTGATATTTGACATATTAATAATTTTCAACTAAACATTTTGCCTTTATGAAAAGCAGCTCCAAATACAATTTGGGGGAAAAAACAGGATGAGCTCTATCTTTTATTATTTGATGAGCAAGTGGGGGGAAGAAGAGAAATTTAGCAATGAAAATAAGCTTGAGTGACACCATTGATACAGAGATGTGGGGAATCATCTAGCAGAGTGGAGCTTTATATTTCACAGACAAAAGCAGAGCGAGTAAATTCTTTAGTCACACATTTTTAAAGGAGATTGCAAAATCATCCCCTCCTCACTCAATAATCAGGACAGCTAGCACACAACATTAGCATGAATATGCACAGACACAAAGTCACATCCAGACCAGCTGAGACATGGGCAAAACAATGGCTTTAGTTAGAGCTGGTGTGACGGATTTGGCCTTAAGTTCTAAAGAAGAAACTGAATATGATGGTAACTGAGGATGAATGACTAGGGAATGTTTTAGATCTGCTAAAAATGGGGTGTCTCAGATGGGTTTCAGTGTAGCTGTAGGCTATGCGGAGGACACAAAAAGAGTAGAGTTATAAAAATATGCACAGGCAAGAAAAAAACTGTAAAAAGAGTAAATATTCAAAAAGGGAAAGATTGAAAGCTTTGAGGCAATAGACAACTGATTACAATCCATTCAGACAGTCAGTTCAAACCTCTACAAAAACCAAAGGCCATTACGGTGAACTAAGCTGATGCAAATGAATCAGAAAAACACCCTGCCTGCAAAAGAGGTAATCTTTATATCAGCTTGGCTGCAGGAACTAGTGCAAATATGTGACCCTGACCACAAAACCAGTCTTAAGTCGCTGGGGTGTATTTGTGGCAATAGCCAAAAATACATTGTATGGTCCAAAATTATTGACTTTTATGCCCAAAATCATTAGGATATTAAGTAAAGTTTATGTTCCATGAAGATATTTTGTAATTTTCCTACTGTAAATATATCAAAACTTATTTTTGATTAGTAATATGCATGGCTAAGACTTAATTTGATCTCGACTTTAAAGTGCGTTTCTCAATATTATAGATTTTTTGCAACCCCTCAGATTCCCAATTTCAATAGTTGTAATCTCGGCCAAATATATCCTATCATAACAAACCATACATCATGTGACTTATTTATTCAGCTTTCAGATGATGTATAAATTAAATATTCGAAAAATTGACCCTTATGACTGGTTTTGTGGTCCAGCGTCACATATAATATGTGATGTATTTCAATGCCTCGTTCTGCGCATTGTACAATGTTACCCAGTAGGTGGTACAAGGGATTAAGTTTTAAAGGGGTCATATGATGCTGGTAAAAAGAACATTATTTTGTGTGTTTGGTGTAATGAAATGTGTTTATGCGGTTTAAGGTTAAAAAAACACATTATTTTCCACAAAAAGTACATTATTGTTTCTCCTCTATACCCAGCCTTTCTGAAACGTGTCGATTTTTACCGAAAAAGCGAGGTGTGCTCCTACTGGCCAGCTATCCAGTGTGTTGTGATTGGCCGAATTCCTCAAGCATTTGATGGAAATGTTACGTCCCTTACCATATTCCTGCGGCAACCACATGTGACGACCCTGGGGTGGAAAAATTTAACTCTCGTCATCCATATGACCCCTTTATAAGGGAATCACTGTAATTAATTCCATCATTCCTTTCAAACACACAGGAACAATTCAAGTCACCTCAGAATTCTGAATTAATACGAGCATACTACCTGACTATTATGCCATTTAAAGAGATTGTAATAATAGCAGAGTAGTATGCATGGTGGTCTCCGATTCACCAACAAACTTAGGAGTGAGTCATTGAATCATTTACTCAACTGTTTCGTTCAAAAATGCTGGTTTGTGTCAGCACTTCCCTTCCTCTCACTATTCAGTGTCCCTATAAAATAAAGACCAAAAAATGCCAAATATATATATATATATATATATATTAATATATATGATATATTTTTTTTTTTTTTTTTTTCCCTTCAGGAATAAAACACTGCCTACAAGCACAGCTGTGCTCACTTGTTGGAACTATTTCGTTGGAGGATCAAAACTAACAAAAGTAACTGGCATTGAGTCGACAGTTTATCTGTCCATTTAACTGTGTACAAGCATAGCACACTCCAATAAGACTGTTTTTTTTGGAATAATGATACTGCTAAAGTTCGAGTGCATTGCACAGTTCGAAAATTGGTGGGGGAATTGAGAAACCCAAGAAATGTTCCCTGCTTCTTAGAGGTAAGCCGGTAAACATTTACATTGGTAAAGCAGTTATTCTTTATTGGTATATATAATTTCAAACACTTTTTCCTCACCTTTTTTTGACTGTGGAATTTCGTGCTACATTTATCTGTATTAATAATAATTCAATGACTATCATCCTCATTTCTCTGAAAAGGCATGTGGTATAGGCAGAATACCTGCATCCCGACAAGGCCAATCCGAGATTAAGGTACCCGTTTGAGCAGAGGGTGCGTGGGTCGTCTGTTGGTTCGTCCTCCCGATCCGCCCAATGCTGCTCACTGGCGAGAGAGGAGGGTTAGTGTGATACGCACTGGATCGTCCACAACACCCCGTCCCCTCTGGGGACCCAGAAATAGAAAAATTGCTATTTTGTCGCGTAAGGAAACAAAAGATTCTCCGCCCGCCCTCCTCCGGGGGAGGGAGTGGTGTGTTTACCATCTCCTGAAGAGCACGTCCCTCCACCTCTGGGTCGCCCATCTCCGGGCCTCTTGTTCTCTTGCTTGCCACCAGGTTTGGCGGGGGCCTGGACGGGCGGGGCGGCTGCCCTGGGGCCGGCTCCTTGGCGCAGTTTTGCTGGAGGCTGCTGCACACGCTGCGCGGGAGCGGGGGCGGCGGCCAGGGGCCGCCCTCGGTGACGAGCGGGCTGAGGCGCTGCCACCGGCGGCCGGGTGAAGAGCAAGCAGCTGCCTCTGGGGCAGGATGTACCTGATGTCCTGTGTCGCCGAACAGGCCGGTCTGGGACACGGGGGCGTTCAAGAATCTTGTCTTGTCCGTCTCGCGCATGTCAGCCAGACACAGCCAGAGATGGCGCTCCTGTACCACCATAGTGGACATCGCACGACCCAGAGGCCGCGCCGTAACCTTCGTCGCTCGTAGCGCGAGGTCCGTCGCGGTGCGGAGTTCTTTGAGAACTTCCGGGTCGTGACCATCCTCGTGCAAGTCCCTCAGTGCCTTAGCTTGGTGCACTTGCAGTAACGCCGAAGCATGTAAGGTGGATGCAGCTTCTCCACAGGCCATATAAGCATTGTTGATTAAGGCCGACGAGTGCCTACAGGCCCGCGAGGGGAGCAGCGGTTTGCCCCGCCAAGTGGTAGCGGCATTTGGACACAATTGCATCGCAACCGACTGCTCCACCTGGGGAACTCCCGCGTACCCCCGTGCTGGACCCCCATCAAGGGTGGTGAGGGAGGATGAGCCACTGGGCCGGTTTCTGGCAGTGAAAGGTACCGTCCATGACCCAGCGATCTCATCATGCACCTCCGGGAAGAAAGGCACTGGGGCGGGGCCCTGAGAACCAGCGCGAGCCACCCCAAGAAACCAATCGTCCAACCTTGAGGGTTCAGGACACGGTGGAAGATTCCACTCGAGCCCGACACCCCTGGCGGCCCAGGAAAGCATAGCCATCATTTCCAGGTCCGTATCCGGCATCCGATCATCGGGGAAGCCTCGGAAGAAACAGGTGGTACCCCACGGGAGGGTCCAGCCTGCTCTTTCGAGGGCTCTGCTGGTTTCGGAGTGCCGGCTGGCTGGGGCATCCCCGGAGGGGAATTCCTCACTGTGACCGTAAGACCAGTCCGCCCACTTCCAGAAAAAGGGCGCCCCCGGCTGCCGCCAGAGGGAACCCCAGATCTAAGCAGTGGCACGGGTACGTCTGGTCCGCAACTCTGAGATGGTCATACCCCCGCAATGGGTGCATGAGTCATCCATGAAAGCCACCTCAGCGTGCTTCGTGCCCAGACATCTGTTTTACAGATTCCATAAGATAAGATCAGATCCAGTGTGTGGCCATGGTCATGAGTGGCACCAGAAATATGCTGTGCAAGATTAAAAGAGTCAATGAGCTGAATAAAGTCCCTAACCATTGGCTTGGAGGGGTAGCAGACATGAATATTAAAATCACAGAGAATAATAAGACTGTCCGTAGTAGGCACAATGTTTGACAGAAAACCAGCAAAGTCCTGAATAAAATCCTTACTGTAATTTGGTGGCCTGTAAATTAGAGCACAAAGTACTGGACAAGGCAACTGTAACTGGAGTAATTTAACTTCAAAGGTATTATAATGATCTGTAGGCAGCAATCAGCACTTAAAAATGTTTCTAAAAACCGACGCCAAACCTCCACCGCGCCCCATAATCCTAGGCGAACTAAAAAACTGACAGTCATTTGGGGAAAGTTCAATTAAAGGATCCAACTCACCGCTGCGAAGCCAGGCCTCTGTTATAAATAGCCAGTCCAGGTCTTGAGACTTAAAAAAGTCATTTAAGATGAAAGTTTTATTATGAAGAGATCTCAAGTTTACCATAGCAAGCTTAGTAACAGGAATAATTTCTTCAGGGGATATGATCGATGGCTTCGCATGATCCAGTGACTGGAGATTTCGTAGATTAGTGCCTCTTTTGATGATCCGCGGCCGCGCTGAAGCGCAAACAGATGTAGCCACATCTGGTAGGATGGGCAGTAGACAGGTGTAACGGGGGATCATTGTGCGCTGAAGAGAGAGGTTTTTATCCCATCCATCGACTCTAAGCAGATCGCAAGAGCAAGACGTGGATGTGCGCAAGGATCTTTTAATCCTTACCAAAATGCCAGCCCGTTTTCCATGCTTCTATGGCGTCTTTTCTGATAAAATGAACAGCCGACGCAGCAAGCGGCCTTCAGGAATGCTGAGGAAAACCGGGTGTAGAAGAATTTCTCTCCATTCGGATTTCGAGCACACATATCCGTGACAGTGGATTGTATATCAAGAAAGGTTTGGCGATCATAGGAAATTAAGGTACTGATTCCTTGATCACACACATAGATAGCACCAAAACGCACAGAAAAGACAGCAGAGGACAGGAGCACCGGCAAGCCAACAACCACAATGGCACCATCTTTATAAAGAATATCTCTTTGGGTTTGAGACTTTAGTCTATGCAACTTTAGGGATCTTATCTATGCATGAACAGCTTGTAACACTCCAAAGAGAAAGGAAAACTTGAAATCGCATCATATGACCCCTTTAAGAGATCAGCATTTGCTCTTTTAGTGCCTGCTGAAAGAAAGAGCTGATGCAGACAGAAGAGTTGCATGATCAAAAGGTAATCACAGCAGTCCCAATCATTATTTAAAAACTTCCACTTTATATAATGAACTGATTCCATCCTAGATCAGCACTATAATTGGTGTCTGAGAGTTTTGTTCGATTTTAAACATAACATACTCCCTTTGTTCAACTCACAATATTACTGATTGCCTCTTTAATCAAAGCTTGGGAACAGGACAGTGTTAATTTATTTTTTGTCAAATATTCCATGTTATTGTCACGCCCCTGGACTCTTTGTGTTGTGTTTTCCCTCCCCAGGTGTGCCGTGTTCCCTTTAATTAGTCATTCCTTGCACCTGTGTTTTCCCAATCACCCAGTGTTTAAAAGCCCCAGTACTTTCAGTTACTGTTTGTCAGTCCTCAAATGTCACTCCTTGTGTTCCAGTGTCTCCTACGTTCCCCATGTGATCATTAAAGACTGTGAATTTAAGTTATCTCAGTGTTTCCTCGCTCCTTGCCTCCCGAGAAGTGTGACAGAAGGACCGACCAAAACAGTAACTTCCGGGTTTTCCCCTCCATTTGTTTTCTCTTTTTTTCTCAGTGTTTTTCTTTCCATTGTGTCCCCATGGATCCCTTCACTCGACCCAAATTCCTCCTCCTCCTGATAGAGCAGGGAGACAAAGCTATCGCGGACCATGCACCAACGTTCCTGTTGGTCGCAAACATCACCACTATCCGGCTACACCCTCTGCTCTTTCTATGATGCAGCCTGAAGGCCGTGTGCAGAGCGCCATCGTCCGAAGATGGTCTTGAGAGGATTTCGCCGCCTTCGTGGAGTGGACTCTGTCGAGAAGCGGGTCACCACTCACCATCTGCCCTGTGGAGGATCTCGCCGGACCCACTCCGGACCCAGAGCCCAGCCACCATCTCCCCGCGTTACGGAGCATCAGCCTGAGCCCACCGATGACGGAGAGCCATTTCCCGTCGCGATCCGCGAGCCAGAGCGAAGCCAAGCGACTGAGCAGAGGATCGCCTCGGAAGTTGAGCCCAATCCATCAGACCAGGTGCGAGAGCCGGCGACAGTGCCCACCATGAGGGAGCAAGCCACGGACGGTGTGAGCGCGGCGAGGAGCTCCACCCCCTGCATCCTGGCTGAGGGTGAGCTGACTATGGCGAGACACGTGCCACACCGCGAGGGGTGGGATCCAGCCCCCGAACAAGCTCCGAGAGCCCCCAGTGCCCGCTCCTAAAAGCGCCCTCCAGTGCCGCTCCTCAAAAATATGCTCTCACCCTCCCATCGCTCCACCTCCTCCACCACTGTCAGCTGGCAGCCCCTCTGCTCGCCCTCAGCCCACCATCATAGCGGTGCAAGCCCCGCAGGACTGCCATCCTCCAGCGTCACCGTTGTTTGAGTCTCCCTCACCTTCGGCTCCAGCCTCCGAGGCCTGGACTCCGCCTCGGCCCGTAGACCCAGTGGTTCCACCTCGGCAGCTCCACCTTTGTCCGCAGTCGCTCCGGCTCCACCGTAGATCTCCGCCTCCGCCTTGGTCGCCAGAGCCTTCGGCTCCACCCTGCCCCCCCGGATCCTCGACATCCCCCTGGCTCGTTGGCTCTCCTTCTCCGCCTCGGGCTCCTCCACCACCTGCTCCGCCGCCGTTGGTCGGCCCCCTGGAGTCGGTGGCCATTCCTCCTACATGGCTCCTTCCTCCATCGGCTCCACCGTGGGCCGCTGTTATGGCTGTGGCCTGGGTCCTGCTGTGCTCTTCCTGCTACGGGTCCCTCCTGTCTCCTCCCTGGCTCCTACCTCCGTCGTCTCCTCCCTGGAATCTGTCTGCCGGCCCCCTCCCGGAAGGTGCGTCCTCGCACCGTAGAAACAACATGGGGAGGGGAGTGGGTGGGAACATTCCTTGCACCTGTGTTTTCCCAATCACCCAGTGTTTAAAAGCCCCAGTCCTTTCAGTTAGTGTTGTCGGTCCTCAAATGTCATTCCTTGTGTTCCAGTGTCTCCTACGTTCCCTGTGTGATCATTAAAGACTGTGAATTGAAATTATTTCCGTGTTTCCTCGTTCCTCGCTCCTTGCCTCCCGAGAAGTGTGACAGTTATATACCATTTTCATTTAAAACTTTCAGCTACATAAACTTTTTGTCACCTTTTTGGTTTGCAAGTCTTTGATGCTATAACTGAAAAAAGATAATGGGCCGGTTCTGTAATTTCACAGAACTTTCAAGTTAGGATTATGACAGTGATTTGATCCCGTAAATTGCTTGTAAAACCATTAAACAGAATGAGAAAAGATGTTTTGAAGTTGAAAACGTATTACAACATTTGAAACACTGAAAATATAGAGATGTAACCACAAGTGTGTTGCAGATGATAAAAGAGTGGACAAAGAACAAAACAAATTAATAGAAGAATGGGAACGAGCAGAGAATTTTCTATTACTGACACCAAAAAGACGGGTTTATTTTGATTCATGTGCTGCACAGTAGAAGCAAAAGCCGCTAAATAAGATGCCAATCAATTACGAATTTGGAAATTATTCGAATGGATTCGATTTAAATATCTTTTGAATTGCATTTTTGCATATCACTTAGTCGCTTCCTAATTTCCAAATCTCTCCGTCATTGTGTCACTTGTCGCTTCTTCAGTCACACAGATTATTGCGAACATTAATGTGAGCAAATTATTCTCAGGAAGCTTCTCAGTTAATAACCCCAACATCCGTCTAGATCTGTTTTTGACAGTCATACAGGTTTGACACAGCACAAAGGTAAATGATGACAGAAGTTTAATTTTTGGGTGAAATATCGTTTTAAAAAGGGTCATATTTAAAAGTCAGTCTGTTTAGAGTCAGTCCTCCATTTCAAGATCCTTTTTCTCTGTATATGTCTCAAGTATACTTTCTGGCCTCACTTCACTATTCAATTAATTAAAAGCCAAAGTCTTCATAAATAAATTCAATATAAATGCCACTTTAATGTTATTAGATATATAGTGAAAGCTCATAGCCTTGAGGCAGGTGACATCTTTGATAAACACAGGTAGAAAGGTGCCCACTGCTCTCGTCAGCTTGTTTCAACCAGATCAGAGCATACAAACCTGATGCCTGGTGTCAATCCGCTAAACACCTGAAAGCTCCTCATTCCCTGCACACACACTGGTTGGGAAGTGTTTCATTTGTCTGTTTATGCACACAGGGGCTATAGCACTGTATGTTTGAGTCTGTTAAATATGCTTTAGAGGACAAGCTGCTGTGCTGGGCAGTGATGTGTGAAATATTAAAATAATCTTTCGGGCAAATTGCTCCTCTCAGGTGTAGATGGGGGACCATTTTCTTTGTGACTGATACAGGGGCAGACATTTCAGTCCGAGTACGTTCGCTCCTATGTGACCGCTAACATGAGAAGGTCCGCAAGGTCCTGCCTGATGGGCATTAACCTTCCTTTGCATATCAATTGAATTTAAAATGCAGGGCCCAGCTCTGGTTTTCAAAAACAAATGGCGAATGCAACAGGGAAATGGAAGTAGCTTAGAGGTGAATAAAAGGACTGAGGGTGTCCAGAGGCTTGAGGGATTGCTTATTATGGCTCATTCTCTTTTCCTCAACAGTGAAAATTTGGACCTTTACTGTGTTTTAGAGGCCCTATGGAGAAGGTCTGGCCACTAGACAAAGATAATTAAAATTCTACCCTTAAAAGAAAGAAAGAAACAAAGAAAGAAACCTTGTTCACATCCATTGTCAAGAATCCTCAACTGAATTACCTTATTATATAAAACCTGACCTACATCCTGGCAGTTCTAGTAGTAACATCACATCCTACTACAAAACTGCTTTATGTATCCATACATTAGAGAAAGTGTAAGCAGTAGTAATTAATGACTGCTATTTATACAAATATTTGACCCATTTTATAATGTCCAACATTTTCTGACCCCATCGTGCTCAGTGCATTAAGAACTGTCTGATATTATACATCAGAAAACTTAAACAATTTGTTTAAGCATATTGTCCAACACTGGAGGACCACAACTTCTGCTGTGCACCTGCATCTTAGGAACCAGTGCCAAACAGTGTACAGAGGCAGGACAGAGAAGACAGATGGTTTGCACTGCATAAAGGAAGTCATCTATGTCAAGTTACATACCTGCACAGCGGGGGGAGGGTGTGGGATCTATGACATCTCTTATGAGCTACTTACAATGCCGTCCTGACATTTCTACATCGATGGGTTCGCTCCAATTCAAACTCACACAGCGATTGTGATTCACAGCGCAAGGCAGGTGATTCCCTCAGTGATCTAAATTCATACCTTCACTGAAGCAATTCCCGCAGCAATCTGGAGTTGCATGACGAGGCAGTGTGTGATAAGGTTAAATGCCGGGGATATTCCCATCGTACTACCACTAATGAAGCCATTCAGAGGAGAAATATATTCAAACTACTGAGTAACATTTCACGTTGTATTGAATAAGCTCCATCTGAAATTAAGATTTTCCTGTAGAATCCTAAAAGCATCCTGAAAATAATGCCATGCATATACTTTTTTTTTTTCAAATGAGTAGGTTTTTTAGTTAATTTTTGGGTAAAAATTTGTCCTCACATACAATATATCCTGTTTTGCATGTATCTTGTATAAAAAAATAATAATAATCCCATAAATCTGCACGTTAAAGAACACTGCAATGATTTCCTTACTCAGTATGTGTGTCTTGTTTTCTAGTACAAATATCTAAACATTCATAAATCAAGATAAATTACTTGAGAAGAAAAATTACATAGATATTATTTTTTCTTGTTTTAAAGCAAAACAACATAATATCATATGTCATATTGCTTCTAAAGTAAATGTCTATTGATTTAATAATATTTGTACTGCGGAAAAAACAACACTGAGGAAGAAAATCCCATTTTTCCTGTAAAAACAAATGCTCTAGTCAAAAGAAGAAGAAAAAAAAAGTGTTCTGCTTTAAAAATGGAGTAGAAATAATTGAGTGCCTCATTTCAGAACAAATTAAAACTAAAACAAACCTGCACACCAAGTTTAACAATTTATATAATTGAACTCAAATTATATTGGATGCTATTTAGCTTTATCATTAGCATAACAATAACCATTATTAAAATGATTCACTTCAAATGTAAAGAACGCTGTTGCAGAAATAGATGAAGTCATATTATTTGCTATTATCTGCTTTATACTGTATATTTAACACAGCATAATCAAAACCTTTCCAAGCACCCCTGGAACCTGGTTTAGTACATTCTGGGGAGGAAGAGATGTCAACAATGTCACAAACTATTTTTTTCCAAAATAAATAAACCAAGCCTAAGATCAAAAGTCTCTGTGGCAATGAAAGAGCAACCCAAAATATTTCTAGAGGTAGCACTTTCTTCCATGCTTCAAGTCTCAATACAGACTGGGCCAAGCTTTCAGACATAATACAAAATCAAAACAGTTATTATCAGCTATAAGTAAACACACAAACAAATGTTTTTTTGTGCCATGCAGTACAAAGGCGACTATCAATAATTATCTGCACATTAGTTAAAATGACACTCTGAATTTGAACTCACTATATTTTCTATAATGCAACTACTGAGTAAACAACCGTAAACATTAGTTAGTGCTTGCCACATAAACTGTAATAAAATTACTATTGAAAATGGGCGTGATGTAAAACATAGCTTTCTGTAGATAGTTGCATGAGATTATGAGCATGGCTTCACAAATGACTATGACAAAAAAAGTTTTGAGAAGAGCAGAGAGCTCTGATATGTGTATTAGGGGGTAGAAGCAGAGGCAGGGTGAGAAACAGAAGTGAGAAAACACATTACACAAGGACACAAACTTTTCCAATTTACCTACGTCCCTCTTTTGTCTGGACTCTTAACACCACAGATGCATCACCTATTACCTTGAGTAATGTCATTCATGATACCCTGCTAATGAAGCCAGTCTTCAAGAGCCCATCGGACAAGCAGAGTAATTACCAGCCTGTCCGTGCCTTTGGTGTACACATACAATGAAATCCTTGGCCTACTTTCTATATAAGAGAATATATGGAGAGCAAAAATTAGATATTACATCTTAAAGCATGACATCCTAATTAGCTGTGACATTCTCTACAGCAATGCCATGTCTGCCATAAGAACAGTGCACTTGCAAATCCAATTGTACAGGCTAAATATCACTTCTGGTTGTCTTTCTCTGTTAAAGGGGTCATATTATAAATTTTTCCTTATTTATTTATTTTTTCCTCTGAAGACCATATATTAACTTTTAAAATTGAAATCCTTTTTTGCTACCATGACTCCAATGGAAACACTTCTTTCACATGTGAAATATTGTCAAATATAGTTTGAATTGCTTTTGCGGTAAGTTTTGTTTACTTGCTATTATTGGAAAATAGGAAGAGAAAAGTATTGGTTTTGTTGTTATGAGAGAAATGTGGTATAATAAAAAGCACCCATTGAACTCAATGGCTATATTGGATTTTCAGAACATTTCCCACTTGTTCCCGAAGATATGTGAACATTTCAAAGACATTCTAGGCTATATTGTTAATCTAAACTGAACATTTACAGCATGAAAGGCGACCAAGTGAGAAATGCTTTGACCATTCAAAAAGATCGTTGCTTATGCAACACCATACTGATATACTTCATGCATGTTGACACTGCTGTACTTGAATGCTTAAGGTTGTCTTGTACAACAGAACAAATGACAACCAAAACATTCACAACCAAAGAAGAAAAAGGGCCTTTAAAGGAAATGGAAATATAAGGGTGTGAATATGTGGAGCTTAAAGAGAAGAGACACTCACAGCTGGAGAAGATGAGGGGGCAAGAGTGTTCATCCATAGGAAAGTTATGCAGTTGAAGCTGGCACTCTGCATTTATGGTCAATCTATAAGCAGAAAAAGCAACATATGGTTACGATGAAAAAGAAATGTCTGTACAACATAATGCAGAAAGGAAAATTGCACAATGTAAGACACAGCCATGGCATTTGCTTTAAGTGAAATATCTAAATGCTATTTTACTTATGCTATTTTTGCTATTTATGCTAGATGATTACATTTTGATTCATGATATTTTGTGATCAGCTGTTGTCCTCCCGAGGCATGACAAATAATAAGTACTCTGCTTATTTGACTTTAAATGTTCAGGATGAGAAATCGGCAGTTAGATAAAGTTTTTTTGACAGATGTCTGCTCTGAATAAGTTTTATTTATTTTTTCGGTTCTCTGTGACAGCCCAGTGAGTGACGCTCAGGTGAAATCACTGGCGTGTGAAGCGTCTGTTTCATACATTAGTGTAGGATTTAAAGTTTTAATTATTATCTCCCACCGGAAGAATATAATGAACCACAGCTGTGAGGACTGCACGCTTATTAGCCATAAAGCATGAATAAGGATGACACTGTTAATATGACTCAGAAATATTATTCTCCCCTCTCATGACATCTGAGTCATTGTTACCAGTAGTTTGGTTATGGTTAGAATACCCAAGTTAGTCCCTTCAGACAGATATGGTAACTACACTTTTTGGTCTCGCTCTCTCTTTCCCTCTCTCTCTCTATATATATAAAAAAATAAAAAATTTCCATGAATGTATTCTCCATGTATTCTAATATTTTAATATTTTACGGTACTAAACTGTCTATACTGTCATTGGGGCGGTACCCTTTCAAAAGGTACTAAATATGTACACTTTACATACTAATATGTACTAGTACTAATATGTTTGTGAATGTATGAATATGAATGAATAATATGTAGTTTTAAAGTACTAATATGTACATTTAAGGTGATGCTTTGTGATTCTGCTATTGAGTCTGCTAGTGTCAGCCAATCAGAATTGACATGAGATAATTTCCTGCAGTTTAAGAGTGATTAATTACATGAATTTACAATTAAGGTGACTGCTTTGAAAAGTTCTGTGACCCTCTGTTGGCTGTTTAAATACAATCCCTTGCTTTAGTGAGTAAAATAGTGCCAGTGGATAATTGGCTTACAGTAGCAACTTTAGCCTTTGCAAATAAGCAACAAAGAAGCCATCATGGTAAATAATGCCATATTGGTAAACTAATGTCCCAACATCACATATTAAGTATTATGGAGAGGTATGGCAAATCAAATTTCTCATTTCTGAGCTCAGACCTGAATCCATGCCACCGAGCTCTGCGTGTTGCAGCATAGAAGGCTTACAGCACTCACACATTCCAGCATTGTTTACTTCAAAGCTCCGATGACTGCAATTAAAATATAGAGTGACATTTCATAGTCTGCACTACCCTTTTCCCTTCACACTCCTCCTAAATACCACAGCTGCATGTCTGCTGTGTCACTGACTATCGATCATGAGCTCCATATTGGAGCATTTAGTTAGCCCTTGTTCCTGAATGGCTTTATCTGCAGAATGCCCCTCAGCATCAGTGCTGTTTCTCCTGTTGCCAAGGAAATATTTCACGGAGCGCTGGAGACGGCATGATGTAGTCTCTCCACTGGCCTGTGAAATTTCCTCTGGTCCAAATAGCCGCTCTGGTCTTCAGGCAGCTGAAAGATACCTGAATAGGCTATCTCTGCCTGAGATGCATTAACCAAGTAGCTGTTTTCCCAAAATACTTCACCACTTGTTCTCGGTTCGTATGTTGTTGTTGTTTTTGTTTTAACTCCACCTTCATTAGCATTTGTGAATCTGAAAGTATATTTAGCACAGGTATGGAAAGCTATATAAAAAAGGGTTTATTAAAATGTTTAGGCCTAAGGCGAATACTAAGGCCATAATAAAACGAAAAAACATTCTTTAAAACCATTTTATACAATGGTTACATTTGTTTCTGTAATTTGATTGGACGAGCGGCATTCCAAGAATGCTGATATTTTCTAAAACAGCACTGGGAAAGAAGGAAAAAAAAACTAACTTGGTAAATTTCATCTGAAACACACTACACTACCAAAAGTTTAGGATCTGAAATTTGAAAATTCATCACAGGAATAAGTTAAAATTTAAATATATTAAAATTGAAAACACTTATTGTAAATTGTAATAATATTCACAATATTACACTTTTTACTGTATTTTGCTGAGTAAACGTGAGTTTTAAAAACTTACTGACCCCAAACTTGAATTGATGAATAGTAGAATGAATAGGTTACTCAATATGAAGACATTTTTAACCATTGTATAACAGCAATTTAAAAGCAATCATGTTTTTCTACTGAATATCAGACTTGATATATAGAGTTATAATGTAACTCTTGCTCATGAGAAGCACTTCACTGTTCTTTGCCAAGTTAATGCCAACTTTCAGTATATTTATTTGCACACATGGCCTTTAAATCATGATACTACATAAGCAGACAAGGTCTTGATGTTGCTGTTGTTCTCATTGGGGTGAGCTTTTCTGATGGGACAACTTGAAAAGGACATGACAAGCAATGTAGCAGTGTGTGTGTGTGGATGTCCCGATTTGAATAACTAGGGCAGAGTTGGCTTCAGTGGACACCCACTCATCTAACTATATTTGGAAAACTGCAGCAGTAGTTTCATGTGACAAGCCCACATTTTTCATATTTCCACCTTCACTTTAAATCAGAGTTGGAATTGATAGCTTGACAGTGCAATTCAAATGAGAAAGCCAGATTTTATGCATTTTGTTACTTTATGTTGTTAACTAGCAGCTTTGGGCTCTGTTGGTGTGGTCAACACTAGGATAATACTTCACTGCTGAAGAAAATGTGTTAACCATTTGCTTACATTCTCAACAGTGTTAGTTTGCAATAAGCAAACAATGCTTTCTCATGTGCACCCCAGTCTGCCGTGATGATACATATGTATTTATAATGAGAACTGCCAGAGGCATATACTGTAATTCACATTACTGCTCTCATTAGTAATGTCTACAGTGGTGTAAGCACATTGTCTCTCTGTGGTGCTTTATTAAAAAATAAATACAAAAATAAGGATGAAAGCACTATTAACAATATTGCGATAATTTATTGCAATTTTTAAAGCAATTTTCGACACAACGGGATAATTGTTAAATTATTTAAAAGACCATAAAAAACAAATAGGATCTATATACGTTAAGTATAACAATTTGTTAAGTATTATAAAAGAATGTATTATAGTAAAGATACAAAATAACTAATATATATAAAGTATTTTATACAATAAATAAATTGAAATAAAAGCAAGAACTCATGGATCTATAAATGTTAAATATGAGTATTACAATTTGTTAAATATCAGAATAAATTATTACAGAAAATAAAAAAATAAACAAGCTAACATTTAAAAACTTTTAAAAGGCAGTCATCACATTAAGGATGGTCACGAGTACTTCCACAAACCCCAATGGAATTTAGAGGTTCTTTTCGCATTTCATTGAACAACTTAAAATTTAATATGACATTTTTGTAAAGTTCCTTTATCATGGTCATATGGTCCCCATATGACAGAGGTCTATCTCCAAGCCACTTTATCAAAATAGTTTCCCTTGCATTAACAAGGCGTAAACAATGTTTTTATGGCTCTCAAGACAGGAGTCGATGGACTGTTTGTTGCAGTTGCCATTCGAATTATAAGAATTTTGTTTGTTGACCAAAAAAATCAAGATAGAAGAGGTTTTGTGCAGTACATTCTCAGTGTGAATTGGCCCCTATAAAAGATTAACCAGAGGACTCTGCTGCTGCCCATGCAGGGTTTCCAAAGGTTTGTTCACAAGCCCCATTTGCAGTGAAATGATAAATAATATATGACATCACATGCAGTTTCTGCAGCTTCCTGGCCTAATTGTGGTCAAACCTAGCCTAGCGTCTCATTGAACAGATCTGTCACAAATACCAAGCACTGAACCAAACTAGGATAGTCGGATATGAACGAGTGTCATCACATCTCAACATCACAGACACTGAAGTCACACCAGACCAGAAAGGCTGCCTCGCAGTGGAGCTCTAACTCAGAGGACAGGCGGATTTGCTGATCTTTGGTCACATTTCCAAGGTCTTTAATGTTCTGATCAAAACACTGACATCCCAGACCCATCAAATATTATAAATATTACTTATCAGAACAGAACACTGTGTTTTGGTGTCTCAGAGAATACTTTTTGCCTTTGGCAGGGACTGCTGACTTTTTTTTTGGCTTTTTACCTCTGGAAAAGGGCATAGATTTGTGACAGTGGACCTAAATTAATCCCAGCTTCTGATATTTCATCAAGGACTTTGAAAGAGATGACCTAATCTGAAATAGAGGCGCCTAAAATGTTAAAGTGACATCTACTCAGTCTGGGTAACTGATTAAAGGCCCTGGAAATCATATTTAAGAACAGAGGTTTTCGAACTTACAAAAAGGGGCATAAAAAGTACAGAGAAACTGTACAAAAGGATGCTGTTTCCAGTTTTGTTTTTTAACACTCAAAAGGAGCACCAAGACTATCTAGTCAAAACATAATAGGCGACAAGGTGCAAGATGGTACATTAGTAGAATGTAAGAAGGCTCCAATCACAGGACTCTTGTTGCCACATGCTGTTGTGTTAACGCTGAGTGTTAGGATCAGTCGCTAAACATATTTGTGACAAGAGGGGCGGGGGGCGCCGCCGAGAGCAGTGGGTAAGGAGCCGGAGATCGGCGTGTGGAGTAATCTAATGGCGCGACACCTGCATCACTTACCGGTCTCAAGTCCCACGGAGGAGCTCCGGATGGATAAAAGGGGGAGTACGACAGTGTTGGACGAAGAGGGGACCAGGCGATGGACTTGCTGAAAGCTTTGTGGTTTTGTGTGGCGGCAGGGTCAGCGGAGGGGGCTGCCGCTTTTCTTTCATTTGGTTGTGTATTTATTTAATAGTTTAAAATTTCGCCGGTTCCCGCCTCTTCTTCCCTGAATACGAACTTTTACAATAGTACATAAAACTTCTATTTCATTTAACTTTTTGTCATATATCGTAAAAAGTTGTGCTATGTTAAAAAAATGTACTCCGTTACTAACGTAACCTCGGTTACCTGAGAACTGGGATACGAGTACTGCGTCTTTGCTATACGCATATTGGAAAAACAGCCATTGTTCTCCTGAACTGAAGCTTTTTTTTGGGTTCGTGACCGTGTATTTGAAAACGAATACCAAGGCTAGGCAGCGGATCGCTGCCGACGCCCATGAGCGTGTACGAAAGGCAGCCAAAGCCTGCAAGAAATGGGCGTTGGCATATGGGTATGCTAAGCGGTGGTTCGCCACAGGATTCTCAGCGTTACTTCGACCTGAAGCGACTACTGAGTCATGGCAGCAATAGCATAAGGATAGCCTAAAGCAGTATCATTTTCCCAAGATAGCAGGAGAACCGAGGTAGGTTCGTACCCGCGTACGTTCCCTTTCCGATACTACACTTGTACTGCGTCGTGCTAGAGCTATGGGAACACAGTACATCCGCCGATGCTAATGTGGGGAACGGACTAAAAGTATCCAAGACTTCCTAAGCCAAGCCAATGACATAGAGGTAACAACAACCCTAGGCTAAGACGCATGAGCTTCCTGTGGTCACACCCGGCTCTGGTTATCGTTATTCAGGGGTACTACACGGTAACCTGCGGAACCCAGGGTTGGGTCGAGAGCGCTAAAACGGGAACTAATGAAATGCAGAGCTTCGAGCGTGAAACAGGAGGAAGGGGGGGCTATCGTGCAAGAGGGCGTGTTTACGAAGCGGCATGTGGCCTCGTCTCTTCAAGAGAAAGGGACCGCTGGCCATGCAGGCCTGGGATTTTCCGTTGATAAAAACCTGCGACAGTGGTGGGTGAGGAGCAGCCCGGCCGCCTCACAAATATCCGCAATGGGCACACCACTGGACCATGCCTACGACGAGGCGATGCCTCTAGTCGAGTTGGCCCGTACTCCAATGGGGCATTGGACCAAGGAAGAGTACGCTAGCGAGATGGAGTATACTATCCATATAGAGAGTCTTCGCTTTGTAACCGGAAGCCCTTTGGTGCAGTTACCGAAGCTGACAAAGAGTTGTTCCGACCGCCTATAAGGGGCGGAACGCTCAATATAAATTCTCAGAGCTCTAACAGGGCAGAGCAGAGATAACTCTCTGTCCTCTTCAGAAGGAGGAAGCACGGAGGGAAGGAGCGGAGAGAGCGTAATGACCTCGTGCTCTGAGGCGGAGTGGAGAGCACATTTGGGTAATAAGAGTGCCTGGGTTCAGGACGCCTTTAGTGTCGTTAGGCCAAATTCAGGAGGCAGGCAGGGCTAACGTGGAGAGCGCCCTGCGAGGTCCCCTATTCGCTTTACTAGAGGACGGTCGGCGCAGATTTGAGGCGAGGCAGAGGCCAGCGCGGAGCTGGAGGCGCCTCTATGCAGTCGAAATGGTAGGAATAGCTTGGGGGACGATTTCTGATGCCTCCGCTTGAAAGCACTTGGCGAATCCTTCGAGCGCGGCAGGACAGAGGAGACCCTGGGAGAGGGACTGGAGGCATCGAGGAAGGGGTAATCTTAAGTCGGGCCTGTCGTGATGCTCGGTTAGCTGCCATGTCGGCAACACAAGGCGCGTCGATAACCTCAAGCATGGCCTCGATTCCGTGATTCGCGGGGGCGACGCCTGGTCACGACCCCCCGGGTGGTGCTGGGTGGTGCGAGCAGAGCAAGAGGTGCGCTCCCTCAACTCCCCATGAGGGTGCGGGGTTCCGGCCGACTCACGGAGAGCGAGGATCTTGGCCTTGCAGATAGAGCATGGAGGAGCCGCCACGGACATTACGATGAAGTCGCAGCAGAGGCGACGGGTCCAAGCTGAAGTGTAGGCGCGTCCAGCGAATGCTGAGGTGGTCCTACATGGCTTGGACGGGTGAGCGGCCTTTGCTTTCCAGCCGATGGCCAGAGAGCAAAGAAAGTGGCAGAGGTGCGCGGCCACTGACTCATTCAGGGGAGGCAGTCTGTTGTATCCTTTTTCTTCGGCGCCGTCGACTGATGTGAGGGTGGACGAAGATGAGGCACGAAGGCGGGCCGAGTAGGGGGCATGCCACGATCTGGTGATCTCGTCGTGGACCTCCGGGAAGAAAGGAGAGGAAAGCTGACGAGGGCGCTCCCGGCAAGGAAACACTCCCTGCATTCGTCCAGACGGCTGCGGGAGGGCTCCTCTGGCGGAGACCACTCTAAGCCCAGCTCTTTGACCTCTTTGGAGAGGATACGGAGAAGCTCGGCACCCATCCCGTCTTTGGTGGCGCTGGGCGCGGACGATGGCAAGGGGTTGGGGTCAGTCACCGAGCCCAACAGCTCCTCTGCATCCAACACTGCTAATGACATGCTGTCATCAAGCAGCTCAATCTCACTTCCTACGAATGAGATCAGGTCGCTTGCACCAGCAAAGGGACACTGATCAGACTGGGAGAAAAGGACGGGAGAACACTCTCTCTGAGGCGAGAGCGAGGCACGCGGGATCTGAGCCGACATGAGCTAGGTTCGACAGATGGTCCTAAAGACCTCTGACACCGCTGTTTTATACTCACAGGTACCTGGGGAGGAAGAAAACGGGAGGGCGCGAGGGGCGGAGCCGCTCTCTGAAAAGAAAGCAATCCGTGAGCGGAGCAGAGTGGGAGCGGAGCGCTGAGTGGAGCGGTGCGAATGCCCGCTATGTAAACCAGATGCAGCCTATTCTGGCGGCTTTGTCGCCATAGGCTTGTGCAGCTCCGCTGCCTAGCCATTGGTTCATTTTTAATACACTGCACGAACCAATGGCCGTGCAGTCTCACTGCGTGAATGAAAAAAGGCTTCAGTTCAGGAGAAAAAAGGCTTTTCCCCATATGCGTCTAAAGCAAGACACAGTACGAGTGTAGTATCGAAAGGGAACTTGAAAAAATTTATAGAGAACAACCACAAACATCTTGACATTTTCCTCCAGCTATCTTGCCTGTTGGGTCTCCAATGCAAGTGCATTACTTTAAACATGTTATTTTATTTTTTACACTCTTAAAAATGCTGGGTTAAATGCAACCCAGTGCTGGGTAAAATAGGGACAAACCCAGCAATTGGGCAGTTTTGACCCAGTGGTTGGGTTAAATGTTTAACCCAACATTATGGGCTCTAGCAACCCAATAACCGCTGGGTCAAAACAACCCAATTTTTTAGAGTATACAAACTGAGGAACAAGTCAAAATTCTAATCTCTGGTAATGAGCTGCAGGCCACAGAAAGTTTTAACCTAGAATGGTCTTTTTTTAGACATATTTAGACATACATAGGTGTAATATGCTTAATACTATGTACTTTTTACTCCTTACAGTTTCCTTTAGACATACAAAGTATAATTTTCAATGCATACAATTATATTTACATTTGCATCATATATATGTATATATATAAATATCTTTGCATCAACAAGATATTTTTTATATATATTTAATTTTATATATGTTAAAATAATCTAATGTATCAGCTTTATGGGAAAGCATGAAACATTAAAAATTGGACAAAATAATACTGTAGTATTACCGTATTGGCCCGATATAAGACGACGCGGATTATTAAGAAGACCCCCCCCCCCCCCCTTTTCCAGAGGACCTTTGGAAAAAAAAGGGATTTAAAAACCCAAATCTTGTTTGTTTTTCAGTAAAACACATTTTGTCTTCAATTATTTTCATAGTTTCATAGTTTTTTCTTATTTTAATTTTTGTTTTGAAAGTATGGTAAAAACTGGTAAAATGTACCAACAATCACATTTAAAAAATATACACTTTTTGATATACCATTAAAAAAACAAAACAGGTAGCCCATCTGAATTAGGACATTTAGGCTATCCATCTAATATAGGAGTATATCTAACAGTAGAAGTTAAATCTTACTGTAGTCTTCAAATCTGGGTCTGTCTTACGTTTTAAAATCACAAAGGGAGTTTGGTCCCATCAGGCTAACGTGACAGTCAAGACTCATGCAGCTGTAAGGTTTTCTGCTTCTTTTGTTTTTACTCGCAATATTTACAACACGCATTACATTACATATTTCATGGCACACTCGTTTTATGCGTATTTGGCGCCACCTATTGTTGTGGGTGTATTATTGACATGTCAAAGTCTAGACCCTGAATATAAGACGACCGCGTTTTTTCAGATGTATTTATCGTCTTATATTCGGGACAATACGGTACACACAATTACCCAAGTACTTTACCCTCTGCTGCAAGAAAGTGCAAGAAACTTGAAATTAGACCACTGACACTGACCCACTGTTACATTCTGTTTTGAAAATAGTTTTTCTCTTGTACCTTTAATACAGTGTTGTTATGACCTTGTGTCAAAAGCTTGGTGGTCTTAAAAACTTACTTGTTGTCTTCTGGTGGTCTTGTCGGGGTGATTCTTATTTGAATCGACAAGACTGACAGTAGTTTGTGTTCAGCAACAAAATTTTGCTATTTTGACTTTTTAGCTTGCAATGATGAAAAGTAGTGAATAAAAACATTTTCAGCAAAGACACTGAAAATCGATGTAGCAGTTCACATTAACAGACTTTTTATTTCAAGTGTCTAAGAAAGTAATTGTGCACATTCTGTGTGCTCAAGTGCCATAATTATTGAAAGCAACTGATATTTATAAAATAGTAAAACAAAAAACAAACAAAAAAACACCATAAATAACATTTATTTAAAAATGGCTTACCTCAAAGTGTAAAGTATTTTCCCATCGTTCCATATTCTAAGGAGCTGATTTGGTGTAGTAATCCAATGTGAATCTGCATTCTTGGAATTTCTGAAGATTGTGTCCGGTAGCCAAATGAGTCCAACCATATTACTGTTCAAAGTCAAAATTTTCATAGTGCTGTTATATCTGAGCCGGCTGTCCGTCCACGTTTGCGCAAAAATTATGTCAATCTGGTACTCCTGTGGGGGGGGAAAAAAATCATGTATCAACAAGGTGTAGCTACAATAGCGGTCACTTCTGAACCATAAATACCTGTGTAGCTATTATTGTTTATTGATATTTAATATATATCCCATTATAATAAATCCTGGCCTTAATTTGGTCTTCTTTAGCACTCTTAACATAATTCCACTGTGATTTATTCCTAAACAGTTCTGATGAGTTTCCACAGAGCCTTACAGCAGCAGCCACAATTCATAGAATCAGCCCTTAAATTAATGCCAGAATTATTCAGTATTCAGTGATGGAGTGCAGCCGATCCCACTGTGGTTTGGATGGAGGTCAAAGTCAGCTTTGAGATACTTTAACAAGGATTATGAGGTTCTGGCACTGTAGAAGCTGGCAGCACGGGAATGTGGGGAGAGACACATAATCACACCTCATGGTCCGCAAACTTTCAGGGAATTCTTTGGCTTATACTGTAAGCCATCCTAGCAGTTGTACAGATGCCCCCGAAGGCTGCTGGATACTTACATATATGATTAAATATTCTATCTGACCCATGCAACCTGTGAGGAAAAATGCTTATCACATTATGGTTAACAGCCATATTTCATATCATATATTTTTAGCAGTGTGTTTGGGGGGACAGGAGGTCTTGATTTAATATGCAGGAGACATTTAGAGGACAGATCCTTTTAACACAGCTGAAAGGGACGAAGCAACAACAATTAAACAAAAAGCGAGTGAGGCCAGAGTTTGTTAAAAGCTGTTTCATTAATGCTCTTTGTCATTACAGTCTGAATTAGCCTCCAAAAAGGGGTAATTTTGAAATCAGATTATACCATTAATACATTAATTATGGTACATTGAATCTTATGCTTGGGTGAAAAAATCCCTGGAGGTCATTTATTTATTTTTTGGTTTTTACTGTCAGAGCGAATGCTGATAATGGGGTTCACCTAATGGAGGATATGTATGGCGTTATTTTACTGACAAATGTCGTGAGCGCATTATTGTAGCGCGAAAGCACATTAATACAATGCGCAAGCGCGAATCTCTTTGCTCGCGCGCGGATTTCCCTTGCTCTCGCACAAAACTCTCCTCTCACTCAAACTGTGTCCTGTGCACTCACAAATCTCTCTGTGCTCATGCACTATAGATATTAATTATTTTCGCACCTGAAATAAACATTGTCAAAACATTATGCACTTTTAAAAAGTAATCTCAAAACAGATTTTTGCAGGGCCTTTCCTTGATTTTTTCAAATTTTTGTTTTAACAAACTTGTTATTGTAGCTACTTTGTTTTACTACATCTCTTTTATCTTTGTATTTTGATCTTTTCTGCAAATGCACTTATGCATCTCTTTGTAAAGTAGGCTACTTTGTATACACTGTTTTAAAAGGTACTATATAAATAAAGCTTTAACTAATCAGACCTCCACAACTGACCTATGAAAATACTACGTGAAATCTAATTGGGTGAGAGGGAACTGAACCTGGAATTCTTTTGACAATCAAAGATGGATCTTTAATTTCTTTCCAGTTTAATAATATTTAGCAATTTTAATGAAATGTAGCCTTTAGAAATGGCTAGGAATTGGATGCTTGGATGATTTGTACATAACCTCTGTCCAACTGGTTGGTCTCTGAGCAATTTATCTAAAAACAATTTATTATAGCCTATGGCCCTAAAGACTTTATATAAAACATCAATGTTATGTCATAATATGTCAGACAGATACCTCAACTGAATTTAAAATTGTAGCGACTCAGCTAATGGGAAATATGAATAATTAACCATAACTAGTTGTAATTAACCATTCATATTTTAGATCCACTGTAGATAATTAGCTGACCACTCAGGGTCAACTGTCTTTGTCAATTCTAAGAACGTTAATTTCCTGGTTAAGGAAATAACTTCCTTACTGTACAATTCTACAAAAGCTTGTAGCATAAATCTGCATGATTAAGTGAATCCAGTTATAAGCAAACAATGAACCACGTCAAGTGTGATACAAGTAAGGTTTTATTAACTACATAAACACTTAAACTAGTCTAACATCCTACATAAACACATAAACTGGTCTAACATACACATACACACACACACACACACACACACACATTTAAGTTGGTATAGGAAAAGGGTTAAAGCTTAACTCAGTACAGAAAGAGGCATAAGGAATGAAATTTATGGAACCAATTGCATATTCAGCAGATCTACACCTGAATGATACGTCAGATTCTTAGTTCAAACAAACCTTTTAAAAAGGTGTAACTGATACTTAATGAATCAATTAATAAGACTAAGTTGATACTTGCACGTCTCGTCTGTCTGAAAAAAAGGCTTGATGCAATCTGAAAGTCCCAGTGATCCTTGCTGAATTGGGTCGATGAAAAGAACCAGTTTGCGTCAGAGTGACTTGATGAATGGAAAGGACAAGGCCTAAGCCTGGCACAAGCTTATGATGTTCTGGGAGAGTTTTTCTCACCACCTCTCAGAATCCCAACAAACCACCGACTGGGGAGGCTCCCTGAGCGGGGCTTTTAAGGTCGGAGAAGATCCCCGCCTGTCAAGATGGGCTTGTCCAATGAGGAAAGCTGAAATCGGCGGAAGGTGGCAATTGCTGGAGGGTTTTACGACCCTTTGTTCTCTAAGCATAGTAATTTGCAAATGGACTTAAATCGAAATTACTAAAAATTCTCAGGACCCTAATATATATTGCCTATGTACCAATATATAATATACACGCTTGTTTCGATCATAAGAAGGCGAATTCATAGATACTAGGCAAGGTAGGATTACATATAGTGAAAGGATGACAGGAGTGTGTTTCGATTATAAGCCTGCATCACAGTATACAATTTCAAAGACAAAATACACGATGACAATAATATACCCAATGAACTGAAGGATCATGTGTGTTCATTCAAGAAAGGTTTTCCTATGAATTAATTAAATAGAAAAGTCCATTTCTGTGGATTTGCTTTGGGCAAGGAAGCGATTTTTTAACCTAAAATTCCAGGAGGTGTAAATGTATCGGGTGTCAGTGTTGCTATGGAACCAGGGGCCTGTTCTGCTTCCTGGGGTGTTACAGAGTATTTGTTAAATCTAGCTAACAAAATATATATTGTGTGTTTGAGTGGTCCAGACGCTACAAAATCATTGTAATAAATTCTCAGTTGGTATGATGCAATAATAAGTAACAACTCCTCAAATCAACATCAAATGTAAAAATAGTTTTAAATGATGCAAGATATAACAATAAATGTTCTAATAGCATTGCTGTTTGGCCATTTATTGGGAGTTTTTTTTTTAAAGATTTTTTAAAATTAAAATCCACTTAATATTAGCTATACATTCAATGGCACTCTTCTCTAAAACAGTGAATATACGGTTATATGATAGTTACATGTAATTACATTTTCTGCAAATGCATTAAACACTTAGAATATAATGTAGTAATGTTATGGCAAATATGAAAAATTAATTATAGAGTTATATTTGGTCTCCAAATCTTAAGTATAGGTTTAGGGAACAGTGCAGCTGACCCATATCTAAATAGTTATAAATAGTTTTTAAATCAGATATCAGTCCAAGTACACAATATATAGTACACAATATATATAGGCCTATATGACCACATGAATTTTAAGAATCATATGCTTTTTTGTTTGTTTAGATAAATCGTGTAGAGAGGTTTGACCAAACTGTTAAACTAGGTTCCCTTTCATTGGAACTTCGAACTGCGTCCTCTAGGGGTTGCTATGGGGAACGCCTCGTCGTGACCCGTGTCTGAAGAATACATTGAAAAAACACCAACAACACATTGACCGGCGACAGCCATGACGTCACTAACGGTGCGACTATAGTATAAATAGGCGCTGGGAGCACACATCATTCACTTCTTCATCTTCATTGACTGTTCTGTTTGAAGCGTGCATTTCTGTGGTAAGAGCGATCTATTCATCTCATTATGGCGAGCTCTAGCAAAGCGTTTAAGGATGTGTGCCTCCGTGTTGACGTTGTTTAACATCTGATAACACACACGATCTATGCGTTATTTGTTTTGGGCGAAGAGCACGCACGCGATGCTCCGAGGGGGCAATCGGCGTGCACTACGAGAGTTTTTTCCAAGGGAAAAGCTCCGCTCTCGTTTGTCTCTTTTTTCGATGGAAAGAGGGGCAGCCATGTGCTTCTCGCGATTCAGGACCCGCCACTGCTGAAGCACAGAGTAGAATGAGCTCGTGGGGATCACAGGCGGATCTGGCCGATGAGTTTAAAGAGGAGCTTTCCCTCTCGCACTCGTCGGCTGTGCACGAGAGTGAGCCACTGGAGGATGATGTTATTTCATTAACATTAGCTGTGTCTCATTTAGAAGGCTGCGTCCTCCGGAGGTCGCATTCGAAGGCTGCATACGTCATCGAAAGGCTGTATCATTTCAGAAAAGCAAGTAGGACACTCTGAATGCGACCTTCGAATGCGACCTTCTTTCACGGGAAATCGGAGGATGCATGAGGTGTATCCTTCCCTGCTACAGATAACCCACAATTCTTTGCGTCTCTGTGAACAACCGTTGTTAATTTGAAAAAATGCCAACGCCGGCAGATGCACACACAAGCGCAGATGTGGTGTTTACAACTTACCTCAATTCGCCTCGGTTAAAACGGATAAACTTTGTTTTTAATAACCTCCTCCTTTTTTTCTCTAATAGATGCCTGCTGTAGGTACGCTGTAGCTCCTCAAACATGGAACAAAATAAAACAAGTAAAAGCATTTTTTTTCAAATTACTTTCCAAATTTAAAAATAATTTTCCTTCATTTAAGCAGTGTGAGAGCGCAACAATGCTGTAAATGTGTTGGCATAACAACGTGATACTTCCGGTTTCCTTTTCCGCATGTCCTACGAAGGCCGTCTCGTTTAATTCTAGGTTGAGGACACTTCGTATATGCATCCTACAGAGGATGCGACCTCCAGAGGATTCGACCTCCGGAGGGTGCAGCCTTCTAAATGAGACACAGCTATTGTCTGATTCAGGGGCCAATGCTCTGCTGGGATCAGCCCAGCAAAAGCAGGAAATGGCTGAGGAGGGCAAAGAAGCTGAGGCTGAGCCTTCCCAATCCTCCTGCCCTGTGTATGATGAGCTTTTGGAAATTATGAATCGCGCCACAGCGAGACTTTACTTGCCGTGAAGAAAGTGACGTAACGAAGTATCTCGATGAACGTTATTTTTCTGGCCCTAACCCTCCAGCTCAGGTGAGTCTTCCTTTCCTTCCTGATTTCCATACTGAGATCGAGAAGGAATGGGAGAGGCCGTTTTCCTCACGCGTATACTGGTTTCAGCATACGAGTTATGCCAACATCGAGGCAATGCGCGAAAGCGGTTATGAGAAGATGTCCCTATAGAAAGACGCTGACCAGCTATGGGTGAGATGTTCTCTAAGACTCCCCTCCTTGACATCTCGCTCGGATGCCAGGGCATACGCAGCAGCAGCAGGTCGGGCTGTCGCTTCATTGCACATGATGGTGATGATCCAAGCATATCAGGCTGACCTGCTGAAAGACCGGGGATTGCGGCCTTCAGCCAGAACAACCCAGGGGTCCTAGCCCGTCTCGGTTTGAGGATCAGAGACTGGCTCAGAAGGCTAGTGTGGCGGCTCACGCCCTCCCCGCCTGCGGGTAGGGGTAGGAGGAATCACAGGTCAAAGGGAGGTAGGCAAGACCTAAAGGATGTGATCCAGACAGGGCGTCAGCGCTTTTGTCCGGATCAGAGTGATACCTCAGTATCTACTCATTTCCTTCGGGGGTCTTACATCTGCCCTTATCTTCACCTTCCTAATTCCCCTGTAACCACCATCTCTCCACCTGACGAGGTTAGGTCGGAAATGTCCTGCATTATAGTCTCCTATACTGAACCTATTAGGTTTGGTTGGTTCTACGGCTTCATAGTGACATCTTACTGATGATCTGGTCTAGAGGCTTCTCCGGACAGAGCTCCGACAAGGGAACCATGGTGGGTGAGTACGATCCATGTCTAAATATATGTATATATAAATATATGTATGTGTTGTATTAAGGAGCGTGGTGGTTGTGTGTAAACCCTTCTGCTAGTTTCTTTGCAGTGTTTCCCGGGGCCTATGTGTTTCTGTCCCTTTCTAGGGTAGTTACCTCGATGGGCACCCCCTCTGCTGGGTTCAGAAAACGGGTGCTCGACTTGCAGTGTTTATTTCACTCGTCGATAAATGTCCAGACGGTAAGAAAAGCCGGGCTTCGGCTTCATACATCCTGGATCATGCGGCCATAACACAGGCTTCTGCGGGGAGCCTTCGTGATCATCAGGCCCCACTGCAAAAAATTCCTGCACGTCCGGGCTGGGGTTACGCTTTCACGCAACCCTGACTGGTCTACCATATCTGGGTCGCCCTGAGGGGCTTCCCGATCACCAGGATATCCCCTCTTGCTGAGGCATCGAGCGGGAGGTATAGGTGGCATTACGAGAACCTTCCTGTGTAAATGCTGTCTCGGGCAGTGCTCCCCTCACCTTTGAGGGTTGTATTTGAGCTGGCCTCTCCCGTTTGGCCCAGTACTTCAAGGTATCTGTAAACAGATGCTTGGAAAAATCTAAAATCAAAATACTATGGTAAGTGCACACGTTAAGCTTTGCGCACTTTTCTACAAATCCACATAAGTGGTAAGTGTGCACGTTATGCTTTGCCCACTTTCTAAAATCCACATAAGTGGTAAGTGTGCACGTTATGCTTTGCCCACTTTTCTAAAATCCACATAAGTGGTAAGTGTGCACGTTATGCTTTGCCCATTTTTCTAAAAATCCTGTATGGTAAGGGTTACGCATTTTTGATCTCGTTCCCTTTCTCTGAGTTGGTTAGACCCCGATTACTTGGGCTCCACTCAACTAGTGTGTCTCTGTTGACACACTTTTGAAGCATCGCTCTCCTCACCATTGAGGGTTATTGTGAGTATGGTGTTTCTTTCGAGCGTTAATCCTCTCTGAGGAGTTGGATTCCTCGCTCCATGGGCTGTCCTCGTGGTAGTATTGAGCAGTGCTCCCCTTTTATCAAAGGGTTACCCAGAATGAGCAATGTTATTCCTCTGAATTCGGGGTTCTCCTCTCACTTGAGAAGTTTGAGTTCTATGTTTCTCCAGAGCGCCTGGATCCAGCAGCATCAAGTGAATTAGGCCTTTCCTCTGCCTCCCTAATGCACTGAGTGTTTGGCTAGATTGCAGTATACTTACCCCTCTGATTTTACAATCATGCCGCAGGTCGAGCCCCCTCTCGTTGAGAGCTGGGTTTGTGCTCCCTCAGCCAAGGTAAACTACTGCTAGCCGTTCCAGCATTGGAACATGCTGTAGGTCGAGCCCCCTTCTCGAATGAGAACTAGGTGTGTTGCTCCCACAGCTAAGTAAATAACTGCTAGCTGTTCCACCATCGGAACATGCTGTAGGTTGAGCTCCCTATAGATTGAGAGCTGGATGTTTGCTCCCTCAACTACAGATTTACTGCTAGCCACTCCAGCATTTTAGCCGTAGACATAGCGTTTTTGGGGATGCGCTATTTCTATCTACGGGCTGCTCTTTCAGGGTGCCACAAGAACCCCTAGAACGGTATTTCAAGTGTGTGCACGTTATGCTTTGCCCACTTTCTAAAATCCGCATAGCTGGTAAGTGTGCATGTTATGCTTTGCCCACTTTTTAAAATCCACATAGCTGGTAAGTGTGCACATTATGCTTTGCCCACTTTTCTAAAATCCTGTATGGTAAGAGCTACGCGCAAAGACTATGTTCTCTTTTTGAGTGGTTTAAAACCCTGGTTCCGCCTTGGGCACCATCCTCCTATGTATCCTCTGGATACCTACTTTAACAGGGTGTTGCTACTAGGGGTCTGTTGAGACAGTTCCTTCAGCACATACAAAGAGAAACGTGCGGTAGCCCCTGTGTGACAGGCCAAGACTAGTAATATTCTAGGCTCTTGGTCGTATTCCCTAAAATTAATCTATTTCTGATTCCAAGCCTTGAGGTCTACCCCGGGCCCAGGAGTCTGGCCCTAACAGGTAAGTATTTTGGGGTATGTAGCCTAGGTCTTTGCTCGTAGGGAATAACGTCACTGACAGCCGTCTAACATCTCAGGGGCAACTCCCATAGCAATATGGCAGAGTTGGTACTTAGTGCTCGCCGTGGTTCTGGCATGCACTCCCCTCAGCATGGTGGCGTTGGTATACCGTTCCCCATAGCGACCCCTAGAGGACAAAGTTTGAAGTTCCCATGAAAGGGAACGTTTCAGGTTACTTATGTAACCATGGTTCCCTGAGTAGGGAATGAGACACTGCGTCCTATAGGTTTCTTGCCATGCTGCGGACACAAGCTTCAGACGAAGAAGTGGATGATGTGTTCTCCCAGCGCTTATTTATACTATATTCGCACCGGTAGTGACGTCATGGCTGTCGCCGGCCAACGAGTTGGTGTTTTTTCAATGTATGCTTCAGACACTGGTCACAACGAGGCGTTCCCCATAGCGACCCCTAGAGGACGCAGTGTCTCGTTCCCTACTCAGGGAACCATGGTTACATAAGTAACCTGAGACGTTATTTACAATTAGAATTAGCTACAATTAGAACTAATCTGTGGGAACAGTCCAAACTAAATTTGTGCCTATACATCAGCATGTGTATGTGAAAAAGACCTGTCTTCTTTGGAGTGATTTGAGGTAGGAAGACTAATGGCCTCATTATCTATTCCAGCTTTGATGTCTGAATCCAGCCCTATAAACGTCCAGCTAATTTACTTTAGACGTTTCAACCAGCCAGCCTTTAAGTGCACTGACCCCACTAAAGTCTGCACAAACTTCCACACAGAACTGATCAATGTGACCTGCGCTAACTCAGTAAATGATCCACGAGCAAGATAAATGTGGGCATCTGTGCACTGCATGACACAGATTTCCTTAAAATGTCACCGTATTGTATACCAAACTCAAAGGGATGACTTTATATTTGTTTGAATACATTCAAAAAGAGCTCTGAATTTCTTAATGCTTTAGGGGGGGGGGGAGTAATACCTAAAAAAAGGTCAATAAAAATGCAATAAATTGTTACACTTTATTTTAAGGTGTCCTTTACAGTGCAATCATACATTTAAGTACTGAGTAATATTAATTAACTACGTGTACTTACTATAAGGTTAGGGTTATGATTATGGTTTGGCTTAGGGTTACTTGCATGTAATTATGCATAATTAATTGTTGTTATAATAGTAAGTACATGTGACATATGTAACAAGGACACTTTAAAATAAAGTGTTACCCAATAAATAAATAAACATTCACAATAATGATAATATTTTGATATTTAATATTTTTTGTTACATTTCCTTCTAATTTTTTAAAGAAAATAATCATGAGATTATTATTATATTCTATTAAAAGACATTTCTTATTTTTCTGAACATGCAATGTACATACTTTTAACAAAAGAGTTTGTATTTCTACTGTATCTTTTGAGAGAGTTTCTCATCACGTTTGTTGCCTTCAGTTTGTTCACTGGGGGCTGTAAGGCACTATTATCTGTAAAACTACTTTGGAACAGTATTTATTGTGAAAAGTGCTATAAAATGATTCTCTTCGGATTTATAATCTAACATTGCTCTAAGAGTTGGTAGAAAAAAGATACACTGCCAACTTAATACAAGTGTTTTTGGCTTTAGGACAATGTTAGGACAACCAATTATTTTATTTTGCAAACAACACGCGTTTTAATTAACATAGTTACTATTTCACACATAGTACAAATGAGGTTATATTCATCAAAATGCATTTGCATTGCAAAAATATGAGTCTATATTCCATTATATTATATGAATGGGGTGGTTTATTATATTTAGGGGACCTTGACATCAAAAACTTTGAAAACTTGTCTTAGTGCCTCCTCCTCCAATATAAACTGATTGTCCCACTTCATAATTAATGGAGCTTGTCACCCTCCAACCCCACGTACCTGCAAAGGCCTGACAGTCATTTGACCTTTTGCTATCTCTCCCCAAAGGTGGGTCTCTTCATTATAATACCAGTCTCATTTATCACAAGTCAGTGGGCATGAGAGCCGTCAGGCCATAATTGTGACCTTTTGTTCTAGAAGCCAAAGGGAGTTCAGAGGTAGGCAGAAAAGAACATCACTTCAGGTCTAATCGCCGTCCAAGTGAAAATGTTTTGATAATAATAAGAATAAGCAGAACTATTGTTACATCTGGACAAAAACACTGCACAGATGGTAAACAATAGAGGGAGAGTCTGTTGGTTCAAAGATGCCTAAAGACAAACTGTTGCCATTTTATAAGCCACAAAGTAAAATTAAGCATTAACTTTGCTCTTTTGACTAGAAAGATTATGAATGATCCCATATAACGAAATGAGTGCAAACATTTTCTTGTTGTTTGAGACTTCCAGACTGTCACAGTCTGTGTGCTGCTAGACAATCTTGTTATATTAATTAGGTTTTGGAGTGCTGCTTCAAAGCTGCGGGCAAGCATCAAACGCTGAATAAAAACCTGAATGTTTTACAGTATTGAGTGTGCACTCTAAATCACAAAGCTGATGCCGATGTGGGAAAGATTCACTGAAGAAGCTTTACTTGTGTGATAAACAAGGAATTATGTCGCCAAAACATTAGTAAACATGACACACACAATAAAAATACTGTATATCAAATACAAAACAAAGTTACTGTACTATGATGTATATATGTGTGTAAACATGCAGTATGCCATTGCAAAATGGATGGTGGAATGTAGCAACATGTTTGTTTGTATCCCACTGGATGTCCTTATCGCAAGGCAAGCCCTCGCTTACCTTACTAGGTTGCACATTTTCTCAGCAGGTTTGGCAGTTTGTGAGTTTCAACTGAAATAATTTTGTTATTAACAGTCTGCCATAGTTTGACTCCATCAGACTTGTTTTTGTTTGGATAATCCATCAGGACTGCTGCAGAAATGGTAATGTGTGGAGAATACATATAAAATCAAGGTTCTTGCTTTGTGGTACACTGCAACGGGAAGACTAATTTAATGAATAAGAAATGAAACAACTAATTTTCCCTTTCCTTAGAGGTCCTGACAGACACATTTATGTCAGTGGTTGTATGCCAACACATTCATTAGGTGCTGGCTTTGTTGTAGAGGTTGATTCAAAGGATAATAACCATTGTTGTACAATTGCATTTCAGTAAGAACAGCTACCATTGCTATAGATCTACTATTGCTGTGTGCTATTATTATTTTTATTATTATTATTAATAATATTATTACTTTGTGCTTCACAGAACAAAAAACAGCATACAAGGTTTGGAATGGCATCCGGGTGAGAAAAAAAAAAGCTGAACTTTCATTTTCATTTTTGTGTGAACTCTTCTTTTAAGAGGGCATCAGAATGGCTTCATTTTTGGGTAGTCCCATAAGGTCCAATAATTTTTATCATAAATGAACGCAGTTTCAGTATTGTTAACATAGGTATTCTTAACTGTTCTCCAAAATACATAACCACCCTGGTTTTGTCAATAAAGTGTTGTAACCTCAAGGGACATTTGTTGCACCAGTGTAACAGTCTCCATCAAGCTTCATTCAAAAATATTCTCTGGAAGTATTTCAGAGTGGAAATATTTTCATACGTAATTTCTGAAGGACTAGTAGGAATATCACTCATTACAGTAAATTGTCTGGCCCAGGCTCTTGTGAGTAAGGAGTCATTTTCTGCTTTGGTTCCTGTCGTGTCCACAAATGACCTGCATACAGATTAGTGATTTCCCTGAGCACTGTGTGTTGGAACTAGTGAGTGATCACTCAGCTGTGAGGTATAATTGTTGTAGAATGATTTGTGGGTTTAACCATTCCACCATGCCGCACACGCGCACATCCCGACAACTGTGTGGTATCTGGAAATAATCGACCCTGCTCCTCTGTCCCACACACACACACACACACACACACACACACACTTTCACCTTTGATTTGTGTGTGAGATTCATCAGGCCCCTTCTCCTCCCATAGCTCTAATTAAATTCCTTGTGCCATTTATCATCTGAGAAAGAGAATATATAAATAAAGGCCTGTTGAATGAATGATAAAACAGGCCAAGGCAGAGTTATGCAAGCTCTGGAATGTTCACGTCCAGAGGGATGGGATGGAGCAGCATTAAATGAATATGGCATTTAGCCATGACACGACCCCAGGGGAGCGGCACTGTGGGGAGTCCAGGTCTGAGGTGGTCCAAAGTGTTGCTTGGGAGCACAGAAAAAATGTGTATTGTTTGGTGCCAATTTTATTAGGATATGCTATTCTGTGTTACCATCCTTCATATAATTAATTAATAGTATGTACATTCAATGAACAAAATCTTTTTAAAGTATTTTATATACATGCATACCTGTACAGTGTTTCCCCTGCCATTATATTAGGGGGGCGGCCCGCATACAATATTCATTCAATGTTTTAATTGTAATATTTAATCCCTTTTATTTTTCAAAAAATTTAATTGGTTTAATTTTCATTAATTAAAAGATAAATTAATTTAATGTTTTATGCCTTCATTTGATAAGATACACAACACAGAATTTCTGAGGAAAAATCATTAGGCTATTGTAATAATAAATGAAACTCGTTTTTATGCTTTCAAATAATTAGACATGTTAAAATACAGAATTTGGTAACAATAAAACATAAGGTTGGAAAAAATAAAACATTTCATAGGGCCCTAAACACGTAATTTTTGTTAAACTTTTAATAAATTGATGTTAAATTGTTTAAGGTTCATGATTTTAATTAATTAGACATGATTAATAAAATGTAATTTAACCATAAAAAAAGAGTCCAGAATGTTTTATATATATAATATAGATAGATGAAGAGTTCAGATGCAAAAGCCTTTAAGTGCCGTCTGAAATTTTCATCTAAAATTAGTTTTTTTTTTTATCAGGCTCCTATATTTATGTTTAGTTATTTGACTTTACTGGCATAGAAAAGGACCTATACATTGTCATTAAAGTAAAACTACTGAACCTAAACATAGGAGTCTGATAAAAATGCTAATTTTAGATGAAAATGTCAGATGGCACTTAGAGGCTTTTGCATCTGAACTCTTCTTCACAAACACACAAAACACACAAACCACACACACACCACAATATTATATATCTACTATAGATAATATATATATTATCTATATTATATATATACATAAAAAGTGATATATAAAAGTATATATAAGTATATATAAAACCAAAGTGAAGGACAAAGTTGAATGATGCTAGTTACGCATGGCAAGTCAGTGTATATTTGTAACTGAGATATTACATTATCTTTATGCGATCAAAAAATTAAAAAAAAAAAAAAGAGAGCGTTTTCAATAGAATAATCTGAACTCAAAGCAAACTCAAAGACCCAACATGATTGGCATTTATCCACTATGATGGCAAGCTATGTTAAAAATAGAGTACTCTTCTAGATACTGAAAGAAAAGAATAAAGATTACATTCTCAAAGCACACACTCTGAAAGGAACTGTACTTTTATACTGCAGTTTCCCATTTAATTAAATATACATTTTATCCACCCAATTACACACTATTTCCTAGTGTTATTGTGAGCACAGCTTCAATTAGTTATTTTATGTTCCTAAAGATGCAGTTATGCAAGATGTGTCTGTTTTTCCTACCAGCATATATGGTATTTTATATATTTGTAATTCTGAAAACAGACAGAAATATAGAAACTATTACTAACATTTAGCTCATCTTAACACTGCAAACTTAGTATTACAAAGTAAATGACATACATTCCATTAAACACAACATAAAGACATTTGTATTCATTTATTCAGCAACTTCTGTGCCTGAGAAATGAGTTAAGGAAATAACAATGTATTCTCGGGAGGCTTGAGTAAATTCTTTAGATTAGTCAGTGGAAAAGTTCTGTTTCCAACTGAGCTGCAGATATGTACAACGTCTCCTGAGGACGCCATGGGCTCTAAGGAACTGTATTTATATTACAGAGTCAACAAACCTGTAAAGTGGTAACTTTAAACCACAGAAAACCAGTGCTAATATAATATGTAACATTTCCTCACAATGTTGACAGCATTAGCAACAGAAGTATGGATTAAAATGAGCAATGGCTCTTGCTGGCGAAGGTGTTGCACTTGTTAGTTTGACTGAGCATGGTTTTAAAATAATTGTGTTGGATTAGTGCAATAGTGCCTTTTGTCTCTATGTGCAGATAATAACTGCCGCAACCAATTTATTAGATTAGATTAGATTAGATTCAATTTTATTGTCATTGCACATGTAAGGTACAAGGCAACGAAATGCAGTTAGCATCCAACCAGAAGTGCAATAAGCAGTAAGTACAGGATATACAGTGTCTCCAATATGTTACAAATGTACAATAAATATACAGATAAGGCAGTGCTATGGACATAATTTACAGATTTTTAAATACTATCAGCATGATATACAGATAGGTGTACTATGAACATACTATACAGATGGATTATGTAATAAGTTTATGTACACTATAAGCAGAAAAGTATGAACATATGAACATCATTTACAAATGAATATGTAAGCGATACATTAAGCTGTACAAAACACAAGTGCAATGGACATTTAAAAAAGTGCATAGAAAATATTCCAGTGTGCAAATGGATCATTCAGTATTCTGGATGTACAGACAGTAGTGCAAGTAATATTAGTGCAAGTAGTGCAAGTAATAATTTTTTTTTGGTAAACCAGATGTAGTGATGAGTAGGGGTGAGGAGGAGTGTGAGTGTGTGGGGGGGAGTCAGAGGGCAGAATTCAGTAAGGAGACAACTGTCGGGAAAAAGCTGTTCCTAAGTCTGCTGGTCCTTGTCCGGAGGCTCCTGAAGCACCGCCCGGAGGGCAGGAGGTTAAACAGTCTATGGTCAGGGTGAAAGGAGTCCTTAAGAATGCTGCGAGCTCGAAGTAGAAAGCGTTTCCTCTGGATGTCCTCAATAGCAGGAAGTGGTGTCCCTGTGATGCGTTGGGCAGTTTTCACCACCCTCTGCAGTGCCTTGCGGTCAGCAAATGAGCAGTTCCCATACCAGACTGTGATACAACTGGAAAGGATGTTCTCGATCGCACACCGGTAGAAGTTCACCAGGATGGCTGAAGACAACTGGTTCTTCTTTAGTGTCCTAAGGAAGAAGAGGCACTGGTGAGTCTTCTTGACCAGGCTGGAGGTGTTTGTGGTCCAGGACAGGTCCTCCGAGATGTGGGTTCCCAGGAACTTGAAGCTGGAGACACGTTCAACAACTGTCCGGCTGATGTGGATGGGGTCATGCGTGTTTCCTTTCCTCTTCCTGAAGTCCACAATAAGCTCCTTTGTCTTACTGGTGTTAAGGAGCAGGTTGTTGTCAGTGCACCATGCGGCCAGGTGCTGTACCTCCTCCCTGTAGGCAGTCTCATCGTTGTCTCTGATGAGGCCAATCACCGTGGTGTCATCTGCAAACTTGATTATAGAGTTAGAGCCATGTACAGGTATGCAGTCGTGGGTGAAGAGGGAGTAGAGAATTGGGCTCAGAACACAGCCCTGTGGTACGCCGGTGTTGAGTGTGATGGTGGTGGAGCAGATGTGACCTGACCTAACATGCTGAGGCCTATTGGTCAGAAATTCCATAATCTAGTTGCAGAGTGAGGTGTTAATGCCCAGGTCTCCAAGTTTAGTGGTCAGCTTGGAGGGAATGACAGTGTTAAATGCTGAGCTGAAGTCAACAAACAACATCCGTACATATGTGTTGTTATTGTCCAAGTGTGTGAGTACCGAGTGCAGCACTGTGCATACTGCATCCTCTGTGCTCCTATTGCTACGGTAGGCAAATTGGTGTGGGTGGAATGCAGTTCTTAAGGTGAGCTAGGACCAGTCGCTCAAAGCACTTCATAACAATAGGTGGGAGGAGTGTTTCGGCACTGGCACAATGGATATGGACTTAAAGCATGTTGGCACAGTTGCTTGGGTGAGGGACAGGTTGAAAATGTCTGTGAAGACCCCTGCGAGCTGCTCTGCACATGCCCTAAGCACACATCCAGGAATGCCGTCGGGGCCAGCAGCCTTGCGTGCGTTGATCTGGCTCAATGCGGTGTAGACATCTGTGGAGGTGAGTTTGAGGGGTTGGTGGTCTGCTGAGAGTGTGATATTGGTGGCCGTCTCCTTGCTGTCACTGTCGAAGCGAGCATAAAAGTAATTCAGCTCGTTAAGGAAAGAGACGTCTGTGACCGTTGGAGTGGAGTTGCTTGGCTTGTAGTCACTGATGACTTGGATGCCCTGCCACATGCGTCGGGGGTCAGAGTTGGAAAAGTGTTCCTCTACCTTTAGCTTGTAGCAGTATTTGGCCTTTTGATGCCCCTCCTCAGGTTAGCCCTGGATTTGCTGTAGGCCTGAGCATCATCTGATCTGAAGGCAGCGTTGCGGGCTTTCAGCAGGAGTCGCACCTCCTTGTTCATCCATGGCTTCTGATTAGGGTATGTTGTGATCTGTTTCTCTGTTGTAACACTGTCAACGGTGGTGTTTATGTAATCCATTACAGAGGAGGTATAGATATCAATGTCCGTGTGAGAGCCACATGCAGCCTGAGAAGCAAACATACTCCAGTCCGTGTATTGAAACCTGTCCTGAAGTAAAGAGTCTGCTCCTGTTGGCCACACTTTGATGGTCCTCACTGATGGCTTCACACGGTTGATGAGGGGTGAATACTTAGGGGTGAGAAACAAAGAAAGGTGATCAGATTGTCCCAGGTGGGGGAAGGGGGTCGCGATGTAAGCTCCATCAATGTTTGTGTAAACATGATCCAAAGTTTTGTCTCCTCTAGTGGGGCAGGAAACATACTGATGAAATTTAGGGAGCACTGTCTTTAAGTTGGAGTGATTAAAATCACCCGCGACAATAAATGCAGCCTCCGGGTGAGCAGTCTGTTGTTTACTAATGGCCGCATGCAGTTCGTCAGTTATATCATGTGGAGTCCCTCAAAGACGTTATCCTCTTGAAGAAAAACAGGCACTTTTCATCCTCTTGAGACAATGCTAATTAACACTTAGAATCCCCTATGGCCTAATAATGGAGCTTGCTGTTTATGTCCTCATTGAAACTCTGAGAATTTACCTCCCAGTGTAAGTCTCTAGTTAAAGAAATGACTGTGAAGTGTTCTACATTAGATTTTTAACCAATTAAAAGAAAGTAGGATGACCTTGTGAACATTTTGAATTTCAGAAACAAGTCTGTTTTCCTGTTCATGTTTTAAAAGGATAGTTCACCCAACAATGAAAGTCCTGTTATCGTTGCTCACTCTCATATCAAACCTTTACAGTGAATTGGGAGCTTTCAAGCTTCAAAAAGATTGCAAAAGCACAATACAAGAACCATAAAAGTGGTCCAAATGACAGAATTGTAGGACATTTGTCTGATCTGTCTGTCTGATTTGTGAATAAATCACATTCAAAAGAACAATTAATTCATGAATCAGATATTGCTACTTTTAAACTTTTTATTTTTTGTGCTTTTTGTCATAAAGCTATTGTATGGCTTCAAAACCTTTTGAATATAGCACATGAGTCAAAATAACCACTTTTATGGTGCTTTTTTGTGTCTTTTTTGGAGCTTGAAAGACCCAGCCTCATTCACTTTCATTATATTGATTTGTGTCCAGGATATTCTTCAAATACAGTGGGTATAGAAAAGAAACTAAATCCCCCTTAAACTTTTCACATTTTGTTGCTTTGCAGGACACATTTTTTGTTTTTTATTCAGCTGAATTTACTCAGTGCAACTCATAACAAATATATAACAAGATGATATGAATATGAAAGATATAACACCAAACATGTCAGAAGTTTCACTGTGTAAATAAAGCTGGATAAAACAAAAACTGTGCCCGTCTTCATTTCAGGTTGCAAAGCAACAAAATGTGATTATTTTAAAGGAGTGTGTGTGTGTGTGTGTGGGGGGGGGGGGATTCTTTCTATACCCATATGACACGAGGATGAGTAAATAATGACAGGACTTTCATTTTTGGGTGAACTATAGCTTTACATAAGAGTTGGAGCAGAGAAAAAGTAGTTGTGAAAAGTGCTCCAAAAGAAAGTCAGTTTCACTAGGAATTCCCTATTGGAGAAAACTCCTTTCAGATTCATGTACTTTCCAGTGAAGCGAAAAAGTGCTTACGCTGCTATTAACTCCAATTCATTTTTCACCCCTCCCCCTGTCCTCCATATATACTCTTCTCATTCCATTCCCTTCCTGTCTAACCTCCCCTCAGCTTCTCCTTGCTCTTGCACACGCTCATTCACATTCTCCGCGTCGCTTTCTCCTCTGTCCGTACCAGTCTCAAGCACTCACCTTTCCACCTCTTCTTTCCTCCCTCTCTTTCTCCCTCCACCCCTCTCTTCATTCCATCATTTCTTCCCTCTCAGTGTTCAAACTCACCATCTAACTCAGGTGCTTACCTGGTACTTCAAAACTCAAACCCTCCATTTCACACCCTCTCCAAAAAGAAATAGAGGCCGTGATGGTCTCTAGCGGACAGGCGTGAAAAGTGGCAGTTTTCTCTGATCATCTTAGCCTACCCAGTCCAAGTGACAGATAAGTGTGCTGACTTGTGGAGAAATGTTGGCAGTGCTCATGATTATGCCGCAGAAGTCTGCAGGGTCAACTTCAGCCCCTGAAAGAGGGCTGCATATGTTCACTGGCAGAGCAGGAGGCATGTTCTGCTGCCCTCATTACAGACACCCCAGGGTTATTTTATCGATGGGAACTACAGGGTTTTCCAGTCTTACTGAAATAGCTAAATAGGTTACAGCTCCAAGCTAGAGGCAAAGTTATGAACTCAATCTAAACATTCTATGCCGCTTTCTTCTTCATCTTTCAGATAGCTAAAGATCACCCTGCAGATTTCATATACACAAACTGTATCATACCTCTGTGCCGTGCTGTTAAACTCATAATACCCTGAAGCCACATATAAATTAACACATTTGCCCTAACATCACATTCCTGCTCTTTATGATGCATCCTGACAGACTAATACACTTTATTCTAGTCTATATAAAGCTAGTCAATGTGTTCTACTCATGTAAGAAATGTGTTGAAATGTTTGTATTTTAGTGTTAGATAAGCAAAAAGGTCACTACTAACCTTAAGTGAGAGAGTCACACTTTTATTAAAAAGATCATATCATGAATACCACAAAAAGAATGCACACAGCTATACACACTCTGGAGGTGGTTTATCATTAACAGACCATTAAATCATCAGTGAGCCGTCAAACATATTAAAAAACTCAATATATTAAGCTGCCATTATAATTTATGATGCAACCTAAAGCCTGTAATTATGTCAGGATAGCTACTAACTGTTTAATACAGTAAAATGACAGACAATATACAAATAAGTTAACTACACAAGTTACTAGCACTTCAAGGGAAAAATATCTTATTACGTATACTTATAATAATTATATTTATAATTTAAATCACAACTGTACAGTATTTCCGTAGCAAAAACAAATAAATAAAAAAATATGTTTAAATGAACTTAATTATGGTGATTGCTGACTGCATTAAATGTACACTAAATTCAACAATAAACTAAACTACATTTAATTTATATAGATTAGATAAAAAAAATTAACGAAAATAAGTATTTTGCTGTAAAAACCACCTAAAAAGCAGTGCAGGGACTTGAATCTGTGAATTATATGTCAATTGGTTCATTAAATGAATGATTCACTTGAATGAATCAGACTCTTAAAGGGATAGTTCACCCAAAAAAAAAATTTGATGTTTATCTGCTTACCACCAGGGCATCCAAGATGTAGGTGACTTAGTTTTTTTCAGTAGAACACAAACGAAGATTTTTAAATCAAACCGTTGCAGTCTGTCAGTCATATAAGGGAAGTGAATGGGAATCACGGCTTTGAAAGTAAAAAAAAAAACACACACAAACAATACCAAATTAAACCCTGCGGCTCGTGATGATACATTGATGTGTAAAGACACAAAACGATCGGTCTTTGCAAGAAACTGAACAGTATTTATATCATTTTTTTCCTCTTATACACCGCAATGTCCAACTGTCCTGAGCGCGTTCAGTGTACGTGCTCTGGCATAGTAGAAATCCCCCCCCCCCCCCCCCTAGATATATATAAGTAGATTCCCACTGCCCATAGAAACAGTCACTAATGAGGAATCTACGTATATATATCTATGTCTACTATGCCAGAGCACGTACACGCGTCGGATGTTGTGAATGCGGCCCCCTTGTAATTTTTTCTTTGTTAGAAGAGGTAATAATATGATCTAATAACTTTATTTTTTTTAAAATTTTAAATAATATTTAAAAAATACTGTTCAGTTGCTTGCACAGACCGATTGTTTCGTGTATTTACACGTCAATGTATTGTCACGAGCCGCAGGGTTTAATTTGGTTTTGTTTGTGTTTTTTTTTTTTTTTTTTTTTTTTTTTTTTGTTTGTGTTTTTTTTTTTACTCCAAAAGCCATGATTCCCATTCACTTCCATTATATGACTGACAGATTGCAACAGTTTGAGTTAAAAATCTTTGTTTGTGTTCTACGGAAGAAACAAAGTCACCTACATCTTGGATGCCCTGAGGGTAAGCAGATAAACATCAAATTCCAAAGAGGAATGTTCTGGTCCTGCATCTCACTTTCCCATCATCATGTCCCGTGCTCTTTGATAATTTCCCGTAATGAACTGATTTACTACAGTGGCAGATTACATACAAAAGGCACTCATTCCCCCTCCTCACTGTATTGTTCAGGAGGAAATTAAATAGGAGAATGACAGTGACCACAAAAATTGAGTGTGTTTAATCTGAAATGAAATTGGGGGTACACAAGGTTAACCAGACAACGGCACATGCACAAATAGTTTTGCTGTTGTAAAAATCAGAAAACACAGATCCCATGTCTTCAAAATATTACAGTGACTTTCGTTTGTAGCCACAGCATTTTCTATGCTCTGTGCTCTGTCATGTCAGCATCTAAGGCTAATATTCATGGCGAGAACTGGGTAAAATCAGCTTAAAAAGTGAGTAAACATATTTAAAAGAAAAGAAACACTGGATAAATAATTTACATATAGAAAGATAAAATACATATGTGTTTATGTGTCTTTGAGATAAAATTCTGTTTTCCTGTTGACACTTTACTAAACATCCTTTGGGGAGACTTCTGAACAAACTGCTGTCTGGCAACTTTAAAAGCAGTTCAATAAAATGTCTTAACAATCAAAGAAGGATTACAGGAGCAGCAAGATGGAGTTTCTTCAACCTTCAAAAAAAATGTGACAGTCTAGTATGATTTCCTGAGTAAATAAGATTTAAAACGGCTTGGAATGACAGAAATAATACAGTACAGTCAAATGGTCAATCCTGCAAAATAAGCCCAGACAGAGTGATCTTGAAGGGTATCATCTTTTCTTTTTCTTAATGACCGTGTTTATAAAATGGCAACTTACCAAATACATTATTAAATGAAAATGAAATGCCAAGTTAAAATAATTTTAATACTTGAGAAAAAAGATATGGAACTACAGAAGTATTGTGCAGGAAATTGGATGCCAAGGACAAATCAGACTGTAGATAGGCACGATCAACCGGTCAGGGTCAAGTATTCCAGAGAGATATAAATATAAATAAACCACAGTCTACATGTAAATGAGCTGAACTTATACAACTATAATAGCATAAATCAAAGCATTAATTCAAAACAACAGGAAACACTTGATGCATATAATAGGAAAATTGATGGATGACTGTATATTCTGCATGATTTCAAGTGAGAAATGAACTAAAATAGAAGGTCAAACAATTCTCTAAGGGTCACCAATTTGCAACTCATTTGGGCCTGAATGGTTCACATCAACAGCTAAGTTAATTTAAAAATGTTCTGCGAATATTGAGTTCAACTTCAAGCTACCTCATTATAACAAACAAATGAGCAGGTCTGCGTGCTCAATGACATCACTGCTTACATCGTTGTTGTGCTACTTCATCAGACTCAAGCAGAATTTGCATCTCCTTATCAAATGGCAGGTGCACAATTGCAGCTTTGACTTTGATCTTCAGCCATATCCTATGTGCTACTGTAACCGAGCCTGTTTTCAAACAGTCTTGATTGCATTGTATGTACAACAGCAACGTTGGGGGTTTGAACAGATCCTGTTTAGGGCGAGATCAAAGGTAATACTGTCTTAGCGTTCACACTCCGTTTGTAAGACTGAACATTTTGGGACTTACCAACAGCTCTGGGATGTTTTCTGTTTGGTATTTGATCATGTTTGCTACCCTTTTGCTGTTGTTTGAGCACTTGTGGTGCTTTTGCTAAATGTTTCCTTTTCTTTTATCAAATTGTTGTCGCTGTGTCACACTTAGGGCTGGGCGATATAGCTAAAAAAAATGTATCAACGGTATAGTGTCATTTATAATAATTTTGTTCGGTATCGATAATTATTGACATTTTTGATAACCTTTTTTAAAACAAAGAGCAATAGAATTTTTTTTTAAATTTAACCTCTGTATTTTTAAATTAACCCAATTTATTGAGACAAACAACTAATATTTTTTGTTCTAACAGTCAAACACACAATAAAAATTAAACAAATACGTCATTTCTAATGTTTTATATGCAGATTAAATAGGTCTGAAGGAAACTTTTGTCTCGTCTCCCGAGGCCACAGGAGGGCGCAATGAGCAAAATAATGCAGCACATTTAAATTGTCAACGCAAGGAAATAAATGTCTATAAAAAAACCTGCATTATTCTAAATTAAAGCATATAAATCAAATATAATTTCGCAAATTGCATAAACAAATATGAAAACCGCATCATATATTTATGCATTGCTTAATACAAAGAGCCGAATCGCCCATCATGCAGATTGCATTTAAAAACTTAAGAGACGCAGTGAAAAGGAATAAACCTCCACAAATTCGTGACGCATTTTCTAAAGGTTTAAACTGTTTTAACTTTGCATGGTTACATCTCTTATGTGAGACGCGAGTGCAGCAGTCATATTTGTCCGTCTAAAAATGCGCTGAATATGCTTCTGTGTGAATGGCTTGGTTTCGGTTTTAACCCATTCAAGATCTTCTCCGCATTGAGCTTCTATATTTCTCTAATATTTTGAATGCATAACACAGCAGCGGCGCATCTCGTGGGCTAGACTAACAAAACATTAAAATGCAACAACGTCACTTACATCATTATCACTGCATCTCGCACTCAACTAATGATGCTCCCTGACACACTCCTAACATTCAAATGCAAATGTTTATTTTAAATTCGATTAATATTCATTCTTTATTCACAATCTCCTCATCACAGGCAGGCACAGCACTCATTTCAGCATGTGTTCGTGTTTGTGTGTGCTGTCTGCGTCACTCATAGCACGTGCCTATATTGTGCACTATATCGAACATTTTTTATATCGTTATTGAAGAAGGTGTACCGTCGATAAATATTGATACCGTTTTATCGCCCAGGCCTAGTCACACTGCAGATTAACTGTCAGACTTCGCCAACTTTGCTTCTAAACATGCAGGAAGAAGTTTCTGGGACAATTTTGCTGAAACAGCTAACTGCAGCTAAGCCTGCCGAGAGGACCCCCATGGGAACACTTCTCATGACCTTCTCTACCCGAAATGTACTGAAATAGCCAGGTGTGAAAATCTGTTAATGTATGCATCCTTTGCTGCTCTATAACAGTGGTGTGTATATTAATCCCACGCCTGAGATAAAGTGAGCTCTGCTGCCCTGAGAGAGATGCTTCTATTTCATATCCTGTATTTTGCGTGTTCAGTTCTAGATTAATGACCTACTTTCTTCAGCACAGTTCAGTGATTTTCCAGCGAACTCACCTGGTTTGTTTAGCCACTTTCAGAACATTATTGAAAGTGTTTTTTTTTTCTTCTTTTCTTTTTTGAGATGTTAGTAAGTGTTAGGTACATACCCTATAAAAGTTTGGAAAATTTGACAAATTTAAATGAAAAGTGTTATTAAAAAAAATAAAAGGAAATTCAAAAACGCAACAAGATTACTAAAAACTAATTAAAAAACGGGTTCTGACCAAATTTGACAAATATATAAATGCTAATGTGTTTTCCTTATCCACATACTGTACAAGTATGTACACAATAATTATGGAGTCAGCACTACTAAGATTCATTACACATCCTTTTACAGTCTGCATTTGCAAATTTTCCACCGTGCTCCATTTTTATCCATAATTAAAGCACATTCTTGGCTTTTTTTTTGTATTCTGCTTTCGCAATGTGAACAAGACAACAGACACTGTGGTCAATATAATTAACCAATATTGGTAAGTAATTTGGTAAGGTAGCACAACTTGTATTGTCTGTGTCGAACTAATTGCTTCTGCTTTATTATTCTCATTTGTAAGCCACTTTGGATAAGAGTGTCTGCTAAATTAATAAATGTAAATGTGAAGTGAGAGAAACAGACAACTCCTCAATACAGACAAAAATCACAAAACAACCTGCTCCACTTCCACACTCTGGTCTGCAACACCACCATCACAGAAAAGCAATACAAAGAGTAAAAAGAGGACCATAACTCATTGTTGTACTGTATAACGAACAATATCGGATAAATTATTCCACTGAACTATATACTTGGATTTGCAGGTTTCTCTCCTCAAATCCTCATTTACAAGTCTCTCTCTCTCTGTCTATTTTTGCAGGGGTGCTTAAAAACTGTATTTTGTGTCCTTTTCTTCGATTCTAATACCTACGAGACTCCTTTAGTGTGGGAATATCTCTAAAATAGGGAAACAACAAATTAGGCATATTTTTGTTGTTGTTTATCTGTCAGAATGACAGAAAGCATGTTAAATTATCAGTGTACATACTTTCTTATATACTTTCATTAGAAAGCATTCACCTGCAGTGGAACAAACTGTGTATATGTAACAAGTAGTTTTGCAATGTACCAATGTGATTTGCATGACTACGGGTGTCTATGCATCAGCATTCGAATGGGAGATGATGAGGGCTGGTGATAGATAATGGACAATTTGATTCGTGAGGGAAAATGTCTTGTGTGATAAGCAGGCCAATTTGTCACATGAAGAAGCGCAGAGAGTGCATAAGAATGATGAAAAGCTCCCATAGTGATCAATACACTTTCAAAACAGGGACATCTATATAGAGTCCAGCATCTCGCCTTTTATTCCTGTATCAGTAAAGACACATATCTCTTGGTTGTGTCGATCAGTGCAACAGTCAACCAATGGATGTGTAGGTGGAAATCAAACTGTCTGCTGGGTTAAAACAGAAAACACAGCTGTGGCACAGCTAATTAATAAAAGTAATTATACACTGACCTTGGATCGCAATAATCATTGGATGGTTTACGGTGTAATGAAGTGAACTGAATTATGAAGAGTTTTGAAGGCTTGTTGAGTACTAGGTGCATTCATATGCTTGTGGAATGATAATGGTGTTTTGTTAAGCGCTCCTCATGTTCAGAGTCATCGTACAGCTGCAACTAACAGCCCACATTTGTATTGATATTAAAGCAAAGACAGTGCAGTGGAAAGAAAAAAAAACAACAACAACTAATATTCAGTGTGTGCCCACAGATGACATATGCAGGTGATTATTTGGACATTTGTCTATACATTAAACTTTTAAAGTAAGTCAGTGCCACTGTTTGTAGTTAGTAAGGTCAAATTATTGGTTAAAAGAATATTCAATTTTTTCCCCAAATTATGTGGAATTTTGGAATATGGTCACTTTCCACAGAAGATAATTAAGAACTTACAATAGAAGCAATTTTTTACAAGCTATCATAAATTTGTCCGGTTTCCTCACCACTGACAACATTTATGAGAATCCAATAAAGCTATTCGGTCATAATATTGACAACAACAACAAAAAACATTAGCATGCTGTTTATATTTTCTATTTAATTACATAATGCCTTCCTTTTGGCATCAAAAGTGATTGAAAACACAAGTAGGGATCCTGGCCATTATCTGTAGTTTGTAAACTAATGCACAACTCAAAAATCAATGAATTATGCAAAAATCACAATGGGTAGCTGACAAAGGCAAATTAATATCATAATTTTTTTGCCTTCATTACTTCTTTTCAATGATCCTGCAGTGTGACAAATGAATTTCCAAAAGAGCAACTATTCCATGTGTAATGTCAACATAATAATATGAGGTCATAAAAATAACCAATAATTAAAATGCACAATGATAAATGCTGTTCAAAGTTTTGAATGTAGTTTAGCAAGTCACACTGCAGGCAACTGTTTATAATAGGTATTAATCTATTTTGACACATCGTTTCCAACAGTTAAGACTCCCGTGGCATCTCCACACAAATAAGTAAAAACTTTGTTTATGCTTAGTAATGAAGCATCACTCTCTGTCAAACCGAATCCAATGACTGAATTAGTTCCACATAAACCATTACACATTTAATTAAGAATGGGAGGTTAAAAAAAAAAAAAACCTTGTTCATACTTACAGGCTCGAAAATGTTTACTTCCTGTTGGGGTCCTGATTAGCATTAGTATCCCCAAGAGATTGCCCATTCATAAATACATTGTGCCCACAGGCCTCAGTAATTGATTACTTTTCTTTTTATATTTTAAAAGGTATTATGCAAATGTAAGGCATTTTTTTAAATAGACAATTATCTAATATCATATGTTACATATAAATATTTAATTTTACAGAGCGAGAGAGAGAGAGAGAGAGAGAGAGAGGAATGTATGTGTTTTCCCCCCTAAAAGGACAGAACAACTGCCTGTCATGTCATGCATCCAGATTTTCAATTAGTATTCCTTTGAAAGAGACCATAGTTTGCAGTCTTGAGCACACAAAGAGCTAAAATAGAGTGGCAAGAACAAAACGTTCAAAGGGGTATTTTTACTCTGATTCATCTGATTTGTTCTCCAATTATATAGCGTCATACTCAGGAACAGTGTCATGATGCCATGTCTAATTCAACTCACATCAGTCAGTCATGTAGTTCTTATGACTTCAGGTGCACTGCGAGGTCACAGCACTCCACTGTGGCAAAAGCTTTAGTTATTTGAATAATTGCATTAAAATCACTATTATGCTCTGACAAGAAGAGAAAAGCAAGAATGAGGCTTGTAAGAGTCTGATATGCTCTGAATCTGATGGTTTCATACTTGCCCTTAATGTGCTCCCTCAAGCTTTTTTGCAAATTAACTGGTATCCATGAAATGGAGAAAGAGCTGTGTGTCAGCATTTGATGAAAATCAATGAAATCATGAATGATGATGAAATCAGTGAGATGAAAATGTCACAATAATTCCCAAGTATCCACATGACTCCAGTTAATCAATTCATGTCTTGTAAAGTGTAAAGCTGCCATTAAGACATTTTAAAATCTAACCATCGCTTCTGGCAAAAATATATTCCATAATCCATAAAAATGCTTCAGCCAGTGAAAAAGTCTATCCCCTGTTGTCCTTACATCAAAATCCACTAACATACTTGTTTAGAATGGTTTTGGACTGTATTCGCTTGTAAATTGTGCTTGATTAGTGTATAGATCATGCACCTGATTCATATTTCTCTCCTGATTCAGATGAAAGGACTGAAGAAAGCAATATTATAGATAGAGGACTCACTTTTTAGCCAGAAGCTATGGTTTGGATTAAAAAATAAATAAAAATACAAACATGCAGCTTTTCATTTCACAAGACATTAATTGATGGACTGGAGTCGCACGGATTACTTGTGGATTATTGTGATGTTTTTATCAGCTGTTTGGACTCTCATTCTGATGGCACCCATTCACTGCAGAGGATCCATTAGTGAGCAAGTGATGTGATGCTAAATTTCTCCAAATCTTTCCTAATGAAGAAACAAACTCATCTACATGTTAGACGGCCTGAGTATGAGTAAATGTTAAGCAAATTACAATTTTTGGGTAAACTATTCCTTTAAATCGTTCTCTCTCTCTGTCTATTTTTTTTCTCAATTTAAGTGTGCTTTATTGGCATGACAAAAATTATACATTTGTATTGCCAAAGCAATCGCAGCTGGACTGCTTACAAATAGTGCACATATGTATTAACAGAAAGAAGAAAAAAAAATTGTAATAATAATATATAGAAAGTATTAGGAATGTAGTGCAAAATGAATTACTAATGTAAGTATATAAACTAGAAATAAAAATAAAATAAGGGATTAGACATTTACATTTTAAATGTCTGATGGATCTGCTGTATTTTATCATAGAACACTGTCCATATATCTGTGTATTTGGGGCATTCTGTTAGGAAGTGCAGTTCTGTTTCCATCTGATTCAGATCACAGTGTGAACACAGTCTCTGCTCCGGTGGCAGCCATGTTTTTCTGTGTCTGCCCATCTCTATCATCAGCTTGTATCCGCTGAGTCTGTATCTGGTCAACGTGCTTCTCAGTTTCTTATCTGACACTGTGTACAGATACTCTGCTGTACTGTACTCTCTCTTTAGGGCCAGGTAGCATTGCACTTTACTCTGCTGTTGTGTTTGGGTTTGCCAGTGAGTGATGTAGTTCTGTTTGATTTGTGCAGTAATCTGATTGATTCTGATGTTGTGATTCAGATCAGCAGTAGATGTTAGTGAAGCATCAGGACTGAAGCTCTGGATCAGCTGAGGGAGGGGCTTGCTTTCTTTGCTCATCTCTTGGTATTGCAGGGCTTTATAATGATATGATTGGGGGTCACTGAGCTTCAGATGTTTCCAGAATTTAATTGCCCTTTTTTGTATCTTTATGTTTAGAGGATATTTGCCTAATTCTGCCCTGAATGTATTATTTGTTGTGTGCCGGTGCACGTGTAGTATATTTTTACAGAGTTCTGCATGCAGGGTCTTAATTGGATGTTTTTCCCATTTGGTGAAATCTTGATTTGGATTTGTCAGTGGACCCCACACCTCACTGCCATAGAGGGCAATGGGCTCAATTACCGATTCTAATATTTTCAGCCAAATTCTAATAGGGATTTCTATAGGACATTGCCGTTTTATGGCGTAGAAGGCCCTGCGTGCTTTATCTCTCAATTCATTCACAGCATGATTAAAGTTTCCTGTAGATGTGATTTTCAAACCCAGGTAGTTATAGTGTGATGTGTGTGTTATCTGCTTAGTGCCTAATGTAAATGTGTGTTGTCTTCCCTGGGATCTGGATCTTTTCTGAAAGATCATAATTTTGGTTTTCTTCAGGTTGACTGTCAGAGCCCAGGTCTGGCAGTTTTGCTGTAGCAGGTCCAGGTTCTGCTGTAAAGTGTGTTGAGTGGGAGACAGCAGAAGCAGATCGTGTGCATACAGCAGGCATCTGATCTGTGAGTTGTGTAGGGTGAGGCCAGGGGCTGCAGATCGCTCCAGACTGCTCGCCAGTTCATTGATGTAAATGTTAAATAGCACTGGGCTTAAGCAGCAGCCCTGCATCACTCCACGGTCCTGGGAAAGATACCTCGTACATTTTTAAAGATTGGTGTTATCAAGCCTTGATTCCAGATGTCAGGGAAGTAACCTACACTCAGAAGCACATTGAATAGTTTTAGAATGGCCAATTGGAATTTACTGCTCATGTGTTTTATAATTTCGTTTAATATCCCATCAGGTCCAGATGCTTTTTTGAGTTTCTTTAAGTTCTTTATCAGTTATTGGGAAATCTAATGGGGTTTGGTTATCTTTGATGGCTAATTCTAGTTTTTTCAGTTGGTTGATTGTTTGATTTTGCTTACGGTTTGTGTCTGTTTGTACTTTATTAAGCAATGTTTGGAAATGACTTTCCCATATTTCTCCGTTTTGTATTGCCAATTCTTCATGATCAGTTTTTTTCAGATTGTTCCAATTTTCCCAAAATTTGTTTGTGTTCACTGACTTCTCGATTATTGCCAGTTGTTTTTGGGTGTATTGTGCTTTTTTGGTTCTGAGTGTATGTTTGTATTGTTTTAGTGTTTCACTGTAAAGAAGGTGGATCTCTGCATTATTGGGATCTTTGTGTTTCTGATTTGACAATGTTCTCAGTTTTTTGCGAATAGTTTGACGGTCTTGATCAAACCAATTTTTGGGTATTTGATTTTTTCCATTTTTTGCTTTCAATTTGGATTGTTTTACTGATTTTTCAAATATGTCATTTATATTTTTGACCGCAAGATTGACACCCTCATTAGCGTGAGCATAGGTGTTATTTAGAAAGTTATCAGCGCTTGTATTTTTTGGCTGCTAAGTACTTTCTGATATTCTTCAGCGCTGTTTTCAGCCCATCTATATGGCTTTCTGATGTTGTACAGCTTACTGGGCTTTGTGTTATTGCTATTTTCTGTCTTTTTGAGATGCACAGTGATTTGACTGTGATCAGACAGAGGGGTTAGTTCTCTAACAGTGAATGATCTGAAAGATGAAGGATTTATGTCTGTTATCATATAATCAACTGTGCTATTCCCCAGAGGTGAGCAAAATGTGAATCTGCCTAAAGTGTCTCCTCGTACCCTACCGTTGATGATATACAGACCCAGGCTTCGACAGAGCTGCAGGAGGACTTTTCCATTCTTATTTACTATAGCATCATGGTTATTTCTGTGGATATGGGAGAATGTGTTATTAATAGCAGTCAGTTTGTTGTTGATATATTTGCTCCCTTGTGCGTCGGTGAAGTCCGGCTGTAGTCCTGTTCTTGCATTCAGGTCCCCGCAGATGAGCACGTTTCCCTGGGCCTGGAAGTGGCTTGTCTCTTCTTCTAATGTGGAGAACATGTCTTCGCTGTTGTAGGGGGACTCTGATGGTGGGATGTATATGGCACACAGGAATATATCTTTTCTGGATGGGAGCAATTCCTTGTGGATTTTAAGCTAGGTGTAGTATTTGCCTTGCTTTACTGTGTTGATGTGGTTGTGGAATTGTGATTTGTACCAGATGATTTGTCCTCCTGAGTCTCTTCCCTGTCGGACCGTGTTGAGTTTTTGGGATGGTAGGTAGATTTCCCTGTAGTTGGGTGGGAAGCGGGTGATGGTGTCTGCCCTGCTCCATGCCTCCTGTAGAATTATAATATCCATCTCTTTGATGCTCTTCTGAAATTCTTTGTTTGAACTCTTTAGTCCAAAGACTGTTGAATTCAAGCCTTGAATATTCCACATTGATAATCATTTTAGTGTGTGGGTGTGTGTGTTGTGTGTGTGTGTGTGTATGTATTACTCTTGTACATTATTTGACCAGTTTGGAGCAGATGATGTTGAGCAGGTGTCTTATATGGAGTTCTGCGGCTGCAGGGTTTTGTGGCTGTTGGACTGCTGCGGTGTAGCTCTGTGATGGTCGAGTCATGTCTGCTTCTTGAAGGAGGGGGAACGTTTCTTTGTGGCTGGGAGCTGCTCTTGCTGTGTAGATTTCTGTCTCCTGTTTTACCAAATGCTGTGCTTTTCAGCACTCTTGCGAAAAGTTGTACTCCTTTCTTGTTGAGGTGTATGTAGTCATACATATGATGGGGCCGAATGTCTTTATGGTAAGCCAGGTGAACATTTGGAATGAGTGCACAGCTTCTGGAGAGTTCTGCATTGTTTCCATGGATCACGTGAAGAGGCACATCACTCCGTGGCAGTAACGTGGACAGAGTTATTTTAGCTTCTGGGAAGCATTCTGAGGCTCTGAGGGCCACCTCTCTGAGCACAGGAGCCACGTTGCCCTTCGCTGCTCGTAAGTCGTTGGTCCCTGTGTGGATTATGATGTGCTTGTAAGTTTCATTCAGATTTTTATCAGATAAGATCTGAAGAGCCTTGCTGGTATTTGGGCACCACATTTTCTGTGCTTTCATTTTTGGAAACAAGAGTTTCTCATTTATATATTTTCCGTTGGAGTCGATGAGAATAAGAGCTTCTGTTTGGGTGGGGTTGTGTGGAGCAGTGCGGTGGGCTTTGGTCTGTGGATCTGATTTACAAATTAATATTTGGTTTGAACTGTTCTGGAACAGTGTTGTAAATACAACTTAACCACTGATTTCTAGTCGTGTCCTCTTTTGGAAGACCAAACAAAGTAGTTTCGCTTTCACCAAGAAACACACGGTGGCTAGAGTGAGTGGAGGCCGGAGGGCTAGAGTGAGGAACGGCCGGGGGCTTGAGAACAGCACGGCCGGCGGATTCGATGAAGGAGCGGCCGGTGGGCTTGTGGCAACCACATGCGACGACCCCAGGGCTGGACTCCGCTTTGTCCACTGTGAAAGCCGATCCACAGCACGAAGTTGATGTATTTCCTCAGCGACCAGCACGGATCAGCTCTAGGCATGATGAAGCAGATATCATCCTCTTTTGGAAAGCCAAACAAAGTAGTTTCGCTTTCACAACGAAACACACAGCGCCTTCACGACATGGCAGCAGCAACAATACTACTGCGAGAATAAAAGTTACACCTTCTTTCTTTGCATTAACATTTGGGCGGCATTATGCAAATACTTCCACATCGTGATGTAGATATGTGGGGGCGTGTGAGAACGAGCCGTTTAGGTAGGCGTGGTTGACTCTTAACTTTTATAAAGAATATCTCTTTGGATTTGAGACTTTAGTTTGCAACTTTACAGATCTTCTTTATGCACCAAGAGCTTGTAACACTTCAAAGAGAAAGGGAAAATTGAAATCGCATTATATGACCCCTTTAAAAAAAACAGAGCAAATGAAAGCGAAGGCACAATCTATATTATAGCTCTCTATATGAAGCACATACTTTATTAGAGCCACAGAAAGACAAATGTTTCGCTGAAAAATGCACAATACACAATCTTCCAGCTTAGAATGAAGTCATTATACACATTAACAACGATTTGGGAGAAATATGATGTAATTTAATGGAAAACTATGTGAATGGCGCTCTGCGGCGACACGGCAGGATTTCTGTCGGCTGCACGAACATATAATTGTGCTTTCTCACATCACTACCTTTAAATATGCAACTTCGCTGGCTATCAAATACATTGACGTGACCAGCTGGATATAAACTAATGCAAAATGAGGTACATGGTGAAATTAAACATATGGGTCTGTCTTTTTTGTGTTTTGGCCAAGTTGTTTTAACCGCTTGAGGTGCTGCTAATGTTCGCAGCCTCTCAGCCGTGACAGCAAACATACTCCGGTCCTTTCTCCACTAATGCAACAAACAAATTACTTAGTAATGATAAGTAAAACATGTAGTGTACTGTATACACAACGTTTCCCTGTCTGTTTTAAATCGGCATCTGAAGTGTCCTGCTCTGTGCACCGCGCAGTGTCACGTGTCAAAACAAACAGCACGAGGTGTCAGTGATTTGGCTCTAGAGGACACTCTCGAACTGTATCAGCGGTAGGGCTGGGCGATATAGCTAAAAAATGTATCACGCTATATTTTCATATCTTTCCTGTTATAGATTTGACATTTTATATAACCTTTTTAAAACAAAAAGCATAGAATCTTTTTTTATTAACCACTGACAAACACAAATAGTTTGTTTTTAACGTCAACACAAAATAAAAATTAAACTATCTAATTTGTTTTATCTCAGATTAATAGGCCACAGGAGGGTGCAATGAGCAAAATAATGCAGCACATTTAAATTGTCAACGCAAGGAAGTAACTCTAAAAAACGTGCATTACGTCTAAATTAATTCATAAAAATCAAATATAATTTCGTAATTGCATAACAATTATGAACAAAACAGCATCATGGATTTTATGCATTGCTTAATCCAAAGAGCTTAAGCGCCATTCACACAAGACTGCATTTAAAAACATATGAGACAAGGTGATAAGGAATAAACCTCCACAAATTTGTGATGCGTTTTCTAAAAGTTTAAACAGTTTTAACTTTTCATGGCTACATCTCTTGTGTGAGACACTGTGCAGCAGTCATATTTGTCCGTCTAAAAATGCGCTGAATATGCGTTCTGTGTGAATGGTTTGGTTTCGGTTTTAACCTTTATCAAGATCTTCTCTGCACTGAGCTTCTATATTTCTCTAATATTTTGAATGAATAACGCAGCAGCAGCACGTCTCGTGGGCTAGACTAACAAAACATTAAAATGCAACAACGTCACTTACATCAGCATCTCCGCACCCTGATGCACATCTAACATTCAAATTCAAATGTTTATTTTAAATTTGACTAATATTCATTCTTTATTCACAATCTCCTCATCACAGGCAGGCACAGCACTCATTTCAGCATGTGTTCGTGCGTGCTGTCTGCATCACTCATAGCACATACACTATATTGAACGGTTTTTCTATGTATCGAAGGAGGGGTAAGCCGTCGATAAATATCGATACCGTTTTTTCATAATCGTCCCAGGCCTAATCAGCGGACCTTCTCAGCCACTCCAGCAATGGACCCAACCTGGAAAAACTATCGGCATGAATTTTTGCCGATAACCGATTAATCGTAAAACCGATCAATTGGTCGAACTCTACTTTTTCTTACTATAAATAACAATAAATAAATAAACAATAAAAAAGTGCAAAGACATTGTCAGCATAATATAATTAATATAATAAAGTTAGTCATATTTTTATTTTATATTTTTTGTTTGTCAAATGAACAGTTTGATTTCTGTATCTTTCTAAACAATAACAGTGAAAATGTTTAACAGCTTTTTTTGTAGGCAACACAGAAACAAAACAAAAATAACTTTGTTTCTATGTGTGTGAGCATACACCCGAGAGGTACACAACAGTGGCATTGGCCTGGGAAAGAGTTCGAGACCATAAATAGCAGCACTTCTCTGCTATCTGGCATAATAGAAAAGCAAATCACTTCTCAGCCTCTCAGCCAGCAGTTGAGTCAAAGGCAAAAGATGATTTCTATGTAGGAGCTCCAATCTGTTCCCTTGTGTTGTTGTGAAGCATTCAGCATAACGACATCAAATATTACAGAGTTGACTCACTGGAGGAAGAAAAGGACACTATGCCATTCATTACTGCTCAGGTCAACTCTCTACTGGTCTTACTGTCAGGACCCAAATTAACAGTTTGTCTTAGATGTGGAAAGGTTCTGAATGCACTGCATACCTTTGGGATTAGGTTAAGTGGTATGCTTTTCTGCGGTGTCTTTATCTGTAAAGTATAGCACATAGAAATGCAATATTTACATCCTACTAACACATCAGTGTTTTCAATTAAGCTTCTTCATCTTTAAAAATGGAACCTTTTCTGGAAATTTACTTTATGAAATAGCTTGTGTTGCACAATCTAGTATCAATCATCAAGTTTTTGTAGACATGCAGCTACAATTTTAAGCATTAAAATAGTTATAATAGTTGCATTGGGGTAGATTTAGCCTGGTTTTAATCAATTTAGATGTACAATTTATATATTTTATACTCTTTCTGTAGATTACATTATTTCACCAGTAGATGGCAACAAGTGATTGTCATTCAGGAGCTAAACAAGTGCATCTTAAGTCACTGAATCATTCATTAAACCAAACTGTTCAAAACACTGGTGCACTCAGGAACAAAACAAGTGACTGTCCTTTTGAGTGAGTCATTGAATTATTTACAAAATGGTTCGTTCAAAACACGAATTCATTCCAGAATGAAACACCACTACCATGCATTGCTGCGGATTTGTTTGGAGTGAAAATATGCACACACACACACACCTGTATATATAGCCTATATACACTGCATGTGCTTGATAGAACGGAACAAGACATACAAACTTGTTTGCAGAGCACCTCACTGAACGTAAAAGGTTCTGAAGTATTTATTCATGATTAAAATATACTGACCTCATGACATTCAGCTGGATTCTCATGAGCAAATCCAATTTTCTAGCGATAATGATTATGATAGTGTAAGTAGATGGTGGTTGGTGTATTTACATGCAATCATCTATGTTTTGGGGGCAAAGGAAATTAAGATCCTTTTCTTTGTGAGACAATGAGTAGGAGGTTGATATCTCAGAAAAATTTTTTTAGTTTGAAGCAGTTCAAAATCTTGTGTAAAGATGTCAGTCTCAGTAATGACACAAGCATCATAACATTCAGTGGGTTGTAAAGATATATAAAATATTCAAAAATAAAAGAGCAAAACAAACACGCCAAGACATACTGACGTTCAGTGTGCTTTTCATGCGTTATAACTGTGATCCTTTAAATGATTTGTTTCTGTGCATCACGTGACACTGACAAAAAAACAATCTTGTTAATACGAGTTATGCTGGCATTTCATTTAACCAGAAAATGAGTCACAGACAGAGATAATTTCTTTCTTTTTCGATTATCTTCACAACAATTCATAAGTTTGGTTTCAGAAGCCACTGGCAAATGATTCTGAACAAAAATACTGAAATATTTCAACAAAGGGAACAGGCTTGGTGAGTTATACATTTTGAATGTCTTACACATTTTCAGAGTTGCATAAGTCTTTGCTTTAATACATTTTCCTTTCAGAGACATATTTCATTTTGTCAGGACATAAGACTTCTATATTTCCTTGTCTGAAAGGTTCAGAAAATCTCTGCAAAAATTTTTTTGGTCAAAGTTAGTGTACACTTAAAATATTATGCATATGAACACAAAGTACATTTTATACATAGGAAATATGTTTAGCATATTTATTTTTTACATTCATAGTCACTAAATTTAATAGTACTATTTTATTCTACAGAAACCTAATTAATTATTATTAATTGTGATTTGTTTTCTATAGGTAACGTGTAAAGAAAACATCTGTAAAATAATATAAAAACTATTTTGGAAACTATGTGCTTTAAAATGACTTTGTACAAGAAAACATCTCTCTCTTTATATTTTAGCAACTCACAAAGGCATCATATTTAGGGGGTCTCTGGAATCAGAAAATTTAAAAACCACTGATTTATAGTATTATATCTACGGTTTTCAGTTTTCCTAAAAACTCAGTCATGGTATCTTTATTTAGGTTCTCAAGGTTTCTGTTCAGTTTCTTTCTAAAGTTAAAGCAAAACCCTCCTTACCAAAGCCCAGACTCGAAAACACAGCAAAAGACTCAGACACAGACAAAATCGGCCATGATCCTTTCAGTTCCGTCCTTGAGACTGTTGGAAGTCTTAAAATCTCCTTTAGCCTTTCAAGAAGCAGTGCAGGAATGAGACGAGCAAAGTGGTTTGTTGTCTGCCTTGATTGTCTTCACTCCATTAATCTATGTAACACAGTGCACTCCTGATCGAAAATAACCCTTCAACCTCAAGGTGACATTCTGTGGCAGAATGCCTCTCCGGTTTCTGTTTCAAATCTCTGTCAATAGTGTCCACTTCAATCTGCTCCATCTCAATCTGAAGTAGTGAGTAAACCCATCCTCCATTAACTCAGTGCAGCGCTTCAGTCTTAGCCCCTAGTTCTCCTCCATCTCCTCCTTACACAAAGAATCTAGTGATTATCACAGCATGACTGGAACAATGTGGTGACAGTTTGGGGGTGACGCATTCTAAAAACAAAAATTATTAAAAAAAAAATTACATAAAAAGGATGAGCAAAAACCTTGTGAATTGGAAGAGAGAGAGAGAGAAAAAAAAGAACTGCTCCTAAACTATACCATGTATGAAGAGTTTGTGCACGCTACGAGGTAGAAGTGGATTGTGCCTCAAGCAAGGACTGAGTGGGAACATTGGTGTTTAATGACGGAAACTCCATAATTGAAAAAAAATGATCAATTATGATTTTTTTTTCTTGTGAAAATGAATGGTGGGGACAACCAAAAAATACAATATATATATTCATATGTAAATATCACTATGCTCATATGTTATAACAACCGAAAACCATGCTTGGTTTTGATTTTTTGATGAATATAAAGTTAAGCATTTTTCAACATTTATTGGTGGAATAAAGTGTAATTTTTATATTGTAACAATATAAAAGTCTTTGCTGTCCATTGGACCACATAAATGTGTATATAAAGCACACACATACATATATAAATATATAGGGCAAACCAGGAATGGCACTGGAACAGAGAGATACTCTGCTCACTGCATTGTCTGGTATGACATCCGTGGGCAAGAGAAATATTTGAGGAGCCACTTCCTGCCTAAAAATCTTTGGCAATCCTGTATGTGATGAGAATAATAACAGTTTCTGCACTGATCATTCAGCATTAGTATTGCACTAATGTAGCCCTATGCTGATTATGGCAGTACCTGGAATGCTGATAATATGATGTTCTCTCTGAAGCTTTCATTAAGAAAATAACCACTCATGAGACAGAACTGCATATTTACGGGGCTGCTTAACTCATTAACAGTTTATGTGTTTCTATTAAACCCATTTTAATGTGTTTTTATGTGTGCTATTGCTGTTGATGTGTACGATCAAAGTGACACTGATGAGCAACTGGCTGACTCTGCTGTTTTGAAAAACCTGAATTATTTATCATTGACTAATTCCACTTAAGCTTGTAAATGTTTAACGGTTTTTTTACACACATCTGAACAAATGAAATGTGTAAAACACTGTTTTTGTGTGCTCAAATACAAATATAACCTCAACACACCAAGGAGATGTGCTTGACGTAACTTACCTAAATAGGACATGTTCCTGGATCAACATTCTTACTGGTCCTGGTAACTACATTACTATCGACCAATTAGATTTTAGAAGCAGACAAGCAGTTCCAAACCAGACACGATGAGATCAAGCAATGTGATAAAGGCTATATCTTCTATGCAAATCAGAGTTTTTGTCCTAAGCAGCTGCAACATGACCTGCCAGGTTAAAAGTATACCGGCAACATTGCATAAGGCCCTATTAGCTAGTGTTGGTTTATGCATTAACTAACTTTGAGCAATACATTTGTTAAAGTACTTAATGTTATTAATTAAAATACAACTGTTAGTTCATGATAGCTCAGCACTTGCTACCCATGGATTCGCAGTGAATGGGTGCCATAGAGTGCAAACAGTTGATAAAAACATCACAACTGTCCACAAGTAATCCACACAACTCAAATAGAGATCACGATTCTCCCACGATTCTGAACTAAACAAAATAATGTGGCAAAATATTATTGCTGCAGTCTATTTAAAAGCATTTAATTAATTTGAATGAATTAAACATTTTAATATACACTACCAGTCAAAAGATTTTGAACAGTAAGATTTATGTTTTTTAAAGAACTCTCTTCTGCTCACCAAGCCTGCATTTACTTGATACAAAATACAGCAAAAGTAGTAATACTGTGAAATCATTTTACTATTTAAAATAACTGCTTTCTATTTGAATACATTTTAAAATGTAATTTATTCCTGTAATCAAAGATTAATTTTCAGCATCATTACGCCAGTCTTCAGAGTCACATGATCCTTCAGAAATCATTCTAATATGCTGACTTGCTATTCAAGAAACATTTTATTATTATTATTATCAATATTTAAAACACTTGAGTACATTTTTTCAGAATTCTTTGATGAATCGAAAGATCAGCATTTATCTGAAATAAAAAAACTTTTGTAACATTATATACTATACCATTCAAAAGCTTGGAGTCATATTTTTTGGGGGGGTGGGTGTGTGTGGGGGGGGTGTGTGTGGGGGGGTGGGGTTGGGGGGTCGTGATTACATTAATACTTTTATTTAGCAAGGGATCCATTTAAAATTTTATCAAAAGTGATGATAACTAAAGACACTTATCATTTATAAAAATATTCGGGTTTCATATATGTTGCTTGAAAAAAAAAAAAACAAAAACACGAATAAATTACGTTTTTAAAATATACAAATAGAAAGTTACTTTGAATAGGAAAATTTTCAATTTCACTGTGTTGTGTTTTGCTCTGTACTTTTGGATCAATAAAATGCAGGCTTGGGAGCAGAAGAATCATTCTTACAAAACTTAATCTTCGTTTAAAACGTTTGGCTGGTAGTGTATATGAATTAAAAATAATATTTAATACACCAATTTAATATTAAAATTATGAAAAATTGGTTTGAATGATTCAATGACTCACTCATAAACCTACTGGATGAATCAGTGTTTTTGAATGATTCTCTTGAATAAACGATTCATTCAATTATACATTTAAGTCACTTTTCAATGCAATCGACACAAACGTTATGTGGCAATTACTTTTAAACGCGGATTTGCTCTATTTTGGTCGCTCTACCATAGACATCAATGTTTATATCCCAACTATAAACTTTCATCCCAGTATTTCTGTGATAATATGAATGACTGTACGACAGAAATAACACTGTGTAATTGAAAAGACTGTTTGTGAAGCGGTTTCTTAACCAAACATGGTAACTGCTCTGTGTGTCAGCTGCAGTGCGAACGCAGATTTGAATGATCCGGTAAGACTTTGTCAAAGTTTTAATAGACACGGGAGAATCGTTGTCTTTTAGAAATGAGATTGTGTGGTTGTCTGAATCGAGATCGCAAATTTTTTTTTTTTTTTAACGATTAATCGTGCAGCTCTTGTTACCAGTATATCAGTAGTTTTGCAAAATGTGTCTTTTTGGAAGTCAGTGAGGTCCAGAGTTGTTTTGGATATGCTTTTTTTGTATTTCACAAATCGTCACAGAGTTTCTTCTTTTCCCCAGCCGCCGGTCAAAAGCGCACGACCCTGGTTGAATAATGAGGGGTTGTGGGTGCTGCGTAGGGCTCTTGGTGGTGTGTAGGATATCTAATGTACTTTCTTTTGTTCTCTGTCATCCTTGTGATTTAAAGTGTCACGCATCACATCATGGAATACCCATGAACCGGTAGAGCACTAATCCTGCAGTAATATCTTCCAAAACTGCCATAATCATTTTGGAGTTTCTCTATCAACCGCTTCCTTACCGGTGAAATAATTTCTCCCCGATACAATCCTCACAAAGGGTGCCAGTTGCGATGGCTGTTTGTGTGGCGATGAGACTGGCGTTCCTATGCTATGTTAGTCCGTTCGCGAACTCGCGTCCTACCTTCACGTGAGAACTTTCCTTACAGCTACACAGTGGTTGGGCACAAAACATCGTTAGTAGCGCCTTTTCTACTCCTTCCCTGTTAATGAGGGTGAATCACTCCACTTCTGCTGTTCTATGTGATTTGCTTCCAATCATAATGCACCCTTACCTCACACTGACACCGTTTACCTAAAAAAAATGCTCAGAGACAGTCAATTCCAACAGACGGGTCTATTCTGAGAAAAATAGACTGGTATCAACGTGCGCCTTTGTGCAAAACTCCAAGAACTTGCCTGGTTGCTGCCACCTTTACACTCACTTTCGTTTCCGACCAAGGTATTACATTAGGCCTATCTCTCCTTGTACGTCCACTAACGAATGTACATTGTGTTTAATCACCGAACACAGCAAGGCATGTCATAGACAAAGACAATGCATCGGAAACACACTCCCTGCATCTCAATATCAAGGGCAATTATGTAGTTAACCTCCGTTCTCTTTCCGGTACCAAGCATGTCAGCAGGAAAGATATATCACTGCGATCTGTAATGTTTCCCTGCTACGGAGGGTCAGATAGAAGCATTTCACAGTAACGTATTGCTGAGACATCAAAAGGCAGGTTATGACGGAGAGAGTGTAAAATACTTATAACGAGCTTATTTTTTCTTGCCTGAACCCTGATGATCACGCAAGAACTTCCAGAATCCAATCATTGTTATAAGATGAACGCAAGGGCCTCCCTATGACCTTCTGTAGTGGTTTCCTGCCCTCTACAACTTAAAAAGCATTTCCAGCCCTTTAGTCTAATGTCAAAGAAAAGCTTGTAGCCGTGGCTGCACCACCATACGCTCAAAAGAACCTAAAGAAGAAAAAAAGAACTGTGTGTATTGTCATGAGATAGGAAGGTGATTTTGTCCCGATTTGTATGTATATATGATATATAGATGATTATATTAACGAACATAAATCAAAAATAATATAAATAAATAAAAAAAAAAGTGTGTCCCCATCCTACAACTCCACTCTAAAGACTAGTCGAGGAACTTTGAAGGTGCTGGATATGCATTGAAAATCGAACATTTATGGAGTGTATAGAATAGTTAACCACATTACACAACTACTCATACACCTCTTAGCAGGTTCATATTCCCTCAATTAAAATCTAACTGATACGTGTTATTAAATCAAAATTCAAAAGAACCCACCAGAGATTTAACATGCACTAGTGTGTTCAAATACATAAGAAAACACTTATTTCAGCAAGGATATGTTAAACAGATTTTATTTATTTTTTTAAGTGATAGTAAAGACTTACAGTATATTGTTAGAAAAGATTCTATTTTTGAATAAACGGCGGGGTTCTTTTTAAGCTTGAATTGATCAAAAAAAAAAAAAAAAAAAACACATACACGTTCCCAAATAATTTAAGCGCACACTGCGTATCCACAAAATTGATGACCAATCAGCATATAATGATTTCTGAAGGATCATATGACAAAGACCAGAGTAATAATACTGAAAAATTCAGCTTTGCATCACAGAATAATGTTCAATTTTAAAAATAGAATACACCATTCCCTTTAAGACCATGCGCGCAACACATTACCATCAATAATCAAACTGATGCTGGTCATTTGTTGATCAAATATACATACGCAGCTGTTGATGAAATAAAAGGTACGAGTCGGACGAGAGAGCTCAACAGCCACGCATTTAAGAACACAGATCTGCATACCAGTATAGAGTGGTATCAGAATTCAATGGCCATACAGATTGATTGGCAGGACATACCAATTGTTTTATGCGCTCTTGTGCCGAGTTTGCTAGATTCAGTATTTGTAGATATTCTTTTTTTAATATATCCCGCACCTCGTCCACAGTGGCGGGTGATTCAGTAGTGATAGCTCGGGCGAAGTCTCTCTAACCCCAACATGTGACACGCCCGGCCACACTGTGCTGAAGCTCTCCCCCGGAACAGGCTGTCAAATAAACGAAAAGGACAAGCAGAACAATTGGCACACTACGAATCACAAGTTGGTTATTCATCTACTATAAACAAATAAGTCTAAAGTTGAGCCTCAACCTATTCTTTAAAGAAACACACATTATGTCGCTCCGATATAAGTAAACACTTTTCGGCCTCAGCACTAGCCCGGACCTTGGTAGCGGAGGTGTCCAAATACCTTGCTTATGGGGCACCAAAGAGACACTATATAACCAGCCCAATAGCTTTGGTTTAGTATGACCAAATGAACCGGCCACCCCTATACTCCAAAAAAAAAAAAAAAAAAAGCGGTTACTTTCTTCTTTGAGGTTATAACCGTTACACACATTATTAGAGAACCGCACAATCAAGAAACAGAGTGCCGGGTGTCAGGTGGGGGGCACACACGCAGCCCCCACTTAATCCAAACCAACAAAACCCAGTGTATACATTCCCCTACTTCAAACCACAACACACCACACACTATCAAAAACCAAGTGACAAAAAAAAAAAACATCTAACAAAATCAAAAGAAAAATTTAATTCTCAGTTCCTTAACTGAGCAATATCAGTGTAAGGCAAGACAAAGAAATACCCAACCAACCCCAGTAACAATTCAAACAAACACCTGAACCAAAGCGACTTACATCAACACCCAAATATTACAATAAACTCCCACAAACTGAACAAAACTTAATCCAACTCAAGGCGCGCGGCTGGCCCCCCACACCAATTTAACTGACGACACGGCAACAGTCGACCCACAAATTCATTAGTTCAGACAGTATCCAGAATCCGACGATACTGCCTGATTGAAAAATATCTGTCTAAGGGATCCGACTATCAAGCAAATAAGTACTGATCGCCTCTATAGCATACACTCAACTGACATCTCACCTGTCTATAAAATTCGATATTATCTGTGTACCTATACCATTCTTGAGGTACTGGCACATGCGACAGTACATTGGTATATACCTGAAAAACAATGACAATGCATATCAAAAGTTTTAAAGGCGTACTGGCAAAAAAAAAAAAAAAAAAAAAATGTTATAAAAAAAATATTATAATAAAAAAAAAAAAAATATATATATATATTATATATATATAATATATATATACAGTGTTTGTGAACCCTTGTTCTTCATAGCCTCTGCAATTCGCTCTGGCATGCTGATATTAGCTTCTGGGACAAATCCTGAATGATGGCGATCCATTCTTGCCTTATTAATTCTCAGAGTTGTTGTTCGTGCCATAAATTTGTAGGGCTTACTGCTTGTCCACTCGCCGTCTGAGGAACTGTCCACACAGCATTCTACTAGTACGGATTGATCTGTTCCGGGAACTAGTTGCAACCTGGGGCCACGGATCCAAATTTTCACATGTAAGACATCGTCTTTACTACACTCGCTTTGTGACTGGTGCTCCCATCGTGCTCAAAAATGCACGGTCATCCCACCACACATTGATCCTGTGAGCGTTGGGAGCTGAAGTGTTGTCTTGCGTGAGAGTTTCTGATACCAGTTCTTTATTCCCACTAGGCAGTGTTTTTGTGGGCAGACGATCAATGAACGCCACACTCTCCCCTTGTTTGAAATAGCTCAACCCCACACATAGATTGGCTCGGATGGCTTCACTTTTGGCACGTCAAAGTCTCATGGTAGCCGTCACCTTTTCTTCTCTGAACAATCGCTATGTGCAGATGTCCCAAATCAGTCGGAAGTGATCGCTCATCAGAGAATCTATAACTTTGCACGCCAATCTCTGCTGTTCAATCCTTGTACTTTCCTTCAGATTTCAAAGTCTGTCACATTGAATTTTTTCTTGGAGAGAATTGGCTTTCCTTTGGGCTGCTTCTTGCCACCCGTCATGCGCCGTTGTCCAAAAGTCTTTGGCCGTCGACTGTTCGTGCAGGACACTCTCTGCAACCAACCCTGCTGCCATTCTCTGAGAAGCTCTGCACTTGGTGAAACTCCTCACTGAGTCTGACTCCTCAGGAGGAGATGGTCCTCCTGGTGCTTGCTGGACACTCTGGGACATCCTGAAGACTTCTTCACTGCAGTCGAACCTCTCTCTTTGAAGTTCTTGATGATCCGGTAAATTGTTCTTTCAGGTGCAATATTCTTTGTTGCAATTTCCTTGCATGTGAGCCCATTTTGATGCAAAGCGATGATGGCTGCACGTGTTTCTTTGGAGGTAACCATTGCTAACAAGAACACAGTGATTGGAAGCGTTTCTTCCCTCTTTTTATAGCAATCAGTCTGCTCTTACAGTCTATTTAGTATGATAGTGATTTCACCTGACTGGTACCCATTCACACTTTCAAAAGTGCTGCTGATATGATTAGTCAATTAAAGGTATCTGGGTCATTTTGTGTCAGGATGAAAAACGTGAACTTTGTTTTTTTGTGGACAAGTTCATTTTTTTGGCCAATGAAGTTTTTAGCAATTATTTAAAATGCATCTGATCACTCTACACAATAATCTAGAAACAATGTGAATGAACACCACAACAGCTTAAGCAGCAAACTTTGCAAAACACAAAATTTATGTCACTGCCAAAACTTTTGGCCATGACTGATGCTTTTGGCATTTACTATTACCAATTGTTTTTTTGTTTTTTTTTACCATTTAGGTAACCACACAAATACCATGGTTAAACTATGGTTAGTGGTAATTTGTGTTACTCATTGGTTTCACTATAGTAACCCAGGTTTTTAAATAGTTCAACATGTTATGTTTTGTAGGGAAGTTATCTTATTTAGGCTAATAATATAAAAAAAGCTAAGGAATCATATGATCAGGATGTTAAAATAAACCATCTCACCTTTCAGAGCAGACATTGATAAGCTTGTGGTTCCCTTAAACATTTCCGATGTGGTCTATTTGCAGCGCGTTTCTGAATTTGATTGTGTTGCGAGTTTTTGCAGTGCATTTCTTTATTTGATTGCGTTGTGAATTTTTGCAGCGAGTTTCTGTATTTGATTGTATTGTGAGTATTTGCAGTGCATGTGTTGTCAAACTGAATGAAGATGTTTTCCTTAATTTGCTGGGTGTTTTTTTCTGTTTGCATGTGTTTTTTTTTTTTTCATTTGATGCTCATTGACTCCTCTCCTCCCCCTCGGCCACCATAGAAGAGACATCTTTCAAAAACATCAAGAAATCTTACCGTTCCAAACTTTTGAACGGTAGTGTACATTTCATATAAAATAAAGATGCTACCAAGACAAAACATTTTAAATAAACATTATTCAAAAACTTAAAGTTTATGAATTTAAATATAAACTAAAAACCACAAAGTCAACGATTTTGAAGATATAGTTCACCCAAACATTACAACAATAAACTTTTATCAATGTATAAAAAAAAAACAATTAGAACCACAAGAAAAGATTTAATACAATTTTTTTATTAAAAACTTAAATACCATAATAGAATAAAGAACCACCAGAAAAAGATTTTCATAGGAATATTCATCCCCAACCATTTTCAATAATAACCACAAATTAATAAAAAAGTGTTAAATTAAAATAAAAAAACCACAAAGTACATGAATTCAAAATTCAATTAAAAATTTTAAATAAAAATAACATTTAGATATAAAATAAACATTTAGTTAATCCATACATTAAAATTAAAATGTATAAAACATACAAAGATGATGACTTTGAAGAAACAGTTAAAATAAAAACAAATTAAAATTAAAACATTGAATATATGTTCCTAATAAGAGAGTAAATATTGGGGAGTAAACTCCCGACATTTTCTCCATTTGATATATCACCTTAAAGACAGCTATTGTACATGGGAAAAACACGTCTCCCCTTGACAGACTACAATGACACCTGTCATTTGTCTGAGAGCCCCTACCTGTCTGACTCTGTAAACCACAGGCTACCAACAGGGGAAGCTGAAGGCTGACGCTCAGTTTGATGCTGTCATACCTCGGCTTTCATACAGGATCATAGATTTTCATTGAGGGGCTTGACATTAGCTCGACACATCAGCCAAGACATCAACTGCATCATGTTGTCATTGCTTTTAGCTGTGCGGCAAGTAACAGATCAACATGATAAGTAGAATGATCTTACATTTCAATGTAGATCTTAAAGCTCCATTAATTACAATTATACTATCAACTGTGGTTTAGGGATACAAGGAACAGGGATGATTAATGCTAATTTATCGGTCCTATTCAGCATCTGGCTGCTAGCTGACTCATGTTCTATAGAGCCATTAAAATCAAATTATATGGCACTTGTGACACGTTTGTCTGCAGTGAATTCTATAAAGTTGGCTATTTCAGCTTTACACAATTAGATTGATGAGCAAAGCTGATTTCTCACGTGGACAAAAATCAATCGGCACTCAATGAGGCTTTGATAATCATGGTCAGTTATTAGGAGTATTCATATTTCCAAAGCACCATTACAGCATCATGTTACAGACCATAAGCAAACCACAGTGTTATTTTCATTGCAAATCTATTTAAGCCTCCTGTTCAACCCTGCCATTCACAACACACATTGCCTCTTAACAGAAGCCCTCAGAAGCCCTCTGAATAATTTGATCATCTCACACTGGCCATTTCTTACCCTTCCAAAAAGCCTGAACACCCTCAGGCAGCCATTGGCCAAGGCCAAGCTTGAATCGCTCAGTGAATGGAGTGACCGCTGACTTCAAACTGACGAGCAGATGTTGGCTGACGGCTGCTTTCCTTATTCAATACCTCCTTAGAAATCCACCACTCCAGCCTCAGGGAGAAACTTTTCCCATCTGAAATCTGTTTCTTTTGGCACCGCAAGGACATGCACCATCCCATGTCCTTCACTAGTGAATATCCTGAGGCTTTTATGTGAAATACAGCAGAAAAAATGGCCACTGGCAATTTGTCTACACTTCAATAAACATTTAGGCCTAAATTTAAGATCTGTGTTTTAAATACACAATGACAAGGTTCATACATTTATTTTCAATAAATATAATTTATCATTGTTTTAATCTCATATATTTCAACTAATTACTAACTAAATATTACTTGTTCCACAGCTAATTGTTTTTATAGTAAACAGATTTATGTCTGAAAGGAAATAGGCATACATTTATTAACTGTATTTTAAATACTCAATAACAAGTTTGACATATTTACCATCTTACTAAGCTATCTGAATGAAAAAAAAGATTATTTAAATAGTTAATCTCGACTGTTTCTTAGCCATTTAATTTATGTATGGCTGACAAATATGCACCACGTTACGTTTATTCGTTTATGTTAAACTCAAACATATTATTGTTTAGGTTATTATGAACACTGTGAAATCCAAATGAGTAGGATTTTATGCAATTTTATGCAAATCTTAAATTTTATAGAGATTATATTGAGTATAGTGTACCATAATATCATGTTTATTTGACTGATGTGTTACCCTATAATATTATGAAATAAAATGTGGGGGATCATCCAAAAATAAATAAATATATATATAGATATATATATATATAGATATATATATATTATATGTGTTGTGTTGTGTGTGTGTGTGTGTGGTGTGTGTGTGTGTGTGTGTGTGTGTTTGTGTGTGTGGGTGTGTGTGTGTGTGTGTGGGGTGTACCAGTTTTTTCTATACGGGTGGGGTCTTAAACCTGAATACACACCAACTCATGGTGACTTGTGTCACCGTGGGGACCTAAACTGAGGTCTCCATGGGTACAAAAGCATATAAATCATACAGAATGAGTTTTTTTGAGAATGTAAAAATGCAGAAAGTTTCCCGTGAGGGGTAGGTTTAGGTGTAGGGCGATAGAAAATACAGTTTGTACAGTATAAAAACCATTACACCTATGGGGAGTCCCCACAAGGAAGGTGCACCAGACTTGTGTGTGTGTGTTTTATTTATTTATCGTCTCAGATTGATGCACAAACATGGAGTTGATAAATACTCAGAGCAACTGTAGCAGCACATTTAAACTAAACTATACAATTTTTCTTCTCCAAGCATTAGTAAACCAAGCACATGATCTGCAATGCGAAATGTGCCATTCATTCTGAGCCCAGGAGTGAATGACAAGTGACAGCCAGGTTTCATCATGAAATAAGCTCTCCCCGGCCTTATCAGTGCAACAGAACCAAGTGAAAATTTGATTTAGATGTATATGCACCTCAGTGTATGTGTTCTCAAAATATAGACTTCAGTTTGTAAACACCACTGACTGAAACAGATCTTAATAAGTTTGAATTCAGAAGAGAGAATTGATGCCAGATTTGTAATGGCAGTACACTGATGAACTGCTGAGATTTCAAGATCTCTCCCACAGGTAGGGTTTCACGGTATAGCGGTATAAAAAAAAAAGAATCCGTACGATACCAACAGTTATTCATCACAGTTCTGCAGTTCAGACAGTGTGATGAAGCATAAAAGCAAAGTTACTGTTTACAGTGTAAAAATACAAGAAAGCCTGTTTTTAGAATTAAACCTGAATGCATTATTTTTCATATATAATCTTCTAAATCATTATTATTGATTGATTTTTTACCCATAACATACCCATTTTGCCTAATAACATCAGGCAAAGGGACTGTTAATACAAATTAGCCATTGGGCTAACTTGGGAACATCATTTACATTTATCTGAATAAATGTACACTGTCCCTTTTTGAAATAAATAAAATAAAAATAAATTACATTTCTGAAAATCTGTGGAGTGAGAATAGAGAGTTTGTCAAAGTATTTCTCTCTTACCTCTTTATATAAACAATTTAATTATTTTTAATCATTATTTTGACATCTATTCCATGCATATGATCATTTGCCGATTACCATTCTATGACCCGGCTTGATTTAAAGGGATAGTTCACCCAAAAATGAAATTCTGTCAGCATTTACTCATTCTTAAGTTGTTCCAAAACCTGTATAAGTTTCTTTCTTTTGTTGATCGCAAAAGAAGATATTTTGAAGAATGTTGGTAAACAAACTATAGAAGTCAATGGCTACTAGCAACTTCAAAATATATTCTTTTGTGCTCAGAGGAAAGAAATTCATACAGGTTTGGAACAACTTGTGTAAATAATGACACATTTTCATTTTGGGGTGAACTACAGTGGGTATAGAAAATAATCACCCCCTTTAAATTCTTCTAGGCATTGATAAAGTCTTTGATTTTTTATTTTTTATTTTTTTGTATCCATCTTCTGAATTGTGCCTATCCACAACTTTATCCCGGAGATCTTTTAACAGTGCCTTGCCACCCATAGTTGATTATTTGCTTCAGTCGTATCAAGGACTGAAATGCTCCAGGAAAGATATTTTCATGCTGAGTTAATCAAAATGACCACAGTTGAAAGTCAAATGGCTTTGCGTGCCTTTGAGAAGGTGATTAGCTACACCTGGGTTTAAAAGTCATTTTTAGGAGGAGGTGATTATTTTTCCAACTTTTAAATTTTTTTTTTTAAATTTAATTTAATTTTTTTTTCCAGACAGTTTTGTTATATCTTTTCCTTGGTGTTATATTTTTCACTTGGAAGTTAATACAGCTAGATAAATCAAAAACTGTGTCCGTCTTCATTTCAGGCTGCAAAGCAGCAAAATGTGATTATTTTAAAGGGTGTGATTCTTTTCTATACCCACTGTATCCATTTAAAGTGATCCAGTAAATGTTCCCAGTATATGCAAAGCTATACATCCATTCAGTTTGGTGCTGAGCCAATCCTGCTCACAGGAACCACAGCTTATTGATCCTGTACCATCTCTAAAGTTAGATATCCAGCAGATAAACATCTAAGGCTATCATAATCAATCAAAATCAACATAGTTTGCCAAAAATGAAAATGGCAATGAGCCATTGTCTCTCCCCGGGAAATGATTGCAATCCGTAACAAGTGAGCAGAAAGGAAAAGCAAACTGAGGATGAGATCAATACGCAGTTCAAAGAACCAAGGTCTGAGGGCAATCAGTTGTGGCCAGGCTCATAGTCAGCCAGAAAAAGAGTGAAGCCGGTGGGACCTTTCCACCTTTTCTGTAGGGAGTTGTGAGCTGGACAAGGATCCGATCACAGACAGAAAGGACCTTTGCCTGCTCTGCAGGGTATTAACTGCGTTTTGTGATGACGATCATCTGCCGCACTGACTAATCCCCACATACTTTCATATAATTGTTACCTATAATCCACAGGATTTTAAATGGCACATGGAAAATTAGGTGCAGCTAAAGCGACCTGCTGTGTTGGGGGAAATTGACCCAGTCTATCCTCAATTTTCTCCTAGGCCGTTAATTTATTGTGTAAATGCTGTGCTACTGGAGTGGTGGTGTATGGGGAATGTGAATGAAGCCTTGAGAGGACCAGATCTGTACCTGTGCAAGCTCTTTCCACAGAAATCTATACATTCGCTTACCTGTAGTAAAGTTTAGTCAGTTTATCAGAATCAGAATAACCAAAACACAAACAAATACTTTTTTTAAGACAATCAATGCCATCTTAAATGTATTAGCCACAATAATTATTGAGCAGCCCAGCAGGAATTCTGGCACCACAAACAAGCGATAACGGGAGAGAGTTTGTCCCTGTTTGACAATGGTTTTGGAACATCCTGTGCATAATAATGATTAAGCTCTATTTTGCTAATCCACCATCACAGCGTGAACTTGAATAATAATGGATTGATTTAATTGCAGGTAAATTACACACAGTATTTCCTGCCCATTACAAGTTGGTTTGGTAGTTAGCTGATAATGGTTTTGCATTTATTAAAGTACACAAATGGTGTATGCCATTAAAGATAATTACAGGGATAAATAAAGCAGAGTACACAAAATCTATTACAAGTTGAAGAGTGTGCTACATCATAATCTAAATTTCAGTAAGGACCAAATAGCATAGATAATATATCTTAATTTGTATCTGTAATACTCTTTGTTTAATAGATAACTAAATTAAACTTACATGTTAATGAATATTTAAATAATAACTAAAATAATTTATATATTTATTAACATAATTATTGGTTAAAAAAATTATATTTAAAAAAATTATATTTATATACTTACTACATCATGATCTGAAAGTGGATAATCATCAGCCTCTCTCATAAATAGAGTATTAGATGGCATAATCTTAAACGCATAGTCATAAATGATTCACTGGAAGGCAGGTAAGTGGGCATCATTCAATAGGATTATGGTAACACTTTACATTTGTTAACATTAGTTAATGCGGTAACTATCATAAACTAACAACGAAAAATATATTTTATTAGCAGCATTATTTTACCTTCGTTAATGTTAGTTAATCAAAATGTTTATATTCATTTTAGTGCACAGCACAGACCACGTCAGTAAGAACTTGGTCAGTTTCATTTTACCGTGTACTTGACAGTAATGTTGCACCACACAAGTGTGAGTAACTGTATTTATTATGTGGTCACTAATGCTTTGTCTGTTATTACAGATTATTTGAGATTTACAGAGTTTTTATGCATTTTTAACCTAAATCGCAGCAGCGTCCATATATGAAAAACTGCAAAACTGTTAGCTAATCATAGTAATGGGCGTTTACTTCCGAGTCTACAATCCGCCATGCTTATTCAAACAGAGCGTTCCGATGAGGGGGGACAAAACAGTACAGAAAATAGCCTACTTCTAAATCATGGAGTATTTTGATGTAAAAATCTTGATAACATTATCCATAAGTGGACCTCAGAGAACAGTACAAAATAAAAAAAACAAACAAAGGCAGTTCATGACCCTTTTAACTAATGTTAACTTTTAACTAATGTTAATGTCTTTTGATCTTAAAAAAAGTGAAAAAGTGTAAGAGTAAATGCTGAGATTAGCATCAACTAAGATGCTGTATTAAAAACTGGTTAGTTGATGTTAACTAATGTAGTTAACTAATGTTAACAAATGTAACCTTATTGTAAAGTGTTACCAGGAGTTTTCCTTACTGCTTGCGACTGTTTGAGCAACTTCCAATGCAGCCTGTCGCCAGATGCTCCTGTCTTTAATCGATTGTTTTATGTGGCTGACTACAATTTTTTTGTCTTAAAAGATAATAATTATTTTCCCCCAAAATTCTAAAAGCCGCTGTGGAAAGGTTACAATGGTTACTATGTCCTTGTACGTCAGAGGCAACCCATGCAGCACGACGACTCACTAGAAGTGCATTTAGTGGTTCAATTCCACAGCCAAAAACCCTCCCACTGGAATCAGTGCTGTGGCTTCTGCGTAGGTGTTTATTCATTTTCTAGAGTTTCCACACTATGTAATACGGCAGTGGCCAAACAAAGGAAAGCACAAACAGCAGGATCGGAGCCTGACGGGAGAACGGATGCCTTGAGGAGGGAGTTGTCCTCATTAAGATCTCCACTATAACTATTATGCGACAAATAAGCAACAATGTATACTGATTTAATATATACTTTAACAATATATTATAATTTTTATGTTTTTGTTGAGTAAAATAGTTTATATTTACTAAGGTGGATGGTGTAAAGGCCAGTTGCAGAAAATAAAAATGCTATTTGCTTTGTTGGCTGAGCTGGTCCTATCACAGATGTGCAAATAACCTGCCTGACAATGTTATTGTATGTGTGGCATTACAAGAAAATGAAATTGTCATGAACAATAAATGAGATATTGGGAGATGGAGAGACACAGTGTCACACAGCACAAGATAATAGATTAATGTAAGCATATTTAATGTATTTCACACTCCCTTTGCATTCTGACAACTCATAAAGCCCACACAATAAACCAAAATGAAAAGATAGGAAGATTACAATAAGTTATATATTTCATGTTAATTGGCTTCCATTCATGCTATTGCGAACGCCTAATTCCTCTGAGAAATGAAACATTTTTGTTACCTCTTTAGGCTAAATATGCAAATAAATTATGTGAATATGCATGACTGGGTTCGTTCCGGAGGTCACGACCTCTGTTCCATTCAGATACCAGTCTAAAATAAATGCCAATGTTCCAAACTTAAACTTTATGTTTAGACCTTGGAAACTTTTTAACACTCTTGAATATTATTGTCTGCTCCGAATTGCAAGAAACATCTCCCTTAAGGCTTTAAAACAGCACTTAACACACTGTTAAGGGACATATCGATCAATAGCTGCTGTTTCTTCAGGTGGTTGTTTGGCAGCTACTCATTATCCAACAATTCTTTCTTGCACTAAGAGCCCTGGGCTGTAATAATTGGAAGTGAATACACACACTGATTTTCAAGGATGAATCTGATGTATTGGGAACCAAAGACAGAATGGAGCTCCAGAGGAATTTAACATCCATTTGAAGTGATCTGTCGCCATCGTCCACATTTACATATGATTGCTATTGAAGTGCACATAAATATGGAACAAGCTGCTGCTTTATTTATTTTTTTATTACTACAGTAGATAAAGGCAATTAATTTTTATGATGAACTATTATATCAAGTGCCAACTTCTGTGCAAAAAACATAGATATTCTTCTCCTCTGCCGCTTCCTATGTCTCATTTTAAGTCTTCATTTTTTCTCTCTGTCTCTCTTTTTTTCTTCCTCTGTCTTTCCCCTGAAGCTTTTCTGTGCCTCAGGGGAGATGAGGCTTAAGCAATGGACTCACATCTCAGAGGGATAGCTACTGGCCATGCTTTCAACTCAAACCTACAGCCATATGTCACCTATGGGACTAAACTATAACTGTTGAATGTGAGTGAAACCGAGAAAGTGAGAGTGACTTAGAAAAAGAGAAAAGGAGACACTAAAGGCCCCGATATACTTCAAGCAGTATCGAAGAACAATCTGCTGTGACGTCATTTCAAACAAAATCCAGCCAAAATGAAGTTCATTTTGTGTTCTTTTTGGGAGTTCGAAACAGCTTGCCAAAGCGAACTTTCCGGAAAAGTTTGTTCCGGCTGCAAAACACCTTCGTACTACCATTGGTCCGTGATGATTATGTCATAGGAGGTGTGTGCTGAGGCTCCGCCTTCTTTCACACGGAACTCTTCTCTGGGTTCATTTCGTCAAGGTTTTTTGAGTCCACTTGGAGTGGAAATGGTCCCTGGTTAAAAATCATGAACCCAAGTGGGAGCCCACCTTTTTTATCTTAATCAAATTAAGGGTGGCCCTTCTGTATGAAATGCACAACTGGACACGGTTTTTTCATGTTTTTTAAATACCTGCTGTTTTTGCTTTTAGCACAATCTTAAAAATAAGTGCTTTTAAATACAATGGGGAACTGGTGAACATCATGGGAGTGCTATTTGCAGAGCTTGTGCAAACCATACCAATTTTGTTTTGATAAAAATCAGATTGTTTTATTTTAAAAAAATTATTGCTGTTTTTTTTTTTTTTTTGTTTTTTTGTGTTTTTTTTATTTTTGGTTTTTTACTGAGAACCAAGCGCACCCAAACATAGTTTTTTTACATATTTATATTAACGTTGCCCCCCTTTTTTTTCATCAAGAGTGTGGGCGACGTCCACTGATTGTTTGTGTCTCTAAACAGATAACCGCTGCTCACTATTTTCGAACTGGTCGTTTTTTAACCCTAAAACTAAGAAACCGCAAAGGAACTTCGTTTGATAAATATCGGGGGCCCCTTTAAGGATAAAAAGTTTCACCCCACAATGAAATTATCCTTCATTATTTTATGCGTTTTTTATGGGAAAAGAGCTTGCATGAAGAATGTTCCTTGAAAAATTTTCTTAACCTGGCTCATGGGCCTGGGCGGCCACTTTTTTTTTTTTAGCGAGAACGTTGAAATACGTAACCAACTGTGACATATCCAACCCTGCAGTTTTTTCCCAAATAAGATCCCTTTTAGAGGCAGTAACAAAACTCTTGACACTTTTTTTCTTTTTCACACACATTTTACAGAAGTTTTTTCCGAGTTAATTTTTTCCGCAACAATTAACTTTGAAGACTAGCATGCTTTCTGAAACCTTCACAACACTTAATTAATATGCTGGAGAATTTTGAAAAAACCTGAAAATCGCCTTTTTTTGAACGTTAGCATCGCCAACTAAAATTCCCCCCGCCGTTCCCACTTCATAATCTATGGGTTTTTCATCAAACCATAAGGGTGTTTTTGTTTGTTCGGTACCTCACGGAGTACGGAGACGTACTTGGAGATGCCGAGGGAAGCCCCTCTGGTTTTTTCGAATTTATCCCGTTTTCGACAGCAACAGTTTTCAAATTCTACATTTATAAGAACCTTGAAATGGCTGGTTTGCATTTCACAAATTGGCCGTTTTTAATATCGTTTTTTGCTTTTGTTAACACTAAAATCGGGTAGGTTTTTTTTAGTTAGGTTTTTTTTGGTGTAGGGGGGTAATGTTTTTTTCCAAACACTTATAGAGCATTTTAACTTTTTAGCGACAGTACAAAACGGAATATGTGCATCCGAAACCGCCGCAATACTTACCAGAAGCCGCAAATATAAAAACCACAGCAATACGTAACCTATCCGTCCAAACGTATAAAAAAAATTTAAAAACGGGTTTCAACCGTAATTTAAACCCATGGTTTTTAGCCGGCCCCACCAGTGGGTACATTTTCCTCTTTGAAACCTGCCGGCGAAACGTGCAAGTAAGGAACGTAAAAATGGGGGGGTTTTTTTGCCACAAAAAAGTAACAATAATATATTTGTTTTTTATGAGAACCAGTTTTTGAAAAAATTATGCCTTTGTTTTTTTTTTTCCACTGGAAATGAAGATGAAAATGAATTAAATCAATTTATTTATATTTTACATTTATTCATTTAATTTTTTCCCATTGAATGTTGGGTGGTTTTTGGGTTTTTTACATAGGACAATTTTGGGCCCGACAATACAACTATGTTTTGAAAATCTTGAATCGAGGGTGTTACAAAAAATCCTAAAATATTGGAGAACATTTGCCCTTTAAGTTTTTGTCCAAATGAAATTTTCTTAGCATGCATATTACAAATAAAAAATGAAAGCCTTTGATAATATTACAGTAGGACATTTTACCACAACTACTTCATAAGAAACATTATTCTTTTTTACTTAATATCCGACGATTTTTTTGGCATAAATGAAAAAAATTCAATACTTTTTTTTTGACCCATACCCACTTGTATGTTTTTGGCCCCTTTAATTGCTAACAAATTATACCCACGACCTAAGAACTTGTTTTTTTGTGGTCCAGGGTTCCCCAAACACATATTCAAAGCTATAAGACATTCCGAAATGGACTTGAGGATAGTAAATAATGAATTCCAACATTTTTTGGGGGCGTGGAACATCCCTTTTAAAGTCCATCACAAACAACATTTTCATGAAGCGGACTAAAAATTAAGCACTGCTTATGGAACATGCAAATTCCACTCACCAAATTTTATTGATGACCAGGTCCCCCAATACTATTTTATTGTTAGATTATCAAAACATCAATGACGGTCCGTTTTTAAACTGCAGAGAGAGCGAGAGAGAGAGGAATAGAGATGACCCCTTAGACCCCCCTCCTTCCCAATACAACAAAAAATGTTTTTTTTCCTGAAAGAAACTTTGATTAATACTAAATCTTTAGAAAATTGTTTTCACAATACAGTTTTTTTTTTTACTGATTGTTTTTTTACATCCTTCCCCCCATCCCTGGTTTTATCCATCCCTGTTTGGTCTTTTTTTTTTTAATGGGTTTGACCAATGTTTTTTAATGGATTTTTAATGATGAAGTGGTCTGGTACACCAAGAGGTTCCAACCAGCCTTGTGGATGCCAATTAACACTGGCATCTTCTTCCTTCACCCTGAATCAACTGAAATCTCCCCTCTTAAGGAATTACCTCTTTTGCGGCAAAGTTGATTACAATAATCACAGTTTTTTTTAAAACCATTGGGTTTGATTTGACCATTAAGTGTGGGGGGCTGAAAAGGCACTCGTCCCACTTTCCTGATAGGATTAAGTGGAAAATTGGAAGGGGGGGGCAACAAAGAAAGGCAAACCTGGTGGAGAATTTCAATGAGTGAAAATCCTGGGTCTGACCCCAACCCTCCATTAGGGAAAGCAATTTCTGTAGCCCCGAAGAGATTGGAGGGGTTTTTTCATTTTCCCCTTTTCCCAAACACCACACAAAAAAATAACAAAAAGACAGCGAGTTAAGTAGTATCAAAACTTCATATCATTGCATATGTTTTCCATCAGAAACAATCAGGATTTTTAAATTTTCACGTCCATAAAACATTCTTGACTGATAGTCACCACACTTTAAAAAATAATAATTTTAAGCTACATGTAATTGTAAAAAAAATAAAATGAAAAATAAAATGCATAAAAATTACGTAATGCTTGTAAATGGCATTATCCATGGCGAGCTAAAAGAAGCGTTTAGAAAAAAACTGAAGAAAAAAAGGTATGTAAGGTTCGCTTTTAATTTCTATATAATACAATTTATTATGTAAAAATGTAGGACGCCATGTCACCATAACTTTTTGTTTTGTGCGTTATATTGCCCCAGAAATAATTGCGATTGCCAATATTATTGTTAATTTTAAAGACCATTTTATACCACTGAATATTTAATTGTAATGTAACAGCATAATAATGCAAGGAGGCCTTCACTTCTAAATGACAACAAACTTTTAATTTTAATTTCAAAACTTTTTAATTTAGATCATGGAAATTAAGTATCTAAATATTAGATACCTTAAAAAACCTGAAAACATAGTAAATAAACAGGCTTCATTTTCCGTAACAAAAAGATGCAAAGTTAAAAAAAAGAAAAATGGCAGCAAAGAAACTATGTATACGAGATTTTTCGCTATCTAGCAAGCTTTTTTTCCCTTAACCTTCTTTTCTTTTAATTAAAGGTTGCACACTATTGGCTGTAAACACAATTCACTACTTAGGGGCAGGTCAGCACAGATCCCTAACAATACCATATCTGGCAGATGAAACTTTTTTTGTAGAACATTTTGTTTTTTTTTTTCATTTTGAACTAGCACCTAATATACTAAGCATACGTTTAATGTACAGGAGAACTGCAAAGACAACCACAGAACAACAAGGGGAATGTACAAAACATGGTGACATACATTTTTAAGTAAATATAATGGGCGATATATTGCATCTCCAAAAATTATTGAGGTCATGTACATGTATTGCGCGATAAATCGATATATTGATTTATGGTGCCACGGCCTAGAAAAAGTATAAATTTTTTTCGATAATCGTATGAAGATTGTAACACTGATTTTCGCGCTCTTATTCCCTCAGTCCATGATGCGGTTAGGCCAACGCTTGTACCACTTATCTGTTCAAATCGCAACAGCCGCTTCGATGTGGCAAACCCGACCCCCCTTGACAGTCGCTGTAGGGTTGGTCGGTACGAAGACCCGGGTACAAATATGACACCGTGTACCTATTAACTCGGTATGTAACTTAGAAACCGAATCCGAACGTTTTCGGTGCCATATGGCCCTGAGCGTCGATTTAAATATTTGTCCTCTGGCTTCTCCGAGTACGGACGCGGTAATAAAGCATCATCGCGGGCACGCACGTGACAAAATAATTTCCAGACTGAGAATAATGCACGGTGAACTCAGTCGGAAAGGGTCTAATAATACAACGCAACCCCGTCTTTTGTATAAGTAAGCGAAGAGTGTCCCTGTTTTTTTCCCCATTCGCGATCTTAAAATTAAGCAAGCACACTCGGGAAATGAGAGGCATCCGAGGAGGCGCGTGTGATGCAGTACTTCCACTTGCCTGAGGGTGCTAGCAGGTAACGAAGCTTTAAACCATGCGCTTAGCATTTAAATGCCTCAAAGGCTAATCCAAGCCTTGTAATTTTCACATTTCTAAAACCTGTTTTCGCTAAACAAAAGAGAAATTATAAAAAACCTTTTTTAACATCCACAACACCATCCAAATTCTTCCTTTTGGTGATGCTGATGAGGCTCTTCTTGTCCCATCGAATAGATGGCAGTACACTAGTTCCTATGCTACTTTTAAAAAGATACTACATAAGATTAGCAAATAATTATAAATTAGGGTGACTCATAATGGTAACAGAGATAAATGCAAAGATAAAAAAATGACTTCCTCATTTTTTCTTCTTCCATGTCGCGTCGTTTTGGAGCCTAACAAAACATAATGCGGCCTGGGCGCAGGATCTCTCTTAACTTACCTCAAAAGTCCAGGATTCGAGTCTGTTTTCTTAATCCGCATGCTCCCCGCTGAATCTTCTGGCCATTGCCGCGCTGCTCTCGCGCGAAACAGGTGTTTCGCTTTCCGCGATTTTCTGTCCACATCCTTTAAAGGTGTCTATATGATGCCGATTTCCAATTTTTCCGCCTTTCTCGCTTTTGAGTGTTTAGCAAAGCTCTTCTTGGTTCATAAAGAAGATGCTGTAAAGTTTGTCAAAGACTAAAGTCTCAAATCGCAAAGAGATATTCTTTACTAAGTTAAAGAGGTCCAGCCAGACTGGCCTACCTAAAACGGCCTGGTTTTCGAGACACGCCCCACACGCTACATGTCTACGTCACTATGTGGGAAGTTTTGCATAACGCCTCCCAAATGTTCACAAAGAAAGAAGGCGTAACTTTTAATTCTCGCTGTAGTATTGTTTTGGTTTGGCCGGTCCAGCCATGTCGTGAGGCACTACGTCGTCTGGTGTGATATCATTGTGAAAGGGAACTACTTGTTTGGCCTATCCAAAAGAGGGCCGATATCCATGGCGGCTCATGCCCTGGAGCTGATCTGCTTTACTGAGGAAATAGCTAGGCAACTTTGCGATGTGGATCGTGGCACCGGATCTGCTCTTCACACCGTGAACGAGGAAGGCGGAGGCACCTCTGGGCTCACTCAGGCCCGCTTGCCTAAATCCTCACTTTATCGCGGCCAGGAAAGTCTTGCTCCCTCTAATATCCACATCGTGTGTGACGCTGTGTTTCGTTGTGAAAGTGGAACTACTTTGTTTGGGGTCTCTTGGAGCAAATCACTCACGATCCTAAAATCAGTGTTTAAGCTGTGTTTACAACACTGTTCCAGAACATTTCAACCGAAATATTCAGATGTGTGCAGTGCATTTTGTGGAGGACTGTTTCCTGATCCTTGTAGAGTAGACTACAATGACGGCTGTTCTTACTCACAGACTGTAAGTAAATTTTTTAATATTTAAAGAGTTTTTTTTATATTTTGTAATATTTAAAGTGCACAGTTTTTTTGGATCTCCCTTTAATAACATTCTTAAATATTGTATTAATTTTGGGCGCATCAGGGATCCGCTCGTAGGATGCGGTGTATTAAATCGATTTTTTGAATGAGGCCGCCGTGTTGCGTTGTTTACTTTGCCTTAGATTCGTGATCCTACACACCATCTGTGAAATGGAGGCACATTCTTACAAGACAAGATATTTTTTCAATTGAGGCCAGAATCTGGAGCATAGATAAATACTCCTCAGCATGGTCCTTGTCCAGATTATTTATCTCTCCTTAATTGCTCGACCTGTGATTCAGTTTCAAAGCTGACTCCTTCAGTCTCTTGTTGGATGTGCAGGGTTGCCAAGTCCGTTTTTTTTCGCACAGTAATTGGGCATATCTTTTAACTGTTTGGCCGATGGTTGATTTTTCGAACAAGTGGGTTTAATAAGTTTTGAAATATTGTGCATAAATTCATTTGACTGGAAATGCTGTAATGAAACATTTTGCATTGCTACCTATGATAAAACTTTCAATGGACGCTAGTCATTAATGCCTGTTCCCGCTTCCTGGGGAATTACTGCCGGTCAGCTCAATCCAAGTTAGCTGATTCCTTATATATTTTTTCAAGAAACTTCTGAAACACATGATCTTTCATCTCATGTTGACCCTCTAGACTCTAGCACTCCTCCTATTCTAATGGCTACGTCTAATTTTATCTGCTTTTTTTTTTGGTATTAAAAACTATGGACCTCTAACTTTGCAGCTCTCGATTTTGCTGTTTCTATTCTATGGCCAATCCCATCATTTTTTTGGGGGATTTTTTTATTTTTATTTTTTTTGTTTTAATAAGTAATCGGTTTGCAGGCCGGCATTTATGGCATGGATCCGGACGGTTTTTAAAAGTTATCGATTTGGCATCTGTATTCGAAAAAAACCCAAGAACTATACCCAACCTCCTATGCAGGTGGTGGCTACTGCTTATGAGCATGACATTTTCAATCTAACAAATCTCAGGTTCTTAAATTCTTCTTCCTTGAGTGGTGGCATCATAAATAAAGATTCTCATTCTTTGCTATAATTAAATGCACGTGTCAGTTGCCTTAATATCTGCATGTTGTCACAAGTAATCATTTATAGTACTACATCAGGGTTCCCTGACAAATTAAAAGATGCTAATTAAAAATATATAATAAAATTTGTGTGTTGGCTAAGCCATAATGCTGGGGTGATTTTGCAATGAGTGGCAATAGTAATTGACAACACCTTCTAAAATTTAGGTCCGATGCTCTGGCCCATTTATACCTCTTTTACTAAATATCATTCATATCAATTCAAGGATTCATTAAGTTCTATTATTTTTGATTTATATAATTTTTGTTGCGAATCATCTCATGAGGAAATATTAATAATTAATAATAACTAGTTATAATTAATTATAAACATTTAGATCCACTGTAGATATTTAGCTGACCTCTCAGGGTCATCTGTCTTGTCAATTCTAAGAACGTTATTTTTCCTGGTTAAGGGAAATAACTTTCTTATTGTACAATACTACACAGAGCATGTAGTATAAATCTGCATGATTAGGGACTCCATTTATGAGCAAACAATGAACAACATCAATAGTGTGATACAAGTAAGACTTTATTAAATACATAAACACTTAAACAAGTCTAACATACACATACACACACACAAACACACACAGCAACACGCCCACCTAAGGTCGATCGCAAGTGACAGGGCTCACGTAACGGCATACAGTTGGTATAGGATAGGGTTAAAGTTTAGCACTAAAGAAATAGACATAAGGAATGACATTTATGGAAACCATTTGCATATTCAGCAGACCTACACCTGAGTGAAACGTCAGATTCCTAGTTCAAACACACCTTTGTAAAGGTGCAAATGATACCTAATGTATAAATTAGTACGACTAAAGTTTTGATAGCTTATCTGTGATGCACGGCTGTGCTGAAAGAGAGGGCTTGATGCAGTCCGAAGTTCACGTTGACGTTGGTTGATGAAAAGAACCAGTTGATCAGAGAATCTGTGATAGGAAAAGTGAGGCTCGGAAGCCCTGGCACGAACTTAGTTGTCCTGGAGCGTGTTGCTGCACATCTTCCATCCTTCTCGAGACTTCAATCCAAATCCATCCGTATCCGCTGGGTGGGTCACTGATGTGAAGCCTTTAAGGTCTGAGAAGATTCACGCCGCTCAAAATGGGCTTGTCCAATGAGAAAGACGGAAATCCCAAGTGGGAATTTGGAAATACTGGGGAGTTTTATGACCCTTTGTGTGAGTGCATGGTAATTTGCAAATGGAACTTGGATCGATATTACTAAAGATTCTCAGGACACTAATACATTGCCTATGTACCAACACATAATATACACTCTCGTTTAGATCATAAGAAGACAAATTCATAGATACTAAACATGGTAAAATTACATATAGGTAAGATTACATGAATGAGTGGTCGGGCAGTTCCATCATAGCCCTGCATACAACGTATGAAAATATCTCCCAAAGACAACATTAATATACACAATGTCCTGAGGAGATGTGTGTTCATTAACAGAAAGGTTTTCCTATGAATTAATTAGGAAAGAGTCCATTTCTACTGTGCACTGTCTCTCCTACGGAGTTATTTGTAAGGTGGATAGAGTGGGTAATCTCTCAACATTAAAATGAGCTGACCATATGTCAGTAAAATCTATCCTGGTCTAGTGTCAAAGGTGTCTCAGGGTGGCCATGGTACGGCAGGGTTCCTGGCCTGCCTTTCACTGAGTACAACTGTGGCACCGCTCAGTTGTTTATTGGGTGTAGGGGTCTGTGAATAGTTTGTTTAATCTAATGATTAATTTGATTTTGTTAAAATCAAATAAAAATGTGGGTCTGATATGGTCCAGACGTGGTGTGTTGTTGGTGTATGTGTGCTGTATAATATATATATAGACTAATAGTATATATTATATATCATAATATATTATGATAATCTGTATATAGGTGGAGCAGGGCGTCTGTCGGGCATATGTACTAGCATGAACTCAAATTGTTATTCACTGGAATTTTTTTGCCTTGAAAATCTTGCTTGAAACATTCAGATCCAGTCACCATTCATTCATGGAGTCACTTTCATTATGGATAAAAGCAGCTTAGATATTCTAAAAATAACCTTGACTGGTTTCAAAAGGCATTTGAGTTGGACTACTTGTTTAATCTGTTTTCTTCATTTTGTTTTGACTGGACTTTGATTTTTGATTTGAAACCAAAACCGTGTGTCCTGGCTAAGTACATAACAATGTACTGCTAGAAACATGAAGCATTTATTAGGCTCTAAGTCAGAAGCAATACTTTGTAGTGTACCTGTTTTAATATGTTATTGGATATGTTTGATTAATTATAAAGAACTATAACACACTGCTGTCAACTTATAACGTAATATGGGAAATAACAGCTAAGTACCATGAATATTTCATTACTCACGTAAGTCACAGTTCATCATCCAGTGTCCTATTTCACAGATGGAAAATTACATTTACAGTTTGTAATTGCTTTCAATTTACAGCAATGATACAAATTAGACAGATATTGTTGCTGTGCTATGATAATGTGCAATAAAGTTAATGAGCTTAGTGTTTGGAGCTGGACACACAATGTTTGGCTGTGCTTCCATATAAGATTTATAGATCTCTCCCTGCTGTCTGCCAATGTCATGATAACTGAGCATCACCATCCACATGTTTGCACTCTTTCTCTCTCACAACTTCCTTTGCAAAGTCAGGGAGGAAGCATGGTTAATGTTATTCCGTGTAAACTTGCATTTGGTAATTGTGGTCTGGTGTCCGCTGCCAGTGTGGGGTGCTGTCAGGTGAGGGGGTCAGGGGCCTGTCTCCAACAGAGGATGTCTGCTCATTAGAGTTAGGATGAGGACAAGCAAAAGTCACACTAACTCATTAATTGCTTTACACACAGATGTGGCCACCTAGCCAAGAGAAGAGAAAAAGAGGCAAACACAGGTTAAAAAAATAAAAATAAGGAGGAATTACTGTTTGGAGGGATGCATAATACTTGCAGGAGGAAAAGCCAGAAGGAAATCAGAGTAGAGAACAGACGTTCAATCTGACCCACAACAATCCAGATCTATTTTAGTGAATCTGCCACTGCATACACCTTTTTAGGTAAAATTAGGAATAATAATGTTCTTGATAACTTGCCATATAGTTGTTAATCATGTTTTAACCATCTTATCATGGCACATGAGCAAATTATTTGTTGCATTCCCATTAAGAGTCACCAAATTTACTGATTTACATTCACAGAAGACAGAGTGCTACTTGCAAGCAAAATAATCTTGTAATACAAGTTATTAAGAGACTCGATGCTTTAGTAATGCTGTTAGGTCATTCACACTATAAGAAAATCCACATGATCAACAGCTGTCTACACCGCAAACTCCCAAAGACCTTATAAACAACCTCAATTTTCAAAAGAAGAACTTATGACAAGGAAATCTTGGACAGAGACTGAAAAAATATATAAAAAGGTATAACTTTTTAATGAGAATGAGAGAATGACTGAAAAAAAACTTGTCCTTAATAATAAAAATATACATAATAGTCAATGGCAGTTTGGTGTGTTGTTTCAAAACAAACAAATCAGAAACAGAAAGATATCTTGCGATATCTTGCAATAAAAACATTTTAGTTCAAATATATTCCAAGAAACATTAGGCTTTGAGTGCAAGATTGAAGAACAGATCAATTTTGTTAAAGAGTTGCAAAAAATATTTCAATAAATAAATATCTGCAACACACAGTACAGTAGTGGATCTAATAAAAATGTTATATAATAGGCCTATGTGATATAATAGGAAGTGTTTATGATGCGCAAAGAAAGGAAGAGCAAATATCTCAGTCCCTAAGAATAAATAAATGGTCAAGACAAAGTCAATACAAGTAGTAAATCATTTATATGTATTGGAAGACAAAGATAATTACAACCCATGAGTAAACAAGCACCCTAGAACATAATCAATACCAGCTAAATAGAACTAACCAATGAACCATTTAACATTTTAAGCACCACCCCAAGTGAGAATGAACAGTACATCATGCCTTTTGAGGCAACTGAACTTTAAATGCAACATTCAACTAACTAACTAACTAAAAACAAACATGATCCTTCAGAAATCATGCTGATCTGGTGCTCAAGACATTTCTTATTATTCATCAATATTAAAGTGACCATTATGCAATGTCAATAGCCGTGGCAGTGTGCAATGTAGCTGTATTTGAATGCAAACAATCTGCAAAATTGTAAAGCCGAAAGTGCACAATAAATAGAAAGAATCGACTCTAAACAGCCTAAATGAGTTCTCAGTAATTCGAATCCCACTTCCGTGACGGCTACACATCACAGGGTAACCATTCATCATGCACAAATGCCTACTGTACATTGGCCGATGCCAACAACTTGACCCTCCCTCAAACACTGTAGCTTGTTCATGTCGAGAAGAGCCTGTGTCCTACACTGTGAACCGAAATTAATTTTTCACTCCGAAGATTAGGCTGCCAAAGAATCAGTGGTTAAGGACAGTTTACCCAAAAATTTAAATAGCCCTTGATTTACTCACCCTCAGGGCATCCTAGGTGTATCTGACATTCCTCTTTCAGCAAACACACAAAATCGCAGTTATATTTAAAAGTGTTCCGGCTCTTCAAGCTGTAACGGCAAACCCCCCGTTGAGCGGTTGAACGTTTTTTGAAGCCTAAAAAACTTTTGTTTAGAAAGGCCCTCATGCCCAGAAACGACGCTTTAGTGTAAGAAAAATCCGTTGAAAAAAAATGTATAAACTGTAATCTCCAGCTTCCAGTCGCTTATAATTTTAAATATAACTGATTGTGTTCGTCTGAAAGAGGAATGTCAAGACACTCCTAGGATGCCTTGAGGGTGAGTAAATGCATGGGATAATTTCAGTTTCATTTCAATCTTTGTTGGTTCCCATCATTTACTGGACAGACTTCTCTGAAGATGTCTCAGTACCAGTTTATTTGGACAGCTGGCTCCAAGGAATCACACATGTAAGTATGCGAATTATACAACAGTATTACTTCATAGAGCATTCAAAATCCGGCACTTATAGCAATGGGCGTATAGTTTCCGACACGGGCTGCACGCAGTAGACCAATCACAACAGACTAGGCCATCTGACCAATCAGAGCAGAGTAGGCTCACACAAAGCAAAGGTGTACCCAGAGGCATCTGAAGTATTAGAACTTGATTTGGACACATCTTGAAAAATTAGGTGATATTAAATGCATATTTTCAGAAAACTAAAGAGATCTTTTTTGACCTTGCATGCATGTAAATCTATTGTAGAAGACTCCCAAAACAATATTAGGAACCTTAAAAATGGCATAATAGGGGCACTTTAAAAATTTGGGCAGCTTTAGATTTTTGTGGAAACTTTGATACCTTTTTTTAGGATTCTTTGATGGATATAAAGTTGAAAAGACTTTGATTTGAAAAGACTCAGATTTATTTGAAATAAAAATCTTTAGTAGCATTACAAATGTGTTTAATGCATCCTTGATGGAAGAAAAGCATTTATTTCTTTAGAAATAAAAAATAACCTTACTGACCCCATATTTTAATATATATAAAAATGAATAAAACTGAATCACTAGACTAATGACACTCTTTAGCCTTAAGTTATTTTGCCAAGGGTGCTGCTTCTGGGGCTTTCCAAGAAAGTATAAGTGTATGACACTCCTAAAAAAAATGGTATAACAAGTTATTGCATGGAAAATGGAGGAAAAGAGAAAAGGAAGAGAGAAGAAAGGAGACATAAGCTGAAGCTGAATTCTGCTCTGAACCCTATGACACTCTTGTGCTCTACCTCTCATTCATCTGTATCCCTGCAGGAACACTTTGGGCCTCCCTGCATCCTCCTCTATGCCTCCACATAATCGAACCACGTCATGAACAATTCATCTGTGGGATTTCATGCTCAGCTTCCACCCAACATTTAAAGAGCAATCTTTTAAATTTATTAGCGCTCCCTCGCTACAACCAGCCATTCACACTTGCGTGGTAAATCCCACAAACATCATGCAATCCAGTTCAGCACAGGCCTTATGTCTTGGCCAATTAAATCAGAGCTGAAAGTTTTGTAGTCTAACAACATGATTTTGTCACATGCAGACAAAGGGGTTTATTGTGAATTTATATCTCACTGTGCCGCTGAGGGATATCCCTTCCCTTCAACATCACTGCAATAAACTGCATGTGCTTTGAAATGCGATTTGACAAAACAGTCCTTTGAGACACTAATGGCTTGAGTCCTATTGTTATCAAGCTAACTTCAATTGACGGTGGCATATAGCAGAATCCACGCTCCTATAATTTTACAATCTTCTAATGTTATCCAAGGGATGCCGGCTCTAAGTTAGGTGTTCGGTTGCTAATAAGAGATTGTAAATTACGCTGAGCATGTTGATAGGTTAGTCTCACAAGATTTGCCAGGAAAGCTAAGGAAGTGATCAAACAGTACCCTGTTTGTCAAGTGACCATGTCATGGCTGAACGCAAGGGCAATTTTTGTTTCACGTTTTCTGTCAGCCATCATCATAGAATAGAAACAAATTAGCAGCAATCAACCCTGCATGGCCACATTTAGCCCCTGCACCATTATGTTTCCTCCTAGAGCTGTGTGTGTCCATCAATGAGAACATTAATATGCAAGCTCTCTGCCCAGAATCACCATAGACACACTAATTAAATCACCTGCACAGACCGAGAGCAGAAACATTAATGATGACATCCACCACCCCATAAACAGTCATTAAACCCCCTAAACACGGAATCCCTGACCTTGTTAATGATGCGACCATTTAGAGGTAAATAACATTTGATGAAAAGTCTGTGGCAAAACCTAGTGAGCTTACTCTGTGTCCATGTCTGCAGCTGTCTGCATGAACATAAAAGGAAGTTCACAAGAAGCTGACCCGACATGTAGCAACCAATGAGGGTACAGTGGGTATAGAAAAGAATCAAAAGTGACTCTGACTAGGCCATGCAAGGATTTCAATGGCTTTTGCTTGGCTGTCGCATGTGACTTGAAATCTGCCATCTCTGCTCAAGAAAGCCTGGTTATTTTGAACCAATCAGTTGAGAGACAAATGCCATGTGATTACTAACAGGTAAATGATGTAATGACAACACTGATTGGCTGACGGCACCAAAAGAACATGTAACTATCCAGCTATGATGTGAAAAATAGGGAAAAATATAAGTACATACTTTAAAAAGAATCAAGAATCATATTATGATATCAGATAGTAAAATGTTTTAACTGCCACTCACGTGGTACACAAATAGAGATAACAGTTGAACTTTGCATGTAGCTAATTTAATACTTAAGCACAAAAAGAATGAATAGCTTATACAAATATTGAGTAAAGTTACACATTTTTAATTTCCTGTCAATACTGTTCAGTAATGAATGAAAATATGCTTACATTTATTATGAATATTTCCCACTTATTATGAATCTTCTAGTTGAGTTTGTTGCAATGCATCAAAAACCATAGTGAATACATGCAGGATACAAATTATTTAAAATTAGTCCATTCAATTGAATATAGAAATGCCATTAAATGCCCATTGTATGTTTCTCTTTCTGGTGCAGTAGTACATTATGTAAGCACTCTAAATGAACTCAGACAACAACCTGCACTATTCGAAACACAAAGAAGAATGTCTGAAGTAAACATCTCCGCCTGCACTGGTTCTTGCCATGCTCACTCAAAAGTGCAAAAAATAACTGAGCTGCACATCATTTTAACTATTTTGTGCTTTATATTCGCATAATATTTTTGGCATTAGATTTTTTGTTTTTTTTTTTTTTTTTGTTGAGCTGCCTTGAAATCTGAAATTACATTCATAATACACTATTACACTATCAATGAGATAATCAGAAAATGGACCAAAAACAGAAATATATTAAACACTTAAATATAAACATGTTAATATTTTTAAATCTATATAATGTATATAATTAATAATGTACATATGTATAAATATAAAAATGCTAAACATTCATCATTCATCAATCATTGTACCCTTATGCAATATTTGTTTATTAATCCATAAATGGAATCTATTTTGATTGTATAGTGATGACCAAATAAATAAATAATTTTTACTAGGCCCTTCAGATTGTCACATTATAATTTAAGCGCAGACTGTTAAAATATCAATTCAACAAATCATTCAATGTATGATCGTATGACAATTCATTCAAAATTTCCATAATATCATACACATGACATACATGAGGCATATTTGACCAAGCCTGTAATAAGGTCAACCAAAGCTCAAATTTCTTCATGGAGAGCAAGACTGCATCTTTATCCTCATACTTCACCTGCTAACAGACAACAGCATAATTAGCTCAGCGTCTGTGGTTGGACTGACAGATAGTAACAATCTAGAACGATTACTAAAGGCATCTCAGCAGCTGCCTCCAAAGGGTTGATGCTAGCGCTAGACGTTATCAAAGTCACACCAAGCAAGATCTAATAAAAGAAACAGACAGCTTTTTCATTCCATTTTGTACATTAAATTTGAACAGATTTCCCCCCAAATACTTTTCCTTCTTTAAAATACTGCTGTGTTGTGCTTTGCTTTCGATTATGAACGCTTGTATCTTCTGAAGAATGTGAACATCCATTCATCAGAGTCAAAATTAAATGTGGACGGGGGGGGGGGGGGGGGGGGGGGGGGGTTCTGGGAGGATACATTGTCTTCATGAAATCCAAACCGTAATGAAAGATTGCTCAGGCAAATCGAGAGTGTACCATCACGGCTCCAAAACTGCACTGAGACGCCACAATTCAAATTCCATCCCAATCAGCTGCCTGCCGGAGCTTATATATTAAAACCACAGAAGCTCTGAGACCTTGGTCGTGTTAGAAAGCGCTACTATTTTAATGCCATTCTGTGTGGGAGGAGCTGAGGGAGGGTCACACCGTCACAAGCAATGGGTAGTATGATACATTACTTGTAACTTACACCGCTGTGACGTTTGGTGTAGTTGCTTAGCTCCATTAGGGAAGTGTGTGTTGCCCTCAGGAAAATGTCTGTGCTCTTATTCATTAACCTCAACCGACCCGTGCAAGTGAAATAACAGCAGGGGGAAGTTGAGCACTCACCAATCAGCACTATGGCTTGGGGCAAGACGAATGTCCCTCTTAAAACATTTGCTGGAAACCATCCAATAGCTGATTTTAACCACTTCTTTGACAGTGGTGGACAGTAACGAAGTAGTTTTACTTCGTTACTGTACTTAAGTACATTTTTCAAGTATCTGTACTTTACTGGAGTAGTTTTATTTTGAGTAACTTTTACTTCACTACATTCCAAAGCATAAGATCGTACTTTTTACTTCACTACATTTCATAAAACTTATCGTTACTCCTAATATATCACATGCTCCGAGATGCAGAAGCGGTGTCTGATTCATGAACGAACTGACTCTTTTCAATGAACCTTTTAAATCGGTTCACAAATTGCACCAAATGATTCATTCACGAATTGGAATGATCCGATTGCAGCTGTTCTCGAGTCGACAACTCACTGATTCAAATGATCTGTTTAGTGCGAGTCTCCAGTGAACTGAATTCACAAGAAAGAACCGGAAGATCTTGTGAGCGCGCGCGCGTCTGAGGCCCTGTCCACACGAACGCGGTTATTTTTCTAATAAAATAAGCTTTTTCTACGTGGTTAGGCCATTTGTCCACACGCAATCGCTGTACCAGTTCACTGAAACCCAACATTTTTGAAAACGCCTGCCAGGGTGAAGATTTTCAAAAACGCCGGTTGCAGTGTTATCGTGTAGACAGCGAAACCAGAGTTTTTTCAATCGGGATACTGCAGACAGGGAGATACTCCAAAATGGGGCGTGAACCCCAAAAGTGGGTAGAACCTCCAAAATGGGGCAGGGTCTCCTTGCGCAAAGACTTTCACCATTGGCTCTGGCTTCAGCTAATAGTTATTGACTTAAATTTCAAAATAAAACTTTATAAATTAAACAATGTTTCTAGTTCATCTAAAATAAAATATGCTATATAAATCAATATTCTCCGTGAGAGCAGAGCCCAAAGCTCATGGCCAGTGGTGTTTGGACTGGAGTTTGAACCTCTGCTTAATGATATTAACGGGAATCACACACGAGCTCTCCCGCGAGCCGTCCCGCAGGGGAAATATTTTACTCTACTGCTCTGTTTTAAGCAACGGGGGCATCCTGGGGCTCTAAATTCCCAGGATAGGAGGGAGTATTGATGCTGGGTGCAACTAAAAAGGTGCCATTGTCCGGTGAGGTCCGGTTGGAGAGTTACAGAACGATTCATAATGCATAATCTTATTAACTGTTTATCTCCAGAACTGCAACTTTCTTTACCACGCTATTCATAGCCAATCCCGCCGTGCAGTCAATTTCACTAGCTAAGGTTAGGGTCAGGTGTGGGGTAGGGTTTAGGGCAGGGTTCCTCAAATCTTGCCCCGGAGGGCAATGCGCACTGTGCTAGAGTGTAGCTCCAACCTGATCAACCGCACCTACCTGTGATGTTCTAATGGATCTGAAGCATTATAGCATGCTCAGGTGTGTTTGATTAGGGTTAGAGCTAAACTCTGCAGGAAAGTGGATCTCGTGGGCCAGATTTGAGGATCCCTGGTTTAGGGGTTACCATTTTTTGTAGTATAGTGTAGGAAATCAACACTTTAATTGACACAACCAATAAAATCTTTGTGGGGTGGAGTTTGCACTGAAGTGGATTGGGGGGGAAATTGCGCATGCGTGTCATGTGCTTGTCTGTCAATGGGAGGAAGCCACACCTTATTTTGGAGCTCCCACCCCGTTTTGTAGTTCCCGCCCCCATTTGGAGATCTCATGGCTGCAGTTATACCCTTCTCGAGTTTTTCCAAGTAGATATAACTGCAGATCGGAGATCTCCAAAATGGGGCGTGAACTCCAAAAGTGGGCAGAACCTCCAAAATGAGGCGGGGTCTCCTCTCGCAAATACTTTCACCATTGGCTCTGGCTCCAGACAATTGTTATTGACTTTCATTTCAAAATAAAACTTTATAAATTGAACATTGTTTCTAGTTAATCTAAAATAAAATATGCTATACAAGTAAATATTCTCAGTGAGAGCAGAGCCCAAAACTTGTGGCCAGTGGTGTTCGGACTGGATTTTGAACATCTGCTTCATGATGTAAACGGGAATCACCCATGAGCTCTCCAGCCAGCCGTTCCAGCGCAGCGCAGGGGAAAGATTTTACTCTATCGCTTTGTTCTATGCAGCGGGGGCGTCCCGGGGCTCGAAATTCGCAGGGTAGGAGGGGGTAGTGATGCTGGGTGTAACTAAAAAGGTGCCATTGTTTGGTGAGGTCCGGTTGGGGAGTTATGGAACGATCTCATATCGCATAATCTAATTAACTGTTTATCTCATGAACTGCAACTTTCTTTACCACGCTTTTCAGCGCCAATCCCGCCGTGCAGTCGATTTCGCTGGTTAAAGTTAGGGTCAGGTGTGGGTAGGTTTAGGGGTTAGCATTACTTGTAGCATAGTGTAGGAAATCAACACTTTAATTGACAACCAAAAAAATCTTTAGAATCAGCTGTGGGGCGGAGTTTGCACTGAAGTGGATTGGGGGAAAAAGTGTGCATGCGTGTCATGTGCCTGTCTGTCAATGGGAGGAAGCACACCCTATTTTGGAGTTCCAGCCCCCATTTGGAGATCTCCAGGCTGCAGTTATACCCTTCTCGGTTTGGAATTGGAAGTCGCGCCTGAGGTGTTAGTCTCTGCCACTGGAGACTTTTTCAGGGCTTACGGATGGCCAACAAGCTTACGTTTGGGATTATATAGCCACATGATGTTTGCATGCTCTGACGGCTCCATTGCATGCGTTGGCATTTTCTGGGACAGAGATTTTTTTTAAAGGGGTTCATATGATGCGATTTCAATTTTCTTTCTCTTTGGAGTGTTACAAACTCTTGGTGCATAAAGAAGATCTGTAAGTTGCAAAGACTAGTCTCAAATCCAAAGAGATATTCTTGATAAAGGTTAAGAGTCAGCCACACCTACCTAAAACCGCTCGTTCTAACACGCCCCCACATACATACGTCACTATCTGGGAAGATTTGCAAAACGCCACCCAAATGTTCACGCAAAAAAAACTTTTATTCTCGCTGTAGTATTGTAGTTGCCGCCGCAATGTCGTGAAGGTGCTGTGTGTTTCGTTTGTGAAAGCGAAACTACTTTGTTTTTGTCTTCCAAAAGAGGACGATATCTGTTTCGTCATGCCCGGAGCTGATCCGTGCTGGTTGCTGAGGCAATACAACAACTTTGCGCTGTCCAGCCCGGGGTCGTCACATGTGGTGGCAGCAAGCCTTTTCGTCGAATCCGCGGCCACGCCGTTCTCAAGCCACGCCTCTGATCCGCTAGCCCTAGGGCCGGTCCTCACTTTAGACCCCGCCCTCTGCTACTCTAGGCGCCCGACGCTCCTCTAGGCAGCCGTTGTGTGGATGCTGTGTGTTTTGTTGTGGAAGCGAAACTACTTTGTTTGGCTTTCAAAAAATGGACACGACTAGAAATCAATGATTAAGTTGTATTTACAACACTGTTACAGAACACTTCAACCGAAATATTCAGATGTTTGCAGCACATTTTATGGAGGACTGTTACTGATCCTGGTAGAGTAGACTACAATGAACTCTGTTCTGACTCACAGACTGTAAGTAGTTTAATATTTAAGAGTTTGGCTATTTTTATATTTAAGCGAGTTTTTGGCAGGTGTAGAGTAGGCTTGTTGTTATAATTTCTCCGATCAACAAATGCAAACTTGGTGTTATGTTTATTGACGGCGCGTGGCAACGTGTAAAAAAGACAGTATTAAGTCCTTATACCATAAGTATGTCCCCACTGGATGTTTTTTTTTTTACAACACGAATGCCTCGTGGATATGGGTGTCATGTGTTTGATCATCGCTCTGGCCTGACAGGGCTCATACCAATATGGTAAGGGCGTACATTTCGTCACACGCTTGAGGTATCGGTCAATATAACGCACGGGATAGTGGCCAATCACAGAACACTGCTTTTCAGACGATGAGCTGTGTAAAATCGATGCATTTCGAAAGGTGGGGGCCTAGAGGAGAAAATATGTTACAGTATGTGGAAATATGTGTTTTTGAACCTTAAACGCTAAAACATTTCCTTACACCAAACACACAAAATATGTCTTTTTAAGCAACATCATATGACCCTTAAAAAGGAAGGAAAAAACACCGTTTATAAAAAAAAATACCCATGTACGTGTGGACATGGCCTCTGCTGTTAAAAGTAAGTTACTAATGTCAAATTTTAGGATTAATTATCGTAACTGAAAATCATATTTAGGTCAAAGCTGTCAGTTGTTTGTGACCTAAATCTGCTGTAAAGGGTGATCTGTTTAAGCCCATTGAAATGCTTGAATGCAGACACATTAACATCAGAGTCTCTATGTTTAGGTAAAAAAACATTAAAATAACAGATTAAATAAAATAACTCATGCATGTTCATCTTTCCCGCTGCTGTAACGTTAGCAGTTTTACTAAAACTTTTACTACTTATTTAGCCCTATGTGACGTCTATTTTTATATTGTTTGTCAACACACATAGCCTAAGTTACTATGTATCTGGATCAACTAGCAGAGTAGACAAATATAAATGTTTATTCATAACCATGCTGAAAATAAGTCAAAAATGTTAGCTGATACTAACTGTCTAGCTTGCTGGTGCTAAATTGAATTAGTTTTTTAAAAAATTAATTCCAAATATTTTTATTCAACCACCTAGATAGATTACATCTGAGGGAAATAGAAGGATGTGATGTTCAGAACACGGTAACTACAGTAATTATCAAAGTGGGAAGTGATGCCCTCAGGAGGCATTTGGCCAGGGGTGTTTTTACACCGAAGACAAGGTTTGAGAAGACAAAAATCATTATGAAAATATAATTATATTTTCCTTATTATATTCATTATTTCCTTATTGGTTATTTTGGGAAAATCCCAGGTATTTTGAGCAGTAGGATTGTAAAAAATATGTGCTAATATAAAATTAAATGATAAAAGTACCCAATATAAAACTGCAAAATAAACATTCATCTATCGGTACTTTTAACTTAAGTATATAAACAATCAAGTACTTTTGTACTTTCACTCGAGTAAAATTGAAAACTGAGTACTTTTACTGGAGTAATATTTTATTATACGGATCTGTACTTTTACTCAAGTACTTAATTTGTGTACTTCGTCCACCACTGTTCTTTGGTTAGCATCTAAAGTCTAAAAGAACAACAGTGTTTTTCTGCATTCTGTATGATAAGGGTCAAACTACTAAGCAACGACCTGTCTGCCAAACAAGACCTCTCCCTGTTGCTTCTACACTGCTTTTCAAAACTATAAAAGGACCTTTGGATTCATTGTGGACTTACATTTCCAATGAAATGCCTGTCAAAACTGAAAAAGGACAGCACATTGTTCTAAATCGCAAAGCTGAAATAAAAAGTGCTGAATGTTCCTCAAAGCGCATTTCTTACCGGAAAGATCTTTCACATCATAGTGGTGTTTATGAGTCAACAACAAAGAATCACTGGCCAACACCTTTCATCTCCTCTTGTTTGGCGTAGGTGTATTCATAATGTTCTCACAGCATGCAATCCAAATTTCAGCACGGTTCTGCAACAAGACAAAGCTTGTGTTTACTTTCAATTTACATATGAGCTTTGATTTCCGGTAAACCAATAGTACCTCTAGGCTTCTAATGGATCATAGTGGTATTTGGACCAAAAAGCAGTAGAATTTTCCACCCCACTAATACCACAAATTGCTGTATTATTTATTACCTTCACACCAGTTCTCTGTGTGTAAAGTTGGCAATCGAAAAACACTGAATGCATTAATCATCCAGATTTTCTTGCTCTGGGTGATGATGAATTCTGTGAATGCATCATCAGCCAAGCAGATGTCTTTGAGGCCAGCTTGCATTTGTGTTAAAAAAAAAGCACGCAAGTCCGATGACATACTCCACTCAGCACTCCATGCTGTTTTTACAGATTATGATTTAAATATTTCACTGTTTACAGCAACACAATATCTCTGCTGTCACAGTGGCCAAGAGTACATTTTAGCCAAAAATAAAATGTCACATCTGGATCCAGTAACCAGCTCCATGTCTATGTATATACAGTGGAATTCAAAACTCTGAGAATACATTGACAATCTGGGATTCAAAATCTCACCCTGGAAATAAGCCGAATGTGTTAGCATTCTTTAATGTATATGTACACTAGTTCAAATATTTGTGGTAAGCACAATTTAATTTATATATTTTTATTCATTTATTTATTTTAGAAATTAATACTTTTATTCACCAAGGATGCAACAACGTGATCAAAAATGACAGTACAGAGTACAGTTACAAAATATTTATTTTTATTCAACTTTTTGTTCGTTAAAGATTCCTGAAAAATTATGTACCAAGGTTTCCACAAAAATATTAGACAGCACAACCTTTTCCAACATGGACAATCATAACCAAATCAGCATGATTATAAGAATGATTTCTGAACAATCATGTGACAATAACGAAGGGAGAAGTCATGCTGAATATTCAGCTTTGAATCACAGGAATAAATAACATTTTAAAAAATATTAAAATGTTAAACTCCACCAATACTTTGGTGAGCACTTTACATATATAGCATTATTTTATATACACTACTGGTCAAAACTTTGGGATCAGTAAGATTTTAATGTTTTTTAAATAAGCCTCTTGCTCAGCAATACTGCATTTATTGATCAAAAATACAGTAAAAAAAGTTAATATTGTGAAATAGTATTACAATTTGAAATAACGGTTTCTATTTTAATACTTGATTTAAAATACTCAAAATATTTTTGGAACCTGTGATACTTTTTCAAGAAGAAAAATTTTAAAATTAGAGCATTTATTCAAAATAGAAATCTTTTCTAACAATATACACTACCGTTTAAAAGTCAGAAAGTTTTTTTTTTTTTTTAAAGAAATTAATCCTTTTATTCAGCAAGGATATGTTAAATTGATTTTTTTTTTAAATGCTCAAAGACTTAAATTGTTATAAAAGACTTCTTTTTTTGAATAAATGCTATTGTTTTTAACTTTTTATTCATCAAAGAATCCGTGAAAAAAAAAAAGTATAACAGGTTCCAAAAAATGACAATAAGATACGATTCTTTGTTTTGATAAGGAAAAAATGCCTCTTGAGGATATGCAGAAATTTTTATTTCAGCTGCGAACTTTACAGAAAAGGTTATTATTTTTTAAGTGTTTATTTTTTTTTAATTTTAAAAATCCATAGTACAACATTGTAACATCTGTCCATCTCTGCTAGTGCCAAGGAAGAACTGCTTGTACGGGTGACAAGAAAAGAAATGCTGGAAGGAGATCACCCAGATTTAATCGACGATGTGGTCATCGTCAGAACCTCAGCGAGACAGATGATGCCTCCGGAAAGGCTGGCGTGTGGGGGCATGTAAACATCTAGGGGGGAGGGTGGGAGGCGCGCTGATCTGTAGCAGGGTAATGACCAGTCAGAGGAGGAGTTCATGTCACAGTGATGTTGAACCGTATCAGTGTCAGATGCACAGGAGACATCTGGGAAGATGTGGAGTGTATGATAAACAAGGCTGATATGACCAGTGGGCAATTGATCTCTCTATCATATCTTTCTCCCTCTCCTGTCTTTTCTCATCCCCTCTTTGCCTATCTTTAGCTTTCATAATGGGCCTCATTTATGAATTCTTTCCCTATATATGGAATTTGGCCCTGAATAAAAGGCATTAATAAAATGCTGCTTTCACATTTACAGACATTTTTGTCAGACACCTATTCCTTCTGGCCCATCAACCACAGTTTAGAATCCTCCACACATAATTCAATCTTTCTTTCTGTAATTGAGCTATTCTTAATCAGAAAAGGCCAGTAGTTCATAAACCAACAAATCTGTACATCACACATTAGGCAATGCATAATGCAGCACACTGTAATAAGAAATTACAGTACATTTGTAAAGAGTCATCAGAGCAGTATTAATATTCATATCTTTGCATTTATTATTTTTTAAGAATTTTATAAATTAATAGTTATTCCTTCCACCATGGACACTTACATGTTCCAGGGCAGGAACGTGAAAAGATTCCGCAGCAAGATTTATTTATATAATCAATTTTTATCACATAATGTTATTGAACAAAATACATGTTTTAGATGTGGTGTAAATTATATTGTTTAACCCTTTTTGGTTAATAAAAAAAAACTGTGTGGTTTGTCCACTGTTAGACATTGCTTATAAATAAATTAATAGTGTGAAAAGTTTATTTTCTAAAAGGCCAAATGGCTAAGAGTGCCCACAGTTTTACACCCTAATATGCATATCGCTGCAGAATGTTAATAAAAGTTAATATAAATGATCAAATCCATTACTGCACTGATTTTCATGCATACACAGTCTTCTAAGGTGCCTGCATTTCAAAATTTTCATTAAAATTGTTCTTCTATTTCTGAATATTATTTAAACAAACAAGATTAGGTGGGTGCATAAAAATATGCTAATCTTTAAAACTGCATGAACATTAATTAAACTCCAATGCAAACCAGTTACTTATAAACATGTTTGTCATCTTTCATAAATGAGTGCCACTACAACTATGTCCAGCTCTCTCAAATTCTCCTACATCAAATTTATATTTTTATTCTCCTCCATTTCTCTTTCAATGCAAGCCCTTACCATAACCAGACAAGAGCCTTTTAGTAATTTTTCATGAGTGCTGGATTGAAGTGTTGTAGTATATGTATGCGTTTGTGTGTAAAGGAAAGAGAGCAAGAGAAAGACAGAATGTGACGGGGACAGACAGAGAGGAGTCCTGTAATTACACCCTAGTCAATTAGTGTGACATACGCTGACAGAGACACCACACAAAACAAAGCTTGTGGCCACAGGCACAGTTTTGCCTTACTAGTGCAGATCAAATTAATAGTGTCCTTGTCAAGGCAAGTTATTGTATTATTCCCATGGAGAGAAATTATGAGGCTTGGCAGAGATCTTGTATGATTGTTGGCATGAATGTACAGCAACAGGCGAATGATATTGAATTTGGAATATGAGTTACCAATATCCATGACTTACCAATCATTTGAATAATCATGTTCTTTGATTGTCCTTAATGTATTTAAATGATATTTATAACTACAGATAAAGCAATACATAGGAAAATTCCATCTTTATTTGGCCTTTTGAGATGCCCGTCATTGGCCAATAATCGGTGCATAATAGACATTTTCTGACATCAAAAATGTGTGCATTTTCAGTATATATCAGAAAATAATCAATTTAATCTAATACAGTTTGTGTACATGCCTTGTGTTTTGACCAAATTGTATTATATATGGTATGGTTAAAAGTTTGGGGTCAGTAATTATTATTATTATTATTTTTAATTACAGTTTTAGTTTTATTAAGCGATGAAGCAGTAAAATGATCAAAAGTGACAGTTAAAAGATATTTACAATGTTACAAAAGATTTCTGTTTAAAAAAAATTTGGTTCTTTAGAACTTTCTATTTATCAACGAATCTTGAAAATAAAAATGTATCACGGTTCCCACAAAAAAATATTATGCAGTTGTTTTTAACTGATAAAAAAAATAATTTTCTTGAAAAAAATACCTCTCGTTTGTTATGCATTTGAATGATTTCTGAAGGGTTATGTGACACTGAAGACTGGAGTAAAGATGCTGAAAACTCAGCTTTGCCATTACAAGAAAATTATTTGAAAATATATTGAAATAGAAAACTGTATATTGTAATAATATTTAACAATATTACCGATTTTACTGTATAGAACAAATAAATGCAGCCTTGGTGTCTTTCAAAAACATTTACCAACCTCAAACATTTGAAATGCAGTGTATGTAATCACACAGGTGGTTACCCTCAATACCTACTTTTTTCAGGCCTGGAATTCACAATTTAAAACTCCGACATTCTCTGGTCTTCTGTTGGAACCCTGGTTACAAAAACATGCATTTTTATCTATTTTAAGCAACTGACATTGTAAAAAGAATCTAAAGACTGATCTGAAACATACAGAGAGGAAAGCTCTTTTGATATAACAAAGCTGAAAAAATAAATGTACAGCATTTCACAGTAACTTATCTCCACGTCACTTTGTATTTGAAACCGTGCTAACTTGAGATAAGTACTCATGATCCTGTGGAGGGGGGTGATCTTTAAGGCTTACATCCTGGCAGAAAGGTGTTAAGCGTTCCTTCATGCTCACCTTTTCTACCTAATCAGGATCGTCAGACTTCTTGCACACTCGCTGGATTATGAGGGATTTCAGCATCACTACACTAAATAAATGGGGTCTAGTCCAGGTGAATGAGCAGAAGTGTGTCTGGCCAACGCTTTCTCGCTTCAAGCCAAAAGGGTTTGGATTAATGAAGACGAGTCTGACTCTCCTTAACTCCCGCCCTCCTTCCGCAGACGCCTATAGGCTCATTACAGGATGAAATGTCAAGGGGTTCTGAAATATTCAATGAGCAGGGACAGATATCCAAGTCAAGACCTGGAACATGTCACTGATGCTGAGAGGGAAAGAGACATATAAGGCAGGTGGCATGACACGGAGGTACAGGCCTGTGGAAATGGCTAGGATCAGACTGTCGGGCTGCTGCAGAGCCAGAGGAAAACAGAGAAGCAATCTGACAGCTGGGCTTGCTGACCTTTATTAATAGGGACTAATAAAGACTAGCAGCCAATTCCAGCACAATCACCACTGGTAAAGCTTTAACCAGGAGGGTCTTGAAAAGAATTGGTGTTAATGAGGAGAATTTGTTGCTTGACAAGTGATGAATGTCCACTAGACATAGACCTTTAGCAATAGCAATAAAGGGATAGTGCACCCAAAAATCAAACTTCGGTCATCATTTACTCACTCTCATGCGGTTCCAAACCTGAATTACTTTCTTTCTTCTGAGGGAACACGAAATATGACTTTTTTTTTTAAAGATATTTTGAGGAATGTTTAAACTGTTGTCCTTACAATGAAAGTCAGTGGGGTCCAAAATGATTGACTTGGACAATCAAGTCCATTTCATTGAGCTACTTTAGTTGGATGATTAAATTAATATACTAAGGATAAGGATTTTTAAATTCATTTCGTGTTAGTCCAACTTAATTTAGTTTATTAGGCATTAGTGTCACTATACCATCAATAGCATAGGTTAGCATGACTTTATTATATGTAATATTTACCTCAAAGTTTACCTTATGTAATCCATGGCCTACGTCCAAGCTCCACTCTTCAGCACAATAGTAACTAAGAATGCGAACAAAAATATAATCTGCACTAAATTTCTAACACAATTGAACAATGAATATAGTTTTTCCTTTTACTCAAAGGCACCTTGATTTAAATATTTACTCACAAAATGGTCTCATGCAAAGCATGTTGGGAAGTATATGATATAGAATTAAAAGTGTATAATTTAAAAAGTTATGACAGCAAAAATTATTTGGATTGCTGCAGCACAAGTACTTCCATTTTACAAATCAAAGTGCATTGAACTTTATGAAATTCAGTTATAAGTTTTGATCAAATGCTCAAAAGTTGTGTTGATTTAGCGTCTCTTAATTACATTGAAAAAGCAGCAGCAAAAAAAAACATTTTTCAATGTTAAACAAATTTTCATACAGGCCTGGAACAACATAAAGGCGAGTAAATAACAGGATTCTCATTTTTGAGTGAACTATCCATTTAACTACACTTTTGGCTAACCTTTTGGTTTACCTTGGTTGACTTATACAAGATCTAAAATAGATCAATACAAATTTTTGTGATGAAAAGCCTCCTTCTCTTCCTCCAAATATTGTAAGAGTATGGCTTATTTCAATCATAAGTTTATATCCATGGTTAAACATAGAATAGCATAATTCGCCCGTGAGAGGATAAGTGAATGAGGTGAATTACTTGCCTTGATTTTGGTGCGTTGTATTTCCTTGCCAGCCCTAGTTTCTGCACTACGTCATATTACGATCGTTCAGATTAATATGGTTTTAGACCTCCGAAAGGATAGTCCTTTTACTCTTAAAGGGGGTAATACAGAGCGATTTCAAGATTTCGTTCCCGCTTTCCTGTTGGGAGTGCTGTTTATTTATATGCTCTTTGGTTTGCAGAAAGAGATCTGTAAAGTTGCAAACATAAAGTCTCAAAACCAAAAGCTGATTCTCCTTTTACTAAAAGGTTAAGAGTAATCACCGCTTACCTAAAACGGCTCGTGCTATCCATCGCCCACCACATATACTACGGGGAACGGTCTGGGAAGATTGCAAAAGCCTCCCAATGTTCACGAAAGAAAGAAGGCGTAACTTTTATTCTCTATGTAGTATTGTGACGCTGCAGCCATGTCTGAAGGACGCTTGTGTGCTTCGTTGTGTGAAAGGCGCAACTATTTGTTGGTCTTCCAAAGAGGCGATATCCGCTTCGTCATGCCCTAGAATGATATTTGTGATGGTGTTGATGAGGGGAATCATCAACTTTCACATTGGACACAGCGGAGTTTCAAGTCCGCCTCAGCTTCACTCGATCCCGGCCTCAGCGCACAACTAAGACGGGGCTCCTCTCGCTAGGCTGGCTGTGTTTTCGGTGCCACTGATGATTCAAACGAGAGTGTTGGGCAATAGAGTAGCACTTATTGTTTGTCATTTCTACGATCACAAATGCAGACAGAGTTTTATGTTTACGCAGCGCGATGCAATGCAACGCAATGCGTAAAAAAAGTATAAGTCCTTATAATCAGTAATTATGTCCCCACTAAATGCAACAAATGCCTCGTTTTTGCCCTACCATACTGTGTGATGCCCTGTCTGGCCGGAGCGATGATCAAAAACATGAAAACCCATTATAAACGAGGCATTCGTTGCATCCAGTGGGGACATAATTATGGCTTATAATGACTTAATCGTTTTTTTTTACGCGTTGCATCGCACCACATAAACATAAAACCATATCTGCATTTATGATCAAAGAAATGACAAACAACAAGAGCTACTCTACACTGCCCAAAAAACTCGCTTTATTAAAATATATATATAAAAAAATATATATATATAAAAACTCTTTAAATATAAAAAAATTTTCTTACAGTCTTTGAGTCAGAACAGTCGGAATTGTAGTCTACTCTACCAGAATCAGGAAACAAACCTCCATAAAATGTGCTGCACACAATCGGAATATTGGGTTTGAAGTGTTGGAACATGTTGTAAACTACAACTTAACCAACTGATTCTAGCGTGCCATTTTGGGAAGGCAACAAAGTAGTTTCGCTTTCAACAACGCAACACAGGGACAACGGTGGCTAGAGTGGAAGGGGGCGGGAGGCGGCCCTAGAGTGGCAGAGGACGGGGGGATAGAGTGAGAACGGACGGGCGGGGCTAGAGTGAGCAGAGGTTGGCGGGCTTTGAGCACGGCGCGGCGGCGGATTAGAGACTAGGAGCGTCCGAGGGCTTGCTGGCAACCACATGGGATGACCCGGGCTGGACTCGCTGCGTCAACGGTGAAAGCCGATCGTGATCCACAGCGCAAAGTTGAGCATTTCCCTCAGCGAGCAAGATGATCGGCCTCGCAGGCATGACGAAGCCGATATCGTCCCTTTGGAAGGCCAAACAAGTAGTTTCGCTTTCACAACTAAACAAACAGCGTCTCCACGACATGGCAGCGGCAACAACAATACTACAGCGAGAATAAAAGTTACGCTTCTTTCTTTGTGTGAACATTGGGCGGCGTTATGCAAATCTTCCCACACCATGACGTAGACATGTGGGGGCGTGTTAGAACGAACCGTTTTAGGTAGGCGTGGCTGACTCTTAACTTTTATAAATAATTTCTCTTTGGATTTGATACTTTAGTCTTTGCAACTTTACAGATCTTCTTTATGCACCAAGAGCTTGTAACACTCCAAAGAGAAATTTAAAATTGAAATCACATCATATGACCTCTTTAAAATATTTATTTGTGATTGCAAAGCTGAATTTTCTTCAGTGACTTCAGTGTTACACAATCCTTCAAAAATCATTATAATTAAGAGTTATGCTGCTTAATGAAATCATGATCAAGTTTTCACAAATCTTTGATAAATAGAAAGTAAAAAAAACATTGTAATTACAGTTACAAAAGACTTGTCACCTTTGATCAATATATTTATCACTTTTGGTGTGAGATTACGGATCATGAGGTAAAATATAGCAATACTTTTGCAACAGATTTTGTTTTTCTCACCCTTATCAATTACGAGTCAATATTGTGCAAACTAAATGTTAAATTATTTTGATCAGTATTAAATTGGCCAACCCACTCTCTGGACATCACCATTTACTGTTATTAAATACCCATATCTGATGAACTAAAGGCTATTTGGTGGTAATGCCAACAGAATCAATCAAATCTTTGGCAAACATATCACACAGATGTAGAGAGCAGTGCACAGTGGCACAGTGACATATCTGTACTTGTACCAGGACTGTGTGGATAAAGAACGTGGATATATATATATATATACATACACCAGCACACACACACACATATACATACACCCGCCTTGACTTCAATGAGCACTCTGAAAGAGAAAAGGAGAAAAGAGTGAAGAAGCCGTTTCTACAGCTTGTGCCTGTGAGAATCAAATCTTTTTTGGTGCTACTTTTGCACACTCATTCTGGCACACGAACACACATGCTCTCATATTTTTTGTGTTTAGTGGCTGATGATAAAACAAAGTTGCTTTTGCTGATGGCAAGATGGGCCTAGAGGTGAGGGCATGTGCTTTACACAAGTCAGCTTTATACACTCTCTCTACATACACACACACACAAATTTTCCCACACTGGCACTCTTTCGCCTGAAGGATTGTGTGCAGTACCTCTCTATATATTCCTCTCTCTCTTCCTGCCTCCCACATTCTGTCTTTTTGTTTCTGGCCCATTACTTCTTTCTCACCTCACACTGTCTCTCCGCTGCGATAAAAATCACAACATAGTAATGACCAGACCGCCTCCCCCCACTTTCCCACACCACACCCCCAGCTTTCTCCATCTCTCTGCTACATAGATTAATCTGGGCTAACACAAACTAGCACTTTATAATGAGTGTTCCTCCAGGGGGCTGGTCAGGGGGGCTTATCCAAAGAAAAGCGATTCTTTTTCCCTGTATTTATGCAGCAGACAGAGCAGATTGCTCTAGCACGTCTGCCACTCGCCATACGCCTTATGAAGGAAACTTGCAAGGATGGCCCAGGATTCGCTTCCTGAATTCCAATGCACATGTGTCACATGCGTTTATTGTCCCTAAACCCTCTTATCTAGGCTTTCCTTTAGCCTGGTAATGATGTCGCCCAACTGAGTGAGGCTCAATGCACATAAAAAAATAATAAATGAAGAGAAGAGGGAGGTTGACCCACTCTGAAGGGCTTCCCCTACAGCTCAGCCCAAAAGAAGCTGAACAACCTGGGACACTGTGGACCACTGTTGCTACGTGAGACAGTGGTGTGTCAATACCAAAAGTGCACACACACGTGGTAACATGCCCACCCCAGGAGAGTCCATAAGACATCTCAGTTAACGTCAGCAGTTTCACTCAACAAAACAAAAAAACAAAAAAAAAAACACAAACAAAAAAAAAACATTTACTCACCCTCGTGTAAACCCAAATGACTAATTTATTGTGAAGCAAAAAATATATTTTTTGTTATATATACACACATTTGATACATTGACAAATTGATCGTTTTTAAATTTACATAAACAAATAAAGACTATTGAAGTAGTCTATAAGACATACTGTGCGCTATGTTCAAAGTCGTCTGAAGCTATACAATGCCTTTTACTAAGAAAACAAAAAGCCGTCCACATACCAAAACCAAATATCATTATTATTCACATATAGTCTTCCTGTTCAGTCAGCTAGAAAATTGAGTCTGTGGGTTCATATTTGAGAATGAATCAGTCAGATCAGGGAACAAACTGTTTAGATTATCAGTGAATAAAGATTACTTCAGAAGATCTCAATATAGCGTACAAATTGTATTGACAACTTTAATGGTGCTTAATGGAGATATGCTAAGATTCATTATAAACTTAATAGAAAGAATATATGTATTTTACATTTTTATGCATTTTATCCAAAAGCAACTTACATTCATTCTTAAAATAAAGGTTTTATTGGCATCTATGTTTCCATTAAGAACGTTTAACTTCAGTGGAATCTTTCCATTGGACAAAATATTCTTTATAGTGGAAAAATATACACATTTTATCAGTTCATGGAATCCCTGGGAACTGAACTCATGGCCTTAACGTTGCTAGCACCATGCTTTTGAGCTAGACGAATGTATGGGAAAAAATTTGGGTGAATAAATATTAACATACTTTTTTATTTTTGGGTGAACTATATTCCTTTAAAGGGGTCATATGATGCAATTTAATTTTTTCCTGTCTCTTTGGAGTGTTACCAAAAGAGGTAACGATATCCGCTTCGTCATGCCTAGAGCTGATCTGTGCTGGTCGCTGAGGGAATACATCAACTTAGTGCTGTGGATTGCCGGCACATTTTATGGAGGACTGTTTAATGATCCTATGTCCCCACTGGATGCAACAAATGTTTAGTTTGTAATGGGTTTTAATGTTTATGTCTCGTCGCTCTGGCCGGGACACGGCATCAACAGTATGAGAGGGCAGTAACATTTCCGTCAAACGCTTGAGGTATAGAGTATATGTCGAACATCACCTGACCAAACCCGGAAAACAGGTCTCATTGCTTCCGCTTGTCGGAGAACGTGTTAACAGCCGTATTAAATAATAGCGATATCTTTGGACTTTTAAGATAAACAGTTAAACTAGCTAGCTGTTTTTATTGTTGACATTTTATTCAATTTTTATATCTAAATGTGAAAAGAATTAAAAAAAAAAACTTTTAGGTATCAGTCCGCATATGTGATGGACATCGGTTATGATCATCATTGGTATCTACTCTGAAGGCATCTTGAGTAAAACTGCTTCATATTTAAATTAAGATATGCAAAACGCTGAACCGGAAGCGACAGACCGGTCTAACAGAATACGGAAGTCTGTTGCGCATAAACCCTATTCGGCCAATCACAATGCAATGGATAGCTGGCCAATCACAGCACACCTCGCTTTTCAGACCGACGAGCTTTGTAAAAATCGACGCGTTTCAAAAAGGCGGGGCATAGAGGAGAAACAATAATGTACAGTATGTGGAATTTAATGTGGGTTTTTTTACCTTAAACCGCATAACCATTTCATTACACCAAATACACAAAATAATTTTCTTTTTAGCAGCATCATATGACCCCTTTATTCTTATGATATCATCTATAAAGCACTCTGATAGAGAGTATCTGTTAACAATGGAATAAATTAGTTGCTATGCTGCATGTAAAACCAGCTAATTAGTCTGTTTAATATGCATCCATCTTTTCCAAAACATCTCAATGTGATTTACGGTCTATTACTGTTGAATTCCTTGTTGAGAAAAAAAGCATCTACCCCCACCCATTGCATATTAGCTTTAATGCACCGAATGCATCGTTTTCATGCTTTTAGAATGCAGTACACTAAGAGCACTAGCCATGTGACCCTTTTTAAAGACAACCTTGTAACTAGCTAATTGAGCTTAGCACAGATGGCACCTTGAACACTGGCCAACAAAAGAAACAAAACCAACAAATGAATGCTGAGGAGGGAAGAGTGCTATATGAAGCTAATACCTAGAAGTCAAATGGTCAAATCACTGGCAAAAATGGACCCTAATGAGAAAAGCTGATAAAAACAAGCCTGAAGCAAGAGGTTCTTTGCAGCCTTCCAGCTAATTCACTTCCACAGATGCACTACCATCCGTTGACAAGCTCCACAAAACACTGCCATGTATAAGACTGACGTTAATGTACTATTAAATCACAGGCATTCAGGATAATGCACCAGTGCCATAATCGAATAAAATCTTGTAGACAAGTTCGAGGACAACATCATGGAGATTCAGGAAATTGGCAGTGGCAAGGGTTTACAGAAGCTCCTCTTATCGTAACTGGCATAATAAGAATAGAATAGAAAAATAACCTGAGAGTGCCTTGTACAACCTCGGAGTCAGTAAAATGCAATATTATGACCATAACAATACGCAATACATCAGTTTCAGTACATTTCAGTACAAGGGGATTTCAGAAAATTTGCTGATAAACAGTAAAGGAGTCTGTAATGTACCAGCAGAGCTCTTGATTTGGGTCTTTGTTCTGTAATCTTCCCATGTTGCCACTGCAATAGGTCTGAATCTTTCATTGTTCATATATATATTTCACAATACTATGTTGCTCCACATTTGACAAAAAAAAAACTCAAGGAATATGCTGCATCTGTAGATATTTTACCATTTTTCAGAGGACAAAAGGGAAAACAAGTTCTATGTGTTTCTGTAATAAAGTCATCGGCAGAGATTTTCCATAGTGAAATCAAAACCTCATTGAGGCAGGTTTATTGAACAATCTTGGAATTTATGCACAAATGAAAGGATGATTCTACAAAAATTATTTTTATGCTAATATCAGGCTTAATCAGTGTCCAACAAGAACCTGAAAAAGTTTACCTAGTGCTGATGGTATAAGGTAGAGCTGGACAATAAACAATAGGATATTAGATCTCTATATTATATTACACAGCCCATGTCACTAATAAGTCTGCATGTTCTGTGGGAATGAGTGGTGTGATTTTGTCTACCACACAATCTCAAACACCTGTGATGCTCACAGTGTTTTCATCATCTGATGTCTCAATACATGAGGACATGAACACATATGAACTTCATCTCCAGAGCTACTCTGAGAGACACTTCATGAGATTTTCACCATTTCATTTGATTAAAACTACCATCAAATACACACTGAAACGCAAGGATCTTCACATAATAATAATATTGTGTCACTCTACTGTGTTGATGAACTCACACGAACATGATGATGATGGACAGTCTTAAATAAATCCACAGAAGGTAAATCCAAACAAAGAGAAGGCTTGCAACACACGTAACATCGTCGAGACCCGACAACAATGAACAAAAAGAGAGCAGACCAAATATATAAGCAGACTAAACTAATTAAATAACACACCTGAACAGAATGACAATTAACTCAATGAATGGAAATGGTGCAAAAGGAAAACAAAGTCCAAACTGATTGATACGGTGACAGATCGCCCCTTTCCCGGAAGGTGTAACCTCACGCTGAAGAGAGAAGGATGAGGCAGCAAGGAGGATGAGGAGATGGCGAAGGGATGCAAAGGGCAGGCATGCCATCAGAGAGATGCAGGAGGACGACGACAAACAAAATCCAGGGAGGTGTAGGTGGAGGAGATGACCAGGGAGGATCCTTGAGCGGGTAGGTGAAGACCCAGGCCATAGCTAGGACTGCACTCCATGGCGGCGTCACTGGAGGGAGGAGCTAAGGCGTGATGGAGTGACTGAGGAAGGAGGCGGAGCCTGAGGGAGGGCGGAGCAGTGGAGGGTCGGAGAGCAGCGGACAGCCCGCAAGTCCGCAGTGGAAGTGTGGCAAAGTCCAACCCAGGTGGAGCCGACTGACCGAGGGAGACCGGTGAAACCAAATGGCTGATGGTCCACACCGGAATCGAGGGTGGGAGGAGTGTAGGTGCATTAGTCTGGACGGCGGTACGGGGTGGAGGGAAGGTATCCGAGGCCGGAGGCAGAGCCACGGGATCCTCAGGTCCAGGAGACAAAGACTCCCGGCAGGCCCGAGATGGAGCCCCACCACTGAGAGGAGGTGACAGAGGGACTGACAGATGTACTGACAGGGGACGAAGATGACTGGACAGCAGGAGTGGCTGAGGACTGAGGAGAATGAAGAAATGCACAAAATCGAAACAAGAATAAAAAGTCTCTTAAAGCAGCTTGGGAGAGGAGGTGGGAAAGGGAGGCTGGGCAGGACCAGCGAATCAGACAGATGAACAGAATTATGCAGGATTAGGAGAAACAAAGTCTCCAACTCTCCAAACTGAAAAACAGTGTCCAAGCCCAGTAAACTCACTCTCAGTGGCAGGAGGGTGGGTGGGCCTCGCATCCATACCCTCGAATTCCATGAGAACTCCCTCCGGCACGTGTGGCGTTGCCGGCTCACACACCTGGTAAGACACGGTAATCGGCTCAGGCTCCAAGGTGATGGCAGGCTTAGTTGCTGCTTCTTGCGATGGCTGTTCCGTCGCGGTGGACTACGACAGACGCTCCGTGCAGCGGGCTATTGACTGGCTGTGCACTAGGTCTGCAGTGGGGCTGGTGACATCCTCAATGGTGAAGGCTGATCCACAAGAAACCAGCAACCCCTCCACAGTCGGCGAAGCTACCTCGAGGAGGTTTCCCGGACAACTGCATTCTAGTGGCGTTGTCAAGCCCCACATGTAGAAACGTGCAGAGGCAGTCATAAGGAAAGTGGTCTGGTGGGCGAGACTTAGAAATTCCTCCAGGTGCTCCTCGAGGAGGGAGCGATCTCCCTGCTCAAGGCACAGCAGGGTGACGGTGGCAAAATGATCCATGAAATATGAAAACAAAAAAACTAAAACACCGATCAAACGAAAACAAGGTAAAAGCATGCTGCTTCTATTTTACTTTAAGGTCGGGTCTTCTGTCAAACTACAGTGTTGATGAACTCACATGAACACGATAGGCAGTCTTAATAAATCCACAGAAATCCAAACACAGAGAAGGCTTGCAACACACATAACATCGACAATACCTGACAACAATGAACAGAAAGAGAGCAACTTAAATACAAAAGCAAACTAGGCCAATGAAATGACACACCTGAACAGAATGACAATTAATGGAAATGGTGCAAAATGAAAACAAAGTCCAAACTGAATGAAACGGTGACAAAAAGTAGTAGTAATAATAACAATAATTTTAAGGGATATCATACAACCAACATATTTTTCCAACTCTGTTTTAACTTACACAGTTTGTCAAATCTTATTTGACATTAAATAAAAATAATTTAAATTAATTGTTATATTTTCATTTGGTTACTTTTTACATGGTTAAAGTTTTATTAATTCATTTCATTAGACACCATTTTGAAGATAAATTTGTATTAATAAAACTTCACTTCAATCATAAAAATCCATATAAATGGATTTCATGGGGCACTAAACTAAAAGGTAGCTTACTTTGTGGAGTTTAATTGTGAACAAACAAGTTATGTTTACATTCATTCTCAAGGTCTAACAAACATGTGTAAAGCATTTCCTTCCCCGTTAATGGTAAATTAATATTGTGACAAATATTGATATAGTATGACATGGAAAGAATATATTGCAATAATATTTTGGCCACATCACCCAGCCCTATTATAAGGTACCAGACAGCCTTGAGGTGTTGTTTGTTTTTAATCAATCATGAATCATATGTATTTGTGGTATTTGCAGCAACGCAATCATACCTGCTGATTCAATACACATAACTCATCATGAAGCTGAACAGAACAGCATAACACAACCATAATACTGAAACCCTAGCAGATAAATAATTATGGTCAAAAGAGGATTCTATTATTTGCATTCTATTCTTGTACTTCATAGCATGTGAAAATGGTTCAAGAGTTATTTCTATATATTTTTTTCTAGCCTCAACTTCTGCATGGAGAAAGAAAAACAAGAAAATTACCTTTCTGACTCACAACAAACTCTAAAGTGGTGGTAAAACAAAAAAAGAGATAGAAAGAACAAACAAAAGAGTGTGTGCACGTGTGTGACTTGAAACAGAAGGTCCAGTTGTAGGAAGTGTATTAGAGCCCCTTTCATTGACCCACTCTGCACTGGAGTTGACAGATCTGAGACGTGCTCACCAGCTCCGTTCCTCAGTTTCTGGGGACTTCACTGGAATCTTTCTACTTCCTTAACAGTGTCTCGTGTAGCTGTCTTCATACATAGTATCATAGCCATTCAGTGGCATACTTGATTATATAGCAGTACAGTCCTCTCCAGAAAGACCGAGTTACAAAAGTGAAAAACAAAAGCTATTTAAATGGCAAGGTGGCTCTGAGGCAATATGCTTGATTTGTGTGGGTTATTGTAGGTGTGGTGTGTGTATAAGAGAGCACATAAACAGTCTTCCTCTTAGAAATCAGACATGAGTTTAAGAAATATAATTTGGAGACTGTCATCCATCAAACATGGAGGTTGTGCTTCTCATTGAAAGGAAACAAATAACATGTAGAAACAGTGAGATTTTTGCAGGGATAGGCTTTCTAAAATGCTTCGAATCCAATAAGATGCAATATATCACAACGATGTCACAAAACCAATAACAGACCTGACAGATGTGTCAAGAGCGGTTGTGATGTTCTGCGGTGACATCTCAGATCAAGAATAGAATGCGCTGCTTGAATTGCAGATTGCGATTTCTTCTCATGACACTCTATTTAGTTGCATTTACTAGAAAATAGCATCAATCTCAACCTTGAGATATGTTGAGAAATGAAAAATTCATGTTATTCTGACGGAACGCCTGAAATTTCCCAACGGATCTATGAATCCTGCACTCATAGAGGCACTCTGTAAGCTAATATAACTCTTGAAATACATGAAAACAAGCAAATCTGTGAGATTACATGCAAACGTGGATTGTAGTGTAGTCCATGAGACTATTAAGAGCACTGTGGGGTAGGAAAAACAAAACAAAAAAAACCCTCAAATGCCTGTATAAATAAGTAGGAAATCACAGGAAAATATTCCACTGCTCCAGGAATTCAATTACTTAATGCAAAACCATAAACCCACAAACTAGCTGCAGCTTACTCTCAATGTCTCTCAAACAGTGAATACATTTGACATTTTTATTCTTCATAGTATAAGGAAAATTGTGTCACTTAGTGTAATTTGCAGGTGTATTCTCTACTCCACAGCAAGAACCTAATGCACTTCACCAGTTTACAAAAACATGAATTGTTGGGGTAAACAAAGCAGTTGGACTTTAAAGTAAATTCAATTTATGTATATGACATACATTTGTTTGCATGTGATGACTGTATAAGAATGATGGGTAAGGCTGAATGCAGTAAAGCTAAATGGATTTCAGCACCATGGCCAGCTCAATGCAGCTCCACAGAGTCCTCAATGACTTCATTTAGAAAACCACTCACCTCCAATATCCGGCCGAAGCTTTTTGTCATACTCCTTTAGTAAGTTGTTTAATATTTGCGTTGCGTCTGTCTCGTGGGTTTTGGGGGCCAACATTTGATTCACAGTAACATCATCGTACTCATCATCCTCAGAAGCGACTGTTTGAGAACTGAAGAAATAAAAGAAAATGTATTCAACAGGTCACCACTGAGGTCTTTTTCTATGTTTCAACTTGTGTAAAGACACTTCATTAATCAATTGTTTTGAACAACAACTGCAATTGGTTAAACAACTGAAATTAATACATTTATGTCAGAATTAAAGAGTTACAGCAACCTGGAATAGCTTAAGGTTATTAGTCCCCATTTTATAACCTGCTAGTTTTTTGAGAGCATGGAGGACCAATTAGCAATCAGACAATTAAACCAATATGAAGGTAGAAACTATTTCACAATTGCACTCACATAAAAATGCCAGTTAAAGGCTGGGTTTCCTAAAGTACCAAACAGAACTTTACACACAAGTACAACAAGTTGTATTTATTCTCTATGGCATGTTTGCCAAAAGCATCATTATCCAAGTAGCATGTAAAAGCATTCATAAATTAGCCTATGATCACACATAAGTCTGTTACATGCAGATATGTCAACACATTATATTTAAGACTGTGCTAGACTCTCTCTTCCTTCAACAAGGGCAGGGTTCATATATGATCCAGTTGTCTTGTTTGTAGTCTTGTCTTCCATAAAAGAGTCACAAACTGCATGTTACATTCATTCATCTATACATACAGACACACACATTAATTAATTAATTTGTGTGTGTGTGTGTGTGCGCGTGTCTTAAAAAAAATAATCACAACAATCATCAATCACAAGCTGTTCAGTTCAGAACTGTTTAACAACTTTAAGCACCTCGACAATATAGCATGCGATTTCCACGTTTTGTCAGCATTTTCACCCTGTTTTCTGGTTTTAGGAAGACAAACTTTCGGACATACTTATTTCAGCACCATTGGAACTGACCGCTCCTGTAACGACGCACACATGCGTTATCTCTACCGTGAAATACGGTAAAACATCAGTTAAGATCAATTTAAAAGCGTGATTTGTAACGTTATCAGAAAACCCAGACAAACACAAATCACGCAGATTACACCCACAGAGATGCCGTTTGAAGACATGACAAGAGATCGAAGACTTTTACGAAAGCGCTGCGCCAAAAAAAACCTCCTTATGCAACGATTGAAATAACGATACAGAAAGTCTTCTAACTTCTTAAACAGCAGAAATCAAAAGACCTGTTCTTAAAGGTGCGTACATCACATCTTCATCGCCAGACTGGTGATATAGCCTATTATGTGGCATCAGGCTAGACTATGCATAAGAATTATTCTTATGAACAAATAATTGCTTTCAAGACAAAGAGGGTAGCATCGTCACTTACCATACACAAAACACTGACAGAAGAAAGAAGTAGAGGAACAATTTGGTGGACATGTTTTAGGTGAGATTGACTCCGTATTGAATGTGGCACACAGCACGGAGACTCTTCTAAGAAGGAAAAAAAAGTGAAACAGCTGCAGCCTTTTCTTCCAGGCTCAATTAAAACAGTGGCGAGTAGTCGATGTTATAGTCCAACGGGAACAGTAAGATCTCCTCGGCTAGTGTCCGGTGCTTAAAGTTCACTTACATTGACAATTAGCGGGATCAAATAATAGCAGAGCCCCTCCTGCTCCTTGAAGTTGCGCTGCTTTCGATTGCACCACCGGATACACATACTGACGTTCACAGGCAGAGCGCAAACTTCCAAAGTGGACACCTTCAAACCTCTAACGCATCCGTTAGTTTCTGCAAATTACGACATAAAAAACACAAAGTCTTCCTTCCCAGACGGAACTTGAGATCCTCTTCGGGTACATCTGGTATTTCAGAACATAAAAAACGTCAGAATGCTTCGAGGAGAGACATTATGAAGCGGCTGTTTACAGTGTCGCTATCAGCTAGGTAAATGATTACCGCGCGGACTGTGTTCGAAATGGAAATCTGCGCGTAATTGCTGTAATTACTGTGCACGGGCATTGATTCGCAGTGCGCAAGATGAGGGGGAAGAAAATGTCATCAACCAATTTGGAGTCGATTTAATTATTACAGGGTATTATTCAATGAATCAGACTATATACATCCCGATGTTTCTAGCATAAATATAGTAGCCTAACAAATACATTTTGCCATTTGCCGTACAGTGGAATGGCATTCGTCATTATTTCTTTTAACTATCCGAGTCGGATATACATAATCACTGCTGCTAATTTAAGCTTATATCCATAAGTTGTCCTCGCATTGTTATGTTTGAATGTGAGCAGGTGCACATATGCAGTACAATATTTGAGAGACAGCGCCGACATTTATCACCACAGGCAGCTCCCAGTCGCCTACGCACTTTGGAAAAAAACACAAGCCCCTTTCTCTCTAGCTTTGCTCTGCGTGTTGTGAGATTTTTTCCTCTAACTTCTCTCTAGAACAGGGGTGGCAAACTCAATTCCTGGAGGGCCGGAGCCCTGCAGAGTTTTGTTCCAATCCTGCTCCAACACAAATGTAGTTTTCAAATAAGCCTGAAGGACTTGATTAGTTGGATCAGGTGTGTTTAAGTAGGGTTGAATCTAAACTCTGCAGGGCTCCGGCCCTTCAGGAATTGAGTTTGACACCCCTGCTCTAGAAGGTTCAATGTCTGTGGTACTATAAACACGCCAAAGGCAAATCTACTTTTGATTATGTTATAGTCCTTTGTCATTTTGGATAAAATTTTAATATAATAATAAATTGGTTTATGAGTTCAATTAAAGTCGAAGTGTATGTTTTGCGACAAGCATTACCCAACGTAATTATCAAATTGCGATTGTTTTTCAACCCGCGGTTTCCCGTTGCACTAAAACCTCCTCATCATCCTCCGTCTGCCATTGTCCAGCCAACAGAGATTTCCACCACAAACTCACGGTTTTGGTTCTACGGAGCGCATTTTTGATAACCCACAAGCAGCATAGTGTTACCTTTCCAAGAAACTCGCCTGAAATGGCTGTCTATATGTCTTTGACTAGTCTGATTAAAGATTTGAACATTATAACTCGCTTCATTTTTAATACACATAAAACTACTCGTCGGACCATTTCCCGCTTGTTTTTCAGTTCTTATGACTTAGTGGTGTCCCTCCCTCCCTTTTGGAGAGCCTGAACTCGGCCAGGTTGTCAAACGCATATAGACTATCCTCTTGTGGCTGATTACAGAAATGCAGATAGGACGTGCAATAGAGAGTAAATCACAGCACATACTAAACTACATACAGTGAAAGAGCAAACAGGAGTGATGTGCAGTTAACCACAGGGTAAAGGATGTGACAAGAAAAATGCCGGCACTGTCAAACATTTTAACTCACTAAAATTAAAAATATAATTTTGGATGTACAATCCCAGTGGTGCCAACCTTCCAGTGAAAAATCAAAACATCCCCCCGCATTTTTAGAGCCATTGAATTTAAGCAAATCAAGTTGAAAACACACACACACCACACAGCGACACACACACACACACACAACACAAAACACACACACACACACACCACACACACACCAACCTCAAAAGTAAAATGAATAAAATCAAGCAGAAGAAATTATTGGGGGTTAAATGGATGGGAAAAAATACAATTATAATAATAATGATGAAAATATTACAGTGTACAAGAGTTTTGAATACTATGCTTTTAAAGCATTGTCAATTCTGACATCTATATGTTTAAATTATGGGTGATCAATACATTATCTGACACTTTCTATGTGCAAACCATCTTTGCACAACAGATTAAATTAAAATAGTGACAAACCCTTTTGATAATTAAAACTGACATTTTCAGCTTTAAGAGATGCAATCTTTTGGTTTTTCTTAATAACACAATGAAAAGAACTGGGTATCTCTTCATGATACAAACATAAATCTCTAATGACATATCTGAGTGAAAGCTTCTCAACTGTACACTAGCGGAATTCCGGTCCGGCACCATGAGTACGATTCCAAGCTCACTCCACTACTCAGGGGATTAAAGGTTTAAGGTCCATTGGCATGCTGTGCATTATTGTGTGAGAGATAAGTTTAGTATATTAGAGAGGTTTACACTTGCCTTACATGTATTTAAAAAGAAGTAAAGTATTTCTCTAAACCCACAACAAGAGCATGGCATGTCAAATAAATCTCAGTGTGACCGAAACAAAATAACAACATACTTTAACATTCATAAAGCATAATTAAGAACGGTGACATATATGTAAATGCACAGAATACACAAACATTTCATTTGTATATTCTGTCACACACTGAACACAGCTGCCAGTCTCCAGTAATATGCTAGTGTATAATATCACACACATAATGCAAAATTACAGTTACTTGGTCACACTGGTGCTAGTTTAATTCGACGACATGTATAGGAGCACCGGTAAGAAAAGCCAAATCCTTTACAAACAGATGTGGGCCAGATGTTGCCAGCACACAGGACCAGAGGAAGCATTCCATATCCTCCCTGCTCCAGGAACTCTGGTCTTGATGTGTGCATGTGTGTTTGCTTGCATGCGTGTATGTTTTGTATAATCCCAGGAAGAATCCTTCTTCCATTTACAGTGGCTTCTGCAGCAACCATTTCATTAAGACAATATCTAAGCTTCCTGTGCATGTCTTATTGCCATGAGCCTGTGAAGAGCAACCATGAACCCAATAAACATAAACCCCTGCAATCTCGTGGCAGATAGTCCAGCATTAACCAAAGCAAACAAACTGCATACTATTTTTGATGTAAATAAAGTCCTTGTTGATACTCTTTCCTTTAAATGAGCTCATCTGTGTGTAAATGTGACTGGTTTAAATGTTACTAACATTCTAGGCCAGGTCTAAAGATTTGCAATTAAGCAATGTCTTTTGAGCAACTCAAACAGAAGTAATCAGAACTTGGTCAAGAAACATATCAGGCAGAATTTATTGCTTCAGACATGTATGCTTTGAGAAACAGCTGTACATCCATTGTTGTAAAAGGGCACATTACTGACTCACTTGAACTCTTTTAATGATTCATTCTCCTATAGGCCTGAGTAGTGTACAGAGGAGCTTAATGGCTCTTGTAGTTGGCCTCTTAATGAGCTACACATCATCTGTAGGGTCACTTAGTTTTTGTGCCATCTCACTTTCACATAACAAGTTCAGAATAGAACGATTACAGGATAAAAACTGAATCTTTCTGAGTCGCACTTTTGGACTATCAAGGTCATTGTTCGCTCTTCCATGTCATTCCCCAAATAAGTAGCCATGCGTTTTGGTTGAAGAGATGGCATTATGGTGTGACATTTCAGTTCCAACAAGATCCAATTTGAACATGTCTGACAACAGCAGGTTCTACCTTTCTACTGTACAGTTGGCCTTCATTCTCTCCCTTTTCCTGTCTTTAGAATCTGAATGTTTGAATTATTAAATGTGAATGTTTCTTTTATTTTGTTTTCAGACCTGTTTACCTGATCCTTTCACATTAGTCTACATGGTAGCGCAAAGAAAATATCACTAGGTGTCAACGTTTAAGGCTGTTGCTGACTCATTCCAACCTCGAAAACCCACTGGCCAATTTACAACACAGACAAAAAATAAGAAAATGGCTATCGCATAAACAGCATGAAAAGCCAATGTGAAAACTATTAACTGTAAAGAAATGCCACATTCTGTCAAAGCCTACAATATTTCACGATACAATCTGCGTTTTCATCATCATTCATGTCGCTTTGGCTGCACATTAGATTAGTGAACCAGAACCATTTTCAGCTCTTCCTCACTAATGTTAAGCCGCATCTACGCTAAAAGCAAAGCATACACAAGCTATGTACAAATGATTCGCTGCAACCCAACCTTGTTCACATTGCAGGATATCTTGGTCTAAAGTGTGAAAAGCTGCCTAAGGTGCACAATTCTATTTAGCTACTTCAAAAAAGCTTAGAAAAAAATGACAAACGAAAGTGAAATCAGTAATTGTGGGACATTCCCGAGCACTCGTATGAAGTAATCCCTCTGAAGGCAACATTTTTAGCATGGCTAAAAACTTAGCATAGCATCTGTCTGCCTTACACCATTGATGCTAAAGCTAATAAAAAAGAAGAGAAGGCTGAAATGCATTAATACAAAGCAAGGGTTTCATTATAAGCAATTACCCATTTCAACATAGTAGAAAATGGTTTTTGCATAGCATTTGGCCTTGCTGTACTTCTTTTCAATATATGTTTTTTTTTATACTGTGATAATGTTGATGCCAAATGCATTAATTTTTGTTAACATCCCTTGGAAAATTTTCATGACTGAAATGGTAGCTTCTGTGGCTCTCAAGTCATTGTAAGATGAATGCAATAACCAGTGGAAACCAGAGAAATATAAAGTAGGAAGTCAAGGCAGATATGGCAATTATATTCCCATAGAGCTTTGAATCTATCATGCAATTTATGATATCAGGAGGAAAATTCAACAGGAGCACTCCTCTTATAGAATAGCAAAGTGAGAGGTGCAGTAAATAAGTGCTCGTCATCGTTTTTTGCAAGGTCAGCTTGTCGTCGAGTATTGAAGTGGAGAAGAAAAAGAGGTTGTGAAGGGAATGTCGCAGTGGCATAGGGTGCTTAGCAGGGGCTAATCGGCTCCAGTAATGACCGGTTCCCTGTTGAGATATGTGGCCCAGTAGACCAAGTTGAAAGTCCCAAAGAGGACCGGGAACACTATCCGAGACATCTTGTCAATTTTGCTGACGCTGTTGTAAGTCTTTTTGGGGTCCATTGCAGGCTTGGTCTCAGCGCTCTTCAACTGGACAGTGGTGCTGTTGGAGATGGTTGAGATAGCTGCATCCTTCGTGAAGTTAACTCCAGACAAACAGGCATTGTTTGGCTTTTTGGAGAGTGCCAGTGGGTCTTTTTTCTGTGGTTGAGAAAGCAGAAGACATTGTTATAGTCAGATTTTAAACAATATTGTCAATGTAAGTACAAAGTTGCCAACTCTCTGCCCAGAGAGGCCAGATAATGAACCAGTTTGAAGGTCGTAACCTTCTAATTAAAGGTGAAATACAGTCATGGTTAACAGAGATTTGAGTCTGAACATTAAACATTGGCCTCTGCAGGGCCAGCAGAAGAGATTAATTAATAAAGCCACAGTATAATAATGGAGCGGTCGAGACTGCGGTTCAGACAGAGTGGATTGAACTTGACTCACTCAAGGGTATGTGCAAGTGACTTTGAGGCACTTTTCCAAGTGAAATGTCATTTAGTTTATCACAATTACACATCATCTACGCTGTTCATCTATAAAAGTTATAATCCTTTCAAGGATTTTTGTCCACAATCAGTACAATTACTTTAGGTCAAAAAGAACATAAGCAGCAGTTATAACTCTAAAAATCCTGCTTTATTGCTTTTATGTTCCAGTACTTTCAGGTGGGCAGAGGTAATCTGTCACCATGCCAGCTTGTGGGGGTGGCAGACAAAAGGTTCTGAGTTGCTTCTAGCCACCTCATTTTTCCACAATTCATCTTTGCTTAAAAGAATAGAGCTTTCAAGTCTAAAAGGGGGTGCAAACGCATCATTAAGATCAATACACGTTTATGCACTGTATTACAAGTCTTGACTTATTAGAAAGGAGTGAGAAACACCCAAATTTAAGTTCATGAGAGTCATAGAGATGTGTGATTTGCAAACGAGTCGTGAACCGTTTGATCCAGTTCACAATACCCGGAAAGATCATATTTGGAATAGAGTTCCCGATTTCAATTGAAAATCATTGAAAAGTACGATTATCATTGAATAATTTGCGTAATTGCTGTAAAGAAAATTTAAAACACATGCAAATTAGAGCATGAGTGGTATGGATATTTTTTGAAGATACACACACATATGCACATTTTTATTTTTAACTTTCAACTAATTAAATAATTCTGAAATATTAGAATTTTTATTAAGAATTAGAATTTCTAAAAGATCACGACACTGAAGACTGGAATAAATTACATTTTAAAGTATATTCATATAGAAAACTGTTATTTTAAATTGTAATCATTTTTCACAGTATTACTGTTTTTACTGTATTTTTCTTAGTGAGCAAAAGAGACGTCATTCAAAAACATTTTAAAAAATTGTACCAACCCCAATATTGAACAGTATTTTGTATACGTCACTTCCTGCTCTTTTTTAAAGAAGGACCCCACAGCATGAGCTCAAGGTTTTAGAAAGACTACTTAGCAGGAGAGGTGGAATAAGTTGGTGTTTGATAAAAAAAGGGTGACATTTAAGAAAGCTGTGCTGGAGGTCCAGATCTGACCTTCAGAGGTCTGACTGTAGAGTCTTTACTAACAAACTCACCACAGTGACATTGACAGCTCTTTGAATTCTGTTTGTCCACTGCGAATGAAAAATTACCACCTGGGTGAAAATGGATCTTGCATAAGCAGAAACCTGGCATTTACATGTTCATCAACCAAGCAGCTCTCAGAAATCTCAATGAAGTGGCTGGTCTGAAGGGCATTCTGGGTAAAGGCTAAATATTCATCCTGTAGAATTTCAAAATGTGACATCCATCAACAGCTAACACAAATACAGCTCATCTAATCTAAAGCAGTTGACATTTAAGTTAGTGTCACCATCTGAAATGTTGTGACTGAGCACTCTCAAGCTGTTCCGGTGTCTCAAAACAATTAGAAAAAGCATATTATATAACCGCAATGTATTGTAACCTTCGCGTCAAACAGAACTGTCATGTTATGCAACTTCACTCAACAAAGCCTCTTTCTGAGGTTTTCTAAGAGTTGAACATCACATATGCGCAAATGCATGAAAACATACTAAACTTACCTTAGGCTGCTGAGCCTCCAAGGCCTTCTTTCCATCCCATGCCCAGCTGCGTTTTGTGAAGTAGTTGACTGTGGCAAACTCGATAAGCGCAGAGAACACAAAGGCATAGCAAACAGCGATGAACCAATCCATTGCAGTGGCAAATGCTACTTTAGGAAGAGAGTTGCGGGCACTGATGCTGAGGGTGGTCATGGTCAACACTGTGGTCACACCGTGTGGGGATCCAACACTAGATATTAACAATAGAAAGATCCTAAAGCAAAAATAAATAAATAAATAAATACACTACCGGTCAAAAGTTTGGAATGATTCAGAGTTTTTAATAACAAAGTCTCTTGTGCTCAACAAGGCTGCATTTATTTGATCAGAAATACAGTAAAAACTGTAATATTGTGAAATATTTTTACAATTTAAAATAACATTCTATTTTAACCTATTCATGTGATGGCAAAGCTGAATTTTCAGCAGCAATTACTCCAGTCTATACGTTTATTCAGCATAAACACATTTAATTTACTTTTATAAAGTGACAGTTAAGACATTTATAATACTACAAAAGATTTCTATTTCAAATAAAATGCTGTTATTTTGAACTTTCTATTAATCAAACAATCCTTTAAAAAATGTATCATGGTTTCCACAAAAATATGCAGCAGCACAACTGTTTTCAACACTGATGATAAGAACCATTATTAATAACTGAGCACAAATTTGAAAAAAAAAAAAAAAAAAAAAAAAACCAAAACAAACAAACATTTTTTTTTTTTAAAATTTTGTTTTTATAAAAAAAAATTTTTTGGTTAATTAAGAGCAACCAAAACTCAGCATATTATAAATGATTTCTGAAGGATTATGTGACACTGACTGAAGACTGAAGTAATAACTGTTGAAAATTCAGCTTTCCCATCACAAGAATAAAGGGACTTTTTAATATACAGTTGTAAAATAAAACAGTTATTTTAAATTATAATACTTACTGTTCACACATTTTTTTATTTTTGATCAAATAAATGCAGCCTTGTGAGCGAAAAATATATTTTCTTATCTTAATATCTTAAGACACCATAAATCAAACAACACGCCTAATTAACAAAATACATTTCTTTAAAACGTATAAGAGTTACACCATAATTTCATCTGCAAAATATACAGGCATATAATGAACAATCACAACAATCCATCAAAAAATGTTCAGTAGCAGCACAGTCATTTTGTGAATGCTGCTACCAGTGAGCAGGGAAATTCGTCTTTCATCCAAAATAATTATTTTAATATTTAAAATGCTTTGCATGAATAAAATATTGGTTCATGAATCATAAACTCATCTTAACAACAAAACAAAGCATACCAGCTGGGAATAATGACATTAAGATCCTTTCATTCCCAGAAATGCAGTCTAGTTTCTATCAAAGAAAAAACTTTATAGACGGTAACAATGAAGGGTCAAACACAGCAGCACTGCAGTTCAGATATAACTGTTTATATATATATCTAACATGCCCTTAGAATGACAGTATCGTTATAATTCTTTATGCAAAGCCTCTGAGAATAGTTCTCGATAAGCATCTGAGGAGTGGAGGTGTGCTGTCCCTGTCAGAGGGAGGTCAGATAGCCCCAGGCAGCGGTCACAGAGACTTTTAGACATAAATAAGTATGGTACTACAGTCCTTTAGGCATATACGGCTCCGGGATTTCTCAGCCTCGGGCTATGCAAATAAAACGCTGTCACATGTGTGATATCAGCAAGTGAGTCTTTGAGCCTCCGTTCATGGATATTTGTATATTTATGTGCGTGAAAAAGCATTATGTTTTGATGTAGCCTTTATTGGCCAGTCATAGAGATGTTGTTTGCGTGGGCTCATATTCCTTGTGGACTGTCTGCTCGCTTTGCTGATTATTGCCAAGATACAATGCAAGGCCCCAGAACTGAATAGGAATGGCGGTGTGAATTCAAAAACAGTCATCCGAGTGGATTAGCTCTTAATTCCTTCTGATTGCATCAGTCAATTCTGATTTCCATTTTGATGAGAATTATCGATGTACAAAGCAAAACATTAAGTGACAGACCGAAAGGAGCAACAGATAAGAATCCATACATGCTAGGTGAGTGAAAACAGAATATAGTTATATAAAATCTGATGTTGAGTAAATATCTGATGCTGATGAGTTTTTAAAGGTGCAAGCAAGGTTTTCATTTTTGTCTAAGCAGTCTATAATAACTGGAGAATGCTATTAGCATTAGCATGATATAGTTATGGCATTAACCAGAAGGGGCTAATGGAGCCATGCTAAACAGTGTTGTTAATCCTAACTAAAACTACTGAAATTGTTTTTGGCAATTTTAATAAAGCTGAAATATAATAAAATATAAATATTAGATAAAATGCTTTCATTTAAAAAACTTAAATGAGAATTAGAAATGTTCCCTTGCCAACGCCAACTATAACTGAAATAAAGCTGTAGTAGTAAAATTACGAAAACTGAAACAAAATTAAAGCTATAAGATTTTTAAAAAATACTAAATACAAAAAAATAAAATCAAAATGAAAATCATCAAAAATAAATGCGTAATTCAAAGTAATAATGTAAAATATTTATAAATCTATATAAAAAACTCTGAATGGTGTTAGCTATGGAATAATCAACCAGGCAGGAGCTAACTGGGCCATGCTAAACAATGTTGACATACAGTATTGGTAACACATCACTGAAGTAATAAGGGTCACAAAATTAAAACAAAACCAAAAAATGTATACGAACAGCATTCATGAGGTGGGGACCGCAGTCATGTTGAATTTAAAACAGCATATTTGTGTGGTGGTGTGGGGTGTGGTGGTGTGAATGCCACTGACTCATGGGGACTTGTGTCACTGTGGGGAACTAAATTGAGGTCCCCATGGTTACAGAATCTTATAAATCATACAGAATGAGTTTTGAGATTGTGCATTTTTACAAAGTTTTCTGTGAGGGGGTAGGTTTAGGTGTAGGGTTGGTGTAGGGCGATAGAATATACAGTTTGTACAGTATAAAACCATTATGCCTATGGAGAGTCCCCACAAGTATAGTAAACCAGACGTGTGTGTGTGTGTGGTGGTGGGGGTGGTGTGTGTGGTGTGTGTGTGTGTGTGGTGTGTGTGGCTAAAACGCGAATTATCCAAAAAAACAAAAAAAAAAGGGAAAAGAAAGAAAGAATGCACTAACCAAAGACAGTCCTGGCAGGGACAGATTCCCGGTTGAGCCAGAATGAGACTTGGGACAGAATAACAGTCATGAAGCAGGGCATGTAGGTCTGAATCACAAAGTAACCAATCTTCCTCTTCAGGTAGAAATGGGCCATCATGACTGTGTATTGACCTGCAGGGGGAACAATGAAACAGAAGAAGAATGAAATGAGAGAAAGGATGAGAATAGAAAACAGTGATGGAAAAATAAGTAAGAGAAGAAACAAATGGACTAAGAGAGGGAGGGATAGAGTGTGATTAAACTCTTGTGGGATAAGTGCAAACCAGCTGAGAGGTTTAAAGAGAAATGAGAAAAAGAGAGAGAGAGAGAGAAGAGAGAGAGAGAGAGAGAGGTGGTGAGAAACAAGTCAAGGGAAGACAGAGACATAATAATATGAGACAAATCAAGACAAATGTGAAGTGATGTGATTATGGAATTTTCCAACAGTACTGTCACTATTCTTTCAGAGTAAAGGGAAACACTTTGACTTCCTAGTTTGTGGTCTCATTAGCACCAAATAGTGGACAGTTACTGTAATGTCTGACCACAAAGATGATTTGATGTTGTTTTAGTGAAAGAGTAAAACTTAAATGACTTTGAAGAAATAAAAACTGCATAAATCAAAAACAAAAGTGACATATATGATGTGTTTAAGAGCTGCCACACTGTGCACTGGAACATGACGTCAATCATTAACTGGAATAGAAAAGAGAATACAGAGTGAAAAAACATTATATATCCTGTTAACCAAGCGAAGATTGAATTTGAAGCTTTTAAAAAAATATTTTTGAGCCACCCAGTCTGATAAACTATAGAAAATCCACTGATGACTGCTGCTTTCTCCTGGCAAAATCGGATTTTTGTGTCCCACTAATCCCTCGTCACAATCTGCATCCTGCAGGCTTCTCTCTCTTTCTCTCACACATACACACACACACACACTCTTCTGTCTCTCGCACTTTCAATAGTTCCATCCATTCTGTCAGGCCAGGTCATCCATGTTTAGGATATACTCTTTCACGGCTTGCAGAGAGAGAGTGAGGGAACAAAAAAGGGGGTAAAAGCAGAGCAAAAGTGCAAAATCTAGTCAGGATCAGAGGGGAGAGATCAAGTGGATCAGATGAAGAGGATGATGATAAGCTGCTGAGCCTTGGTAGTCAAGGAAAAGTTTGAATGTCGTGAGGGCCCTGGGGCAAAGATGTCCTCGTCACGAGGGGTTCGTCGCATCCCCTTCGTCTCACTCGGCCATTTATTTCAATGACCGGGAAGAAAGCACAACTGGCAGTGCCCCATTTCAGATATTCCACCTTGGATGTGCCCTGCAGGGTGGGACTCTTCTGAGAGCAGCAAACATGCGACTGTGGTGGATTTTACTGCTAAGCTTTTGGAGTGTTTATGGAGAACTCCCATTCATAGCAGAGAACAACGCTGCCATGCTGGTCAACTGGTGAGTGGTCTGTTTTTTTTACACTCAAAGAAAAATAACACAGCATTGAATGTCGACAGAAACGGATGAGCACCTGAGGGGGGTCAGCTTCTAAATCAATTTGAAACAGTTGGGAAGGGCAGGTGCTATTTTCTGGATGGGAGTTCTTATTAATAAAAGGTGACAGGTTATCTGGATGTCTTTACAGTGTGGGCCAAGTGATTGAATGTTGACATTTCCACTGGAGATAATTTTACCCTCTGTTTGGCAGACTCTAGAAGGTCTTTTCCCCCCTTTCTTTCTTCTCCACTGGATTTTCTAAGTTGAGCTAATGACCCTGCACTCATGATATGAAAGTCCTGGTGGATCTATTTTTAACTCTGTAAAGAGGTTTGCCTCAGATTAGAAGCAGTGATGACCAGCTGACCTTTGTCCTGCAAGTCAGCCAGGGCAAAAATTGGAAGACAGGTTATAAAGTCCTGCCAAGAAAGAAATACCATGCTTGTTTCTAAGTGTTTCTGGCCACCTGATGACAGCAGTTGAACTTTGATGTGTAAATCAATGGCAGTGAGAAAAAGAGATGGCTCAGCAGGGTTTAAAACATCACGTGGTCAGCGTAGTTGATAATATCTGCCTAGCTCATGATCAGAGCATGATAATGTCTTATTGAATATGAGTGTATGCCAGCTCAGCACGGTTATCCATATATGTACATCCATAAAGGGAGAACAAGGGCAAGCCCCCAACCCCACCCCCCCACACATGATTTCAAAGCTAGAGGCAGAAATGATATGAGTGTATTACCAGTCATCTTTACATAACCGAATTGACAGATGCCACCTAGGCCCCCTTCTCCCCCTTGCTCGTCTCCCATGTGTCTCATTCCGGCTTGAGCCAATGGTGGCTGACCGAAGTCACATGGTAAAAGCACAACTGATGGGGAAGCACAAGGATTAACCCTCCAGACCCAGTGGCTCAGGATAAGTGTTGTTTTCTCCCCTCCCTCTCTCTCATCTTCATCTCTTCATGTACTCTTGCTGGTCCTAGAGACAGCTGGCCATGAGTGGGAGGTGTACTGAAATCCTTGATTTGAAAAAGCTATAATCACAGAAGGGCTATCGCTTTATTTAAGAGAAAAGATGTCACATTGTGTAAGAAAATGAAACTGAAATGGTGCGATGCAACACATCCTGTTCCTGAAAATAATGCATTAGATTCAACAGGTTAGAGATGAACTGTGAAAGAATAAATATGATTTACTAGCAAGAAAATAAAACATCCGTGATGGCAACTTCAATAAGGAACGTAATTCATAATTAAAATGAAACTTTAAGATAAACAATCCAACTGTAATTTTATATATACATATTTAACATTTGATTATTTTTGTTAATATTGTTTTAGATACAGATTTAACAAATCTTAATATTCTATATATATATATATACTGTATATAGATAGATAGATAGATAGATGATATAGATATATATACTGTATATATCAATAAAAAAATTGGTTGTATATAAAACCAATAATAATATGCTAAAAAAATACAGAATACAAAATAAAATAATAATACAAAATACAGCTCCATGGCCAGTAAGTATTATTTATGGGCATTACATTTTCTCAATTTAGGCCGGTACTACAAAACGTTTTGGACCCTGGTCCTAACTGTAAAGTTGAATCACAGATCTTACACCAAGTGACTGACTGACACTCACTGCAATGAATGGGATTAGGTCAGAGAAAGTGATTTACCTCTACTTGTGCTGATATCTTCTGTACCAACAGTGTGGCCAATCAGATGGTATTGGTTGAGACGTGACCCTTCCTCTGCCACTACCACAGACATGCCAGGGCCTTTAGTCCATTTATACACCACTTCTGAGATAGGGTAGGCATCTGGAAAAGCACACAGTAGTTTACACTTATTATGCAATGATAACCGTTATTAACCAGACTTTGCGAGTACCTGGAAGATTAGTTCAAATTAAATGTAATCTGTTTAGTCCCGTCTTTGAATAAGGTTGCATAAGTGTAACCCACTCTTGATTGTACAGTCATTGTCAGTTGATTGCATTGCGATTTACATGCAGGCAACTTTCATTACTCAGATTTAGGAGATACAGTGTCTACACCTGTCAATCATGGGGAAATATCAGCTTCCTTTATTAACAGGGAGCATGTTTTTCTGACTCTGCCAAGTGTAGAGCTAGGGTAATAAATTTAATCATCTGCAACTGTGTTGAAAAATAGGATCAGACCATGAGGGTTAAAAAAATAGATTTTCATAGACACCTGCACCTCAGTTAAAGACAACTAGAGGAACACCTCAATAAAGTGACACGACCTGAAGAGATTGCAAGTCTTTGCATATGTTAAAAAAGTGTAACCTCTGTATAGTTATCCTACAAAAAAGCAAGAGATCTAAAAAAAAATAAAAAACCGGCCACTCCTTTTAAAACACTGATCCACAAAACCTTCTCTTTTTTTCAATTTACATTTTATTTTATAATTCACTATAATTATTTTTATTGCATATTTATGTATTTTCGTTAGTTTATTTTGCAAACTGTAATCAACTCATATTCAACACAATGTGAAACAAAATTTTCAGTAGACGCTAGTTTCACATAAAATAGCTGCAGCTTTACAGTTTCTTAACACTCCATTTTTTCCCTTTCGCCCCCTCCCACCATCTTCAATCTTGAAGCAAAACATTAATCCTGCCACTCTCACGCCACATGTCTCCATCACAATTAAGATTGACTTCGACCATCTAGACTGAGGGATTATTCTGCCAACAATCTACACACACAGACGCACGTAGCCTTAGATACCCCTAGCAAATTCCTGCAAACTAATTCACAATTTACAAATTGTCAGTCTCACCACCCCCACTCCTTTCTCTATTCTTCCCCTGACTAGGAAAATCAAACTCGCTATCCACTTTTAGGAAGCATTCAAACACAGTTCAGTTATAGTGAAAGCTCTCATCTGCGTCTTGGGTACCCCTACAGATAATGATGTACTTTTACCAAAAAAACTGTGCCAAATTGCCTTGGATGGTCACAGAAAAGTATTTTGCATGTTGAAATGCTGTAATAATATAAGGTATTATGTAAGGCATCATAGGCAAGTAGCTTCTAGGCCATTCTCAAAGACACTTCTCAGAATGGATAGTCCACTTGAGGGCAAGTCCACACATTACCTGTTAAGACTCTATAGGGCACCAGCCAAATGAGATTGTAAAGGTAATACTGAGTGCTGGGAGAGAGAGAGCATAGTTAGGTAGTTAGTTCAAAATTCTGGCAAGTCCTATAAATTTCTATTTTTAACTACAGCATTTTATACAACACTTTGTTATGCAACACTTTTGGGACAAATGTACTGTATTTTTATTGTTAACTGTAGAAAGTTCTATAAACAACTCACAGTGGGTTTTATTCATGAAACATGCACAGAATTGTTTAATATTTATAATTTTTTTGCATTTAAATCAATAGGTAGATTTACACACAAATGGGTTTAAATACAATTTACACAAGAATGCTGTGTGTTTCATAAAAAAGGCCCAATGTTTTTATAGAAAGGAATCAATCTCTCTAAATGTTTAATTGTAAAACATCTTCCTCTGGTATTTTTATGTGTTTTTTTTGTTTTTTGCTATAGTGATAATTCCTGTATTTTCCTAAGCATTGAAAAATCAAGTATCTCTGAGCTGATATCAAGTTTGTATTCTGTGTTATCTCCCTTTCTGACGCACAAAACATTACTGCTGTCATCATTATTGTGGATTTATGGTATGAACCTTTACCGACTGTGTGTGACATTTCAGACTTTTTGAGAACCCTGAACAAAACCTGAAACTCATTTTTAAGGGTTAGATATCAGTTCTCCTAAGGACAGTGTTTGAAGTGGAAATTATGGTATAATTATAAAGGTACAGTAATGAACAACATGTGCATGAGGAAAATATAGATTTTGTGTGTTTATATTATACCCAGACCACTGTGGGATATGTTATTCTTACTTTTTTTGACATACTGTAGTCTGTAAGACATTAAGGAAAGAGCATTTGATAAACCAAAGGAAGTGACAAGGTCTAGCTAACAGTGGACAAAATATTTCTCATAGGTCAAAGGTGAAGACTTGAGGGAAACAAACGTAGCTCTTCATTATGACAGGGTCATCACAGCCCAAAGAGAAAATAGCCTGTAGAATAACCTTCTTACTCACACACGACTGAAACACTTTCCAGTAAAATGAAATCGTTCAGAGTGGATTGACTTGCCAGAATGTGTGCGCGCATATACAGTGGGCGAGAATCGCGAGTGCCCACTGTGTGTGTGTGTGGGTGTGTGTGTGGGTGTGTGTGTGTGGGTGTGTGTGTGTGTGTGAGCTTATTTTATTCCAAGTCTAAATCAATTTTATATTTAATGTCAGAGTTTTCATTTTGCTTGTGCATCTCATTTACAATCCACTCTTGTTTTTAATGTAATATTGAATGCCTTTCAGCATTTCAAATCAATAACAACGTAAAGTAACTTAAAGAACTTAAGTAGCACTTAATTAGTTCATTCAACAATTCATGTTTAAATACATAAAAAAATAAAAAAATAAATATCGCCTTCTCAAACTTTTCTAATAAACAAGCTAGAATAAATATAGTCAGTGTTTAGAATTCCTCTCCAGATTTTACCACAAAAATGGCAGCATAAGTAATATACCTCATTTCTACAAAGAAAGGGGGGGGGGGGGGGTGGGGAGGGGGTTGGGGGGTTGACACAACAGCACTCCCTCCTTTTTTACAAACACCCACACCTTTCAACCTGTCCCTATAAAGCCTGTCTTTCTTAACACTGAGATTATGAGGCTTGGCTGCCCTAAGGTGAACCTAATACTCTATACATCAGCTAGTGACATCTTTAGTCATTAGCTAAGCAGGTTGAGAAGCAAACACAGTATTCTTAAAGCTGCAAAGTTGTATGTGTGTGTGTGTGTGTGTGTTTAGACATAGTTTGAATGATTATGCATATTTGTTTACTGTCTGTCTACTGCCTATTCTTTAAATACCTGTTGACCTGTATCTCAACTCATTATTTTGTAGAACTACCTCTATGGTATATCCTCCATTGCTGACCTATGCCTTATCTTATTTCTCCCTCAAAACTCTCTGGGAAGAGATATATTGGAGTAATCTGAACGAAAATATGAATCACCACCATTGGGGACCTTTAAAAGGTTGAATCATCCCACAGTAATCTTTGGTCTATATAATCTTTTGAGGTGAATCTGCTGGCACGAGAACCCGAAGGCTGTAATATACACTAAATATACACTATTCTGGTCATCTAATAAAACTTAATGGACAAGGCAGAAAGTAGATATCAAAAAAAGATATACAGACTGAAGAATATGTAGTGAAAGACAGAGAGAAAAATATCAGAAAATAGTGACTTACTAATTTTGTTGTTGTTTTTGCATCAAACATTGCTGAATAATGACTGTATAAATGACCGTTCATTTAGAAAACCTACAGAGCTTTCCACTCAACAGTCTCTACATCAAACTAATATAATAATTAAACCAAAAACTACCGAATTATTGAATCTATATTTATTCATTTTAATTCAAGTAATCATGTAATAACTGGGTTAATGTACAGTCAGACAGCTCCTAGACACTCCACAGTCTCTCTCTTCTCACATAATAAAATAATTTCAACTCAAATCAATATTTCATGTCTAGCCATGCAATGAGTGGGATAATGTACTGTACAGCCAGCCGATCTTTACAGCAACATAAACCCTCTCAGGGTGATACAAGACCCTCAGCTTCACATCAGGGACTATTTTGTGATAATGACAGGATGACTTTACATTAATCATGAAGTTAATGCCTTTGTACCTCAATGTGCTTAGTCCATAGCTGAAGATGTACATTATGTCTGTGGAGATTAACCACAAGAAAGATTGTCTGTGTCTATTTGAAGAGCAGAATATTCCTTAACAAAAGGCTTTAACATAACGCAAACAACCGCTGTCGTTTATACGGACGGCATTGCCTTTCTAAGGCAGTTTGGTTGAGATGATAGTTAAAACCAGGCGTCTGTCACTGTTATCCAACCAGTCAAACAAAAGCTGCTAAGTGCAGACAGAATTGATATAACCCTTTACATAATAGAGCACAATACTTCAAGTAAACACATTTGTTGTGTGATTTACAAGTTAAATCATTCTCTGCTGCCTATATATAGAGTAACTCATGCAAGGGAAATGGTGTTAAACAAGTCTGTGAACTCTAAGTTTGTAAGTACGTAGGAGTCCTAATAAAGGCTAAATTTTCAATTACCACCTGACAATGAATAATTAATACCATTTGAGACATTTGAGATAGCTCACAGGGTGTTTTGAATCTTAAGTAGAACGTAAAATAAAAAACAAAACAAGAAATGCTGAGAAATTACTAATTAAACAAAATGACTAAATAATAAAAGACAATCATTTCCGTGCAGGATAGTTCATGTTTATTAACACCGTACTATTCATTTGTGAAGATCGTGCTCAACCTTCATCAAATATTTATAGCGGATTAAGTAGTTCTTGCTTCTATAGTAAAATAGGTAATTTATGAACAGATCAATGAGAGGGAAAAAAATGAAATCAAATAAATGTTGTTGGATATGCTATTGTCCATAATGTAGATCTGAACAAAGCAAGAAAAACAAATCCTGCCACACTTAAGGCAGTCTCCAGAACTGACAATAAGAGATCTTTTGTAAGTCTTGTAACTACTAAGACTTGTTATTATTGTTATTAAAATATTTTCAGTATACCAAACAAAAAAAGGAGAGTGTTTTTAGAGCACAAAATGTATTTTTTAGACAGCGGAGTATCTTAAATTGATCCAGTGTGGCTGGTTTAACATTAGTTTCAAGGATTGTCTGCATACATCAATTTGGATTCAGGTCAAACCTCACTGGCTACTACAATTTTACTAGAGTGATTCGATTTTATACTGTACTTCTAACTACGTTGATGCTCTAATTTAAAAATCCATCCAATCACACTGGGAAGCCTATGAGATTCCCAAAAGCACGGATTCAAACTCATTTTAGGTCACGGGCCAGATTATACTAAACAGGAATTTATGCTGGCTGATTATTTTATTAGTTTTTATTTATTTTTTGTTAAATCTTGATGTATTCATGGACAGTATAAGCACAATATGTGGTTTTATTTAACATTTGAAATCCAAGAGCAACTTTCACAAGACTAATATATACACATACAATACAAAACTGATAATTTGAAATATTGGTCCCACTTTATATTAAGTGGCCTTAACTACTATGTACTTACATTTAAATTAATAATTTGGTACAATGCACTTATTGTGTACATACATGTTTTTACATTGTACTTATAATTTAAAAATGCCTTCATGTAATTACATCTGCAATTAATTTCTGTAACTACATTTATAATTACACTGTTGACCCATCCCTTACACCTTAACCCACCCTTAAAGCTACCACCAAAACTGCCCCTAACCTTACCCATATCCCACCTCAATAGCAGCAAAAGTGTTTTGCAATACAATATGAACCCAATAAGTACATTGTACTTATTTTTTGATGTACAATCTTAAAAATAAAGGTGCTTCAAACGGTTCTTCAAGCGATGCCATAGAAGAACCATTTTTGGTTCCATGAAGAACCATTCAGTCAAAGGTTCTTTAAAGAACATCTCTTTCTTATTTTTTTATAATCTGAAGAACGTTCTTTTGCCACAAAGAACCTTTTGTGAAACAGAAAGGTTCTTCAGATGTTAAAGGTTCTTTATGGAACCATTTAGACAAAAAGGTTCTTCTATGGCATTCGTGAAGCACCTTTATTTTTAAGAGATAGATCGGTACATAGTAGTTCAGGCCACTTAATATAAAGTGGGACGAAATATTAATTACCAAATGCAAAAAGTTCAACTTTTTAGTTCAACTTTTATTCAATTTGTTTCTTTTTGTAATTTTTATTACAGTAGTTTGTGTTTTTTAAATATTTATATTTAGTATTTATTAACTACTGCAATTTACTGCTGTTTTAGTTATAGTATCATGTTAATCTAAATGAAAATGAGAATTATTGCCTTGGCAACTAGCTGAAATAAAATAAGTTTCTTTTTTCTTTCAGTTTAAGTTTATTTTATTTCCACTATAATAACCCTGGAACAAGCTAACAAAACAAATGTAACATATCAGCCGACGTGCTGTAGCAAAAGTGAATCTTTTTTAAATGTAAATGTTTAAACATTCAAATCATCCCACAGGCCAGACTACCCTCCTCCGTATTCTCAGAAGCCTATACGAGGTCTTCAAAACATGAACTTAGAACTTCAGGTCATGAGGGATTTTACTGTGCAGCTACAAATATACAACTGATCAAATATTCAGAAATGCATGATCCTGAAAAGCACTGTCTGTCTTGGTTTCTGCTGTATCCCAACCCAAAGGCTCTCCATGCACAGCCGTATCATGTAATGCCCTGAACATCAGAGAAACTTGAGCCCATCTCAGGTCATTCCTAGCTTCTTAGCACCAAAAAGCCTTCCTTTTGTGTGTGTGTGCAGAGTGTACGTGAGCGCGGGAGTGTTGACAGGACACCTTCCTACTAATCCGGTCCTCAAATCACCCTCCTCTCTGCAAGCACCAGGTGATAATCTTAATCCTGCTCTTTGGACAGGATGCCACGTGATAATAAGACTAAACCAGACTCAGTACTATGTGTTCAGACATACCTTAAACACCAGTCTGTCAAGCTGTTTTTACATAATTTTCAAAAAGTGTGGTAGATTAGATAGATCTTATACTTGCATCTTGTTTATTTAAATTAGAGATATCGTTCAATGCATTTACTTAATAAAATGGATGTAATCTTGCATTTTGAGTAGTGACTATATACTTCATCAGAGGGATTCTTTTATGATTTCTTGGAATCTGCTGAAACATGTACAATGGGTTTTTGGGGGGGGAATGGCGATTGTTCTTCATTCAGAATAAAACATAGACTATAGACTTACAGCTGCCAAATTTGAGTGGGCAGGCATGAGCATCCATAGGAAAATCCTCCAACTGCATGGGACACTCCGCTGATATGGTCAATCTGAAGAGAGAAAATTTTAAATTAAAATATGATTATCAGCACTTCTGAATATGTTTTAAAGATCAGTTTTTAGTATAAACATATCTTAAGTAATCTTCAGCTTAGTGGCAATCGTCACTGGAGCTGATTGTAATTCCATCAACGTTCCTAATGTAGCTATAGCCCTGAAAAACTTGTGTATATTAATAGTAAGACTGAGCTTGTGTGTAGTGTTGAGTCTTGTCTTAAATGTATTTATAGAACAAGGGTGCCATCAAATGCCAGAAGTAGGAATGCTGCCAAATCGGTGAAGTAAATCACTGCTAAATTTGGCTTTAAGCACACACACACACACACATACTTCACAAAAACAATACATACAAATGCCATTCCCTATTCAATATTCAGTTTTGCATTCCAATCCATTTTAAACGCTCAAGCTGCATACAGAAGGATTTAAAAGATATATTTTGAACTGGCATCGCCACCTATTGGAATATTTGACTAAGGACTACAAGCTACAAAATAATTACTGTGCTATGTCACTACATTCAGTGCTATCACAAACTAGTGATGACTGATTCAATTTCAACTATTCAAGTTATTAAATTAGATAAACTAAAGCTACATATAATTAATATTGTTGTTGTTGCTTTTTTTATGAATGAACCTTTTCCCCATTTCAGGGGTTCTCAGAACGAAGCGAGTTGTGTGGTGAATGGAAACTACATACAAAAAAATAATTCATTAAAATCAATAAACATATTTTTGCAATCTCTCTTCCCCAAACTAGCAAAAAATAATATAATCTCATAAAAAAAAACTTAATTTCTATGAACTTTCCAACGAAGGGGTAAAAATAACTGAGAGATTGATTCAATTAAGCTTCACTCCCTCAGCCTTTGTGTTAAAAACATCTTGCACATGTTTAACCTAGTGTTATGTAATTTAAGCCAAGGTTAGAAAACAACAAGTCTCGTGTTATAAATGTACATTAACTAAACAATGAAAATATAAAAACTCTTCGATTTAGATGTTAGATCACAATGAATTTACTAATTTGAATTTTCACAGTCATTGTCCAATCTTCAACATAATATTTTTTTTGTATAATATGATTATCACTTGTGAACTTAAAAACATTTAATTAAAGGTGCTATGGAATGATTATTTTATTGTTGTAAAATCGCTATTCGGATTGAATTGAATGTGTCATGTATAACATCTACCTTATTCAAACCGTTGGTTAATCTATTATATATATGATAAATCCCAGTCTTCATACACGGTATAATAAAGTCTTAATTCGTGAAAAAAAAATTGTTTCCTTTATTCCTAAAAGTTTAAAGCCCCCTGATGTAGAGAACGCTGCAGTGGCTGAATCCTGGCTATCCTGTAGCCCCATCTAGTGGACCACTTATGATACACAGCTTTTTCATTTTATAACCATATGATTTCCTGAAAAGATTTAAGGCTAAACACATTAAATGTGATGGAGATGAATTTTGCAACTGGACAACATCAATTCATTCTATCTGCAAGAGTGCAACTGAATCTGATTGCTGGATGTTAAAGAGTATATAAGTGATCTAACATGACATTAGAAATATGAAATGGAAGTAGCATCATATTATTATTGTCCTTCTTGTCAAACAGCCCAAAGGTTAAAGGGCACTTCCCATTACAAAGAAGTCATACATTCAACAAATACATCCATGAGATTTACAATGTCTGGATGCATAAAGTCTATTTAAATCAATGTTCAAAGTGTGCAGCTAAAGCAAAAATCAGCTTGGCCATTTAGCAAAGCAATTATATGAGATCAAGGCTGATCATAGCTAGCATTACCATTATGGTTACAGGATGGCTCCCATATTATGCTGCTTTGTAGCCATTAAGCCCTTCTCTCAACATCCTGGCTGGAGCCTATTCAATGCTTTGGTGTAAGCAATGAAATAAGATGTCAGCGTTGACCCTCAGCTGACAGCGTAATGAAGATTTTGATATTGCCACTCTACTGGAACTGCTTAAAACCTCCATCATCAGCATCTGAGGATGAGACCGGGGTTGAAGGGCCCCTGGTTGTTATCTCTGACTGGAAATCCTGCGAGAATGTAATTAATGGGGCGGGACACATGAGGCGCTGTTCCTTCACTTAATCAACACAGGGCCTTCATCTCTGACAGCTCCATGATGAATTGCTGTATTGGAAAAATGAAGGACTGTCCTCTAAACTCAACCTCTATTCGACCAGCTCACATAACTTTATCAAAATCAGCCATATGGGAGGCGAAGGGCTTGCTATGTACTTACTGAACACAGCTAGTGCTGAGGTCAGCATGGCTGGATGTGGAGATGAAATGATGTGGCACTGGGGCCTTGACAAATCATGGGCTCTCAGAGCTTTATCCTGACAGTGAACTTTATTTGGTCTGTGATAGCCCATTAAAGCTCGTAAATTATTATTTTCTGTTCTTCCTTTGGCTGTCTTACAAATTTCACAGGAACATTCTGTAGAAGTCCTATGTAACTCTAAATAACGAGTGCCAACTCAATAGTAATATACAAACCTAAGCTGTAATTATAAATAATGCACTTATTAAAATACTACTTTCTTACAGTTTCCTTATATATTAAAGAGATAATATTGTAATAGATTGTACTTTTAATATTAGAAGTGTCTACCTTTCAGATTGTACATACAGTGCATGCATGTGTCATTGCAATATCTAAAAAATTATGGTACATAAATAACTACAGGACTTTGTATTAATTTGCACATTCACAGTCAAGTAGCAGTTTGAAAAAACATGGAAAATCATATATCTGTTCATTATCTGTACATTTGTATACACAAAAATACAAACACATTAACTTATAAATTAAGGGGTATATCAAAGGTAAAATTTTAACAATTGCTCATTGAAAAATTCATATTGGTCGACCATTAATCTGATATCTAATATTGAGGCGGACATGTCCATCTCAACGTCTATGTTGGTTAAGACCCTCTTTAAAAATGTTTTTATTTTATATTTAAAATTTTTACATTGCATGTTTGCCTGCTGCACCATTTGTCTCAACACTGAGCTCAAGCAAAGAAGTTATTTTAAAAACATGGCAGATCCTTCAGAAGATGTGACAGTTTCTAGAACATCTCCCTTTTGTTCGGTCTCATAACCTCCTTTTTAACTCTAATAAAAGCCTGTAGACTGCATTCCACTTTTAGAATGTGGGTGGTGAAACTGTTTTGCCCTGCTTTTTCATGGCAGCTAAGGTGCTCCTTTCCATTTCAGCAGGGAAAAAAAAACCTTATTGCTGATCACTTTTCCGGAAACAATGTGTGCATTAGTGAGTGGTAAAAGGCTCTTTTAATGGTTCGCATGCACTGTTAGGAAATGCAACACTGGGCAGAGTTTATTGTAGGCAAGCTACAATAGCTCCACCATTGATTTCTAAATGACATGCTCCGAGTCATTTCCTCTCAGAGTCATTAATGTTTGATTGATGATCTCGTTCAATCTACGATCCAAAAAAGGAGCTACTGTATATCTAAGGTGTTAGCAATTGAGCAATTTTGTAAATATGCATTTGGTCTCGCAATATGCAACACAGACAATAAAATAAAAAAAATAAATAAAAAAAGCAAAGATCCGCAAATGAGAAAGAAATGTGTTTCATGTAAATTAAATGATCCATGCTCTTTGACTTTTTCATTTATTTTATATTGCTTTAGCCCCACTACATGAAATCTAATTGTTACCTCTTTGTGAAACTCACCAAATCCCCCTTTGCAATTAAATTTGAGTTAATAAAAGCGTATAACTCATAATATAATGGATCACCATAAGTGTAACCTCAGGGAATAAAAACAACTTATATATAACCACCACAATCTAAACACTTTACGATTGTGCTCCTCAAAATTCAGCACTTACTCAAGCAGATTCTACTACAGAGAGGATTTAGTATTGATGCCATTTGAGAACAACAATAGCGGCTTTTATACAGCACTAACACAGCAGTCTACGGTACTTGGCAGTAGATTGTTGCTGATGATAACATGGAGAGCAGAAACTGTGTGTGTGTGTGTGTGTGTTCTCTCCCTCTGCCCTGATACTGCGAGTAATGGAGCAAACAGTCTGTGAAGAACAACTCAACAAGAGGGGCATAAAACATACAGCCACATGGCCTTTTTCCGCTTTCTCCTTTTCCTTTGTTTCTATCTCTTGCATTGTCTCATCCCCATCTTGCTTTCTTTTCTCTGGAAAACCCTTAGGTTGGAACATCCTTAGATGACTGATCCAGGGCACAAAGAGAAAACTAAATAAACTAGATACAGTAGGTACACTAGGTACATTTTCTGAAGAAAATGTGCATGGAGTTTCAATAAAATTAAATTGCTTCTGGAGCCTCAGTACACTACTCAAAGTCAAAATAATTTTTAAACTTGCAAACTAGGTAAAATTATCTATCCGGATAACATAAATGGGATTTTGTCAAAAGTGCAAAAATAACATATGATTAGTCTTGGTAGCATCAGCAATGATGGACTGAAAATAAAAAAAAAATAAAAAAAACAGTAACATTTTGCCACTTATGCCATAATTTTCAAGCAAAAGCATTTGTAAATTTTCCTGTCTAATATACTAGCTTTATAAATTTTTAGAATTTTTTATTTATTTATTATTTAAAAGAAAGCTATACCTTTTATTTAAAGTTTGTGTAAAAATGTATAATATAACTAATCCAATAATGAAAAATATCCAATATAAATATAACTACAATTAATTAAATTATAAAGTAAAATTAAATTAAAAATAGAAACAAATACTTTCTAATATTTTGTGTTTAGGCTTGTGAAAATGTTGGCAGGGCAAGTAGATAGACAGACAGACAGACAGACGATAGACGATAGACAGATATATAGATAGATAGATAGATAGATAGATAGATAGATAGATAATAGATAGATGATCGTAGTAAGGATGCACCAATTTCCCCTTTTTTTCGAAACAATTCCCATACCGATACTTTTCTTTTTTGGTACTTCGCCCGATACCGCTCCCTGTATTTCACAGCAATTTGTAATTTTTTTTAAATAGTGGGTACAGACAAATAATAATAATAGTAATACTAATAATAATAAAATAGGAACATGTTATTTGGTTTCATTTAGCAAACAGATATTACCTTCAGTTATTGCCACACTTAATTATACCTGTTAAAATGTATTGTATAAGCTTTTGTTACTTTCACTGTTCATTTTAATGGCGCATTAGAGCTGCTCCATTGCAGCAGCTCAATACTGTAATCACAAAACGTTTTCCTAAAATAATGCAGGGAACCACATTATACGAGTGTACGCGTACTATTTTGGTGATGTAATTTGCGTCACGCGCACAGGGACGCATTATTACACAGCAGTGCCCTGGGCACGGACCGATTAAAGGCCCCCCTTGGTTGAAATTTCGTTCCTTTTTTATTCGAAATTTTTCCAAACTTGTTAACTATATCACAATTCTCAAATATAAGTAAGTACATTTTGCACCCTTATAGATCATGTTAGTTTATCTATAATGGGCTATGGGAAAAGTAGCCTAATATTAGTATAATCTATTACCTAGCCAATGCATAAAACACGTCTTTTAACTTGTACTAGATATGGGTGTCATGCCATAATATTTTTTAATACGACTGACTTTGTATTTTAATGTGAATTTAATAAAAACATTTTAAGTTACTAATTATAACACTTTCATTGTACATAAAGAGAGCAAAGAATATTTGCATTATCAAAGAATATTAACTTCAGTCTAGACAGAGTTCAAGCACTCTCAACGACTCCCATTATAATCACTGAAGCTGTTTATACTGTGAAATGAATATCTTACTTACATCCTACACACATCTGCACTTTGTTTATAATGAGAGAATTCGCCAGAGATCCGCATTCAGTAAGCGAGCGCGCGCACTGAACAAAACACAGGCTTTTCAGCAATAACTCATCTGAATGCCTCTGATTGGCCATTGCATTCATAAGCTCAACAGAATCCTGTGTGATTGGTTATAAAACACAGCACTGTAAAAACGCGTCTGGCTCAGCGCCAGCCAAAGCACGAACGCAGATTTGAATTTGGCAGCTGATGCTGTGCCGCACTGAACGTTCTAATCGTATCAAATATAAAAAAATATATTATTCAGCCATTTTTGGTCTTTTGGAAGCTGCATTCAAAATCCACTTTGCTTAAAATCCTGAGGGGACATGGTTGAAATCGCGTTCTTGGAGGAGCAGTATTTCGGCTGGGCCCCCATCTGGTCTAGTGCCCTGACGCGCAGTGTAAACGGACCCTCGCGTACGAGTAAAAACCAAAGTATACTTTGGCCATATAGCAAGCTAAACATACGCAGCGCGCGCACGTTTGTATTGGTGCAGAATGAAAGACACTTATAGCCTAGCATATTTCACACAGGCTGCTGGTTTCACACTCCGCTTTAAATAAAGTTGTGTATGCTTACTTTAAATACATGCTGTTTTATAGTGAAATGCCCCTATAATTTATGTTTGTTTATATTTACGATTTAGTTTTAATCCAAATACATGCGCTAATGGAGAGAAAACAGCAATCAAGATCATGCAACAGAAGTGCGCGCTCTCAGACTATCTCTCTCGCTCTCCTTACGTCAAATAAATTTAGTAACTTGTGCATTGTTTACTTACTTCTTTTGACATTCCTCCTAAAAAATCAGAACTACAACTTTTCCAGTGTGTCTGTGAATATTCACTCGACAAGCTCACCGCATCTGTTCGCCAGCGCGCTCTGCTTATCATCGCTTCGGGCACATCTGCTATCCTAAAGGCATGATCCTGATGGTTTACATTATATTATTAACTTACATGTACTTCATAGCTCCTTATCTCTACATAACTTCCAGTCTACTCCCCCCCCTTTTTTCTGTGTTCTTTTTTCAGTTTTCGTTTTCGGGACACAGCCTCTATTCACACCTGTTTGTATCGCTTTTTGGTATCATGGCATTTTTTCCGAGTTGCGAGTACAGGTTCGCAGTATCGTCCCCATACCGATCCCATATCGGTGCATCCCTATATATAGATAATAGAGCTCCTCACACTCTCCTCATGACCTGGCTTCTTTGAAGACATTCTATAGCACATAGTCTATAGCATAAAGATGGCAATATGAGTTTTTTGCCTTGAAATATACAGAGAATAAATAAGCATGCGAATTCTAAAGTATGTCTAACAGGTGTCTACGACAATGAACAATTAATTTAGCTTTTTAGACTTTTTAATACCGCCTTATATGAAATTTAAGACCTAAACTTGTAATGGAAATACATATTTTATTACATATATGTAATATTTAATGTGTTCAACGTAAAAGAAAACAAAATATCATCGCTGTAATAAATTACATTTATTACTAAGATATACAGTGAACTTTTCATATCAGCAGACAATATTTCATGCAAAATATCCCCACAAAAGCACTGCATCACCGAGATTTTTGGTGGTGTAAACCTATATTATTATTTTTTTTTTATTATTACTGAGAACATTAAGAAGGTAGTTTGACCTGTATTCTGCTACTGCGATTCTCTCTGATGATGCAGTAACTTACTGCGGGGGAGAAAAAAAATCCAATGAAATCCAATCCAATGTCCAATGATTGTAAACAGTCATTAGGTCTGTCAGACTTAAGATGTTTTAGCGGTAATGTGACCAAAAATATTTAAGACCCATCGAATCGGAATTTAAGACATTTTAAGGCCTTTTATTAGGAAAACGTTATTTAAGACATTTTAAGACTTTTTAAGGACCCGCGGACACCCTGTATAACCACTAATGTAAAGAAAACAACAAGAAAGATAAACCTAGTGACCTCTTGTGAAAAGACAACACTGAAAAAAAAGTACTGTATAGAGAGAAATCTTAGCTTTAGCAGGGGCAAGCTGAACATTCCCACAGAGATTGTACGATGTGGAACATGAGATGCTGAGTTCAGCGGGAGCCGAGTTCATGTGTGCTTAACACATCTGTCACATGGCAGAGGGTTCAACGGTGCAAAACAGGGGTGAGGAGGGCATAAATGAGATGAAGGTCAAATGTATGACTGTACTACCCATAACTACTCAAATCCATTCATGCACACAGCAGTTCACATACTGGGAAATGACAAGGTGTTATAGCTTAAACTGGTACCTCATGGTGTACAGCAATGTTCCATCATCCTTCAGTCTCAGAAGCTTGTTGGGCGTTGTCATGTTGTGAGCAATGGATTTTTTGCCATTAAGGAAAAAAGTGTCTGGTGTCCAGATGTTGCTGGCCAGCAGGTTATTCAGAGGTAGCATCTCCATTGGCCCCTTGAAACACAAACGCTCATCCTTCCAGCTTTGACGGAAAAACACATCAATGGTGTATTCCTGTTGAAAGGAGAATGGTAGTGTCATTAGTGTGTACCTGAAGGCAGGGTCATTGTGAGGGACCCCGGGCCCTGTGATGATGAGGAGGAGGGGCCCACTGAGGCCTCTCCATAAACTTTTTCTCCAGTGGCCCATCAATTACAGCAACGACCTTGCCTGAAGGCAGAATCAAATGTGTCACAAGACTGAATATAAAAATGAACAATAGTATAATTCATCAGATCATACTGTAACCTACCTAAGATATTGCATGCAGAATTTCAGGAAAAGTTGCAGAGGTGAAGTAATGTTACAGATGGAGGCATGATTTAATGAAGGGGGTCTTGATGAAGAGAGATCTCGGGTGGGAATTTCCTGCTGTAGAGATTAATGAATGGTGTTTCTTCATGAAGAAAGGATATGGTTGAAATACTTAACATCTCAGTGTCTGACACTGGTCCAAAGCTGGTCACAAAGATGTTGGTCTTAATTTCTGTCACTTTCTCTGTAAAATCACAAACAAATTGTGATTTATTAGATCAAGTTAAATTTTGGTCATTGCATAGATAGATAGATAGACAGATAGACAGATATAGATAGATAGACAGATAGATAGATAGATAGATAGATAGATAGATAGATAGATAGATAGATAGATAGAGCTGTTATAGTTATCGGTACTAAACTTAAAACCATTAAACATAGTAAAACATGAAACATAGTAAATATATGTGTAAATATAATATAAAATATACAGAATTTCTATTAAAGTATGCTTTGTTTTAGCCACATTATTTTGTTGCATTCATTTTTTAAATGAAAAGAAATTAATTAAATTTGCTTGATTGCACTTTCCTTCTCAAAGCACTAAATCAAGTCCAATGCCATCATTTGTCAATTGACATCACTTTGCTGCTGCTACAGCTATGAGATGTGCTCCCTTGAACTCACTCACGTGGAAACAGAGTAGCCTGTGTTTATTCTCTTTCTCTGCCGTAATGCCATGCTTTCGACCTCTGAGAACAATGAACCTGCACCTTTGGAAAAGAGCGATTGCTTTCTCAAGGTCAGCAGCCACATTGATATCCTCTCTTTACTCTCTCGGGGGTCTCGAGTCCGCATTTCCCTCTCTCTCTCTCTCGCTCATCTCTCTCTCTCTCCCTCTCTCTCTCCCTCTTAATACCTCTGTCTCTAGCAAGAACACTGCAACTGAGAGTGCAGGGAAATAGTGGCTGTTTGATTTTCACAGAGGACCAGGCAATTTCAGAGATCACTTCTGCTCAGTGTAAACATCTGCTGTATAATTTTTTTTTCTTCTATGTAGTTTTCCCCAGTTAGTGAACTGAATAGAAGCAGCATCGCTCTCTCTTTTCTTTTTATGAAAGTCCTTCATGCCGCTGTCACAATGGAATGTGCAGGCGTTCTCTCTGTTTTTCAAAAACCATCTGCTTTTATCTGAACACATCTTTTCAGAATAACTACCAGAGGTCAATGCCAGACATAAATGCCACTAATATAAAAGAAAAAACACCTCTCAGTAAAGCACGACTTTGCAACAGATCATGGTTTAAAGATGGAAAGGCAGTTTACCTCCAAGCCCAGGTCGCAGTCTGTTATCGTAGCCATCCAGCAATCCATCCAGGATTCGTGTGAATACTGTGATGTTATCATTGAGCTCTGACTCTTTAGGAATCCCTGTAGTAGACTGGGAAAGGCTGATGCACAAGACCACAAAGATAATTAATAACTACAAGTATTTAGCTCCCATTCACCCTTCAAACATGACCACAGAAAAATCTGAATCAATATGAATCCATTATAGACATATCCTATCTTAAATTAAATGACTCCTGCAATAAAAATATGAGTTCAGCATAAAATAGAAAGTTACGTTAAAGATATAATCTACCTCAGATGGCAGGTGAAAGTCATGAACAAAACACCGACCCACAGACTTCTCATTTTGGCGCTGCAATGTGGTCCATATCCCATATCTGCAAAAGTCCAGGATAGGGAGTTCATTCCAGCATTATGGACATTCTTCATGAAACTCTATTATGCACACTGTAATTTAAAAAGAATATTAAGAGGGGGAAAAAGGGAGTTTGAGGTGTATACAAAATCCATAAAATGGGATGATCAGTAAACTTAAAACAACAAAGATCATCAGAGTATTTAACCAAAAGTATTAAGCAAATACTTTATTATTATTATTATTATTCATGCAATTACCATGCTGTTTTATTTTGTTTTATGCATAATGTTATTTATTTTCTAATTTTAGATTCTAATTCAAGCTATTATTTATTTATTTTTACGCAATTCCAATGTCATGAATCCGTTTAATGTTTTTTGTGCATATCCCTTGAATTTCTTTCAACATGATCGTTTGTAAAAGCAGTAGGAGCGCTGAGTTTGCAGCAGCTGCAATTCATAGTTTTAACAGCCTCTGGCGTATAAACTTGTCGAACATTTATAGTGAGTCCTACAAAGCAGAGTTGAGCAGAGATAGTGTACAGTAAAAGCCTCGTATCTTACCTTAAATACCTGAATGGTGCAGTGGATCCACGTTGAACAACTGCAATGAATTCCTTTTGAAGCAGTGAGCAAAATCCCGCAACGTTCAGTTTACAGCAGTAGTGTGATGCGTTGTTCTTCAGATAATATCCAGTCTTAACCATTCAGGCTCATTGTTGCGTCCTCTTTTACGATTCAGTGACTGAACAACCGCTGCAGAGCATCCCTTCCTATCCCCCGCATCCCAAAGACCTCTTCATCACTCCTAAATCCAATTGAAAGACAGTAATCAGACAGCACAACAGCCCTTAAAACAAGTCTGTTTTCTCTCTTCCCCTTATTCTCCCTCTAGTCAACACATCCCTTTTAACAGACCATTACTTCCCCCCCTTCTTCCCTCTGTGGTAGCCTAGTGTACGACATCTCAACGCTTATCTGCGCAACCGTTAAAGCGTTACAGAGTTTAACAGGATTCTCCGCTTACCGGGTCGCCGGGTTGGACGTCCGTTGCTCTCCCCACTCTAGCCCGACTGTCACTCTAGTGGCATTTGTTCAAAGTAATAGGACGTCACCTCTGCGCGCGCTGCATAATTACCCCTCGAGGGAAATTTGAGCGGCCGTTTGTTTGGGGTTTGAAACTTATCTTGTTTGAGCTTATTCAGAGAAAAGTGCGATTACCCCGGCGCCGGCGTGCGTTACAAGCGTGGACGCTAGAAAATGAGTGGATTTCCCAACAATTCTGCTTACTAGGCATTTTGCGCACGAACGTTTACCCTAAGGCAGACCCCCCCCCGCCCCCCTTGCGCCAGGCTGTTTAATGAAGACTGGCTTCCTCTACATGCGGACTATTATATCTCCACTGGGGATATTTATGGTTTAAAAGTATCAGTTTTACTCAATTAAAACGGGTTGCAAATTAGACAATAGTTTTTAATAGTAATTTAGACTGAGCATAAATTAAAATATGTATGAAACCTAGCTATATAAAGTAATCAAGGTCTAAGATACATAATATTGATTTGGCAGGACTAGATACAAAAAAATGGTTTACGATAGTAGAGTTGATTGTTGTTTAATAAGAAACTGAATAGGCACCAGTAGTAATGAGGACAGCCATCAGAGGGAACTCTAGACCCATTTTTTCTGATGCTGACTATCACTGCAGTGCATCAGTCGATAAATGAAAATCTCAAAAAGCTCTACCTGCTCCAATTTCATGTTGTGCATAAGTGAAAATAACTTATTGAATTAGTTTCTTTTATAAATGCCACCCTTTACGCTGATTTGGGCTGACAGGATGTCTGGGAAATGTCTTAAATGTTATACACATCACAAAAAATATATGAAAAAAATTGTGGCACAGCACTATTGTTGTGATTATGCAAAATCCGAATTCAAAAGTATAAATATTATAACTTCAAATATAAAACAAGCATGTGTATTAAAGAATTCCAGTAAAATACACTCACTATGGGTATTTAGAATAAAGTAATGCATTGAAGATGTTACAGCAAGTGAACCGAAGAATGTCTATGATTCAAGCGAGTAAATTAAACATCTGCTTTGGGTTGGCTTTAATGGTCACAGTGCTATTGAGAAAAAACACATCCGTTAGGTCGAGATTATTTCTAGGTTCTTGAAGATTGTGCAGACAGTTTTGTTCTGTAGGTATAATATGATATTGTAGTCATGTGTTTTGGGGATTGATTCATTTTTGAAGCGCTTTTGTCTGACTGCTGATTGACTCCATTGATGTGCACTCCAGAGATATTCACACGAGAGCAGCTGTTACTTCTACAGTCCACCTGTGTCCTGCGAGCATCTGATAATTCTGATCTAGTTGTGTATGTTTTATGTGTGCATATTAAACAGATCTTTAATAACAAAGATTAACAAAACGACACAATTTGAACTCAAGACATATTAAAAGTGATGTATTTGGTAATGCTTTTTGGGATAAATTTTTACTAGACACAATCAGAAACATCACAATTGTTTACAGAATGTGTTCATTCTAAAATGAGTAACAGGGCATTGAATGATGGGAATAGTAACATCACCTCCCTCTGTTTTGCAGGAATGCTGTGGATGGGAATAAAAAGCTGTTTGCAATCTATGACACAAGGTAAGTTAATCATTGTGTATGATAAAAGTACATTTCATAGCATTTTACACTCACTATTGTTTACTGCATGCTGAAATATTTCACCCAAAAAATAAAATTAGCTGAGAATTTGCCCACCCTCAGACCATCCAGGATGTAGATGAGTTTATTTCTTAATAGGAACAGATTTGGAGAAATTTAGCATTACATCACTTGCTCACCAGTGAATGGGTGTCGTCAGAATGAGAGTCCAAACAGCTGATAAAATCATAACAATAATCTCCAGTCCATCAATTACATGTTGTGAAGTGAAAAGCTGTGTTTGTAATAAACAAATCCATCCTTAAGACATGTTTAACTTCAAACCATTGCTTCCAGCTAAAATACAATTCATAATATTGTTTTCTTCAGTGAATAAATCATCTGGTCTGAATCAGGAGAGAAATATGCACAGATAAAGCACCATTTACAAGCGAAAATAGTCCTAAACAGTTCTAAATAAATATGTTGGTGGATTTTCATGTGAGAAAAAAACGGATTGGACTTTTTCACTGAAGGGAGCATTATTATGGATTACGGACTGGTATTTTAAAGTTAGATTTTAAAGTCAAAATGCTTAATGATGGATTTGTTTCTAACAAACACTCAGCTCTTCACTTCACAATATGTTAATTTATTGGAGTCATGTTGTGGATTATTGTGATGTTTTTATTAGCTGTATGAACTCTCATTCTGACGGCACCCATTCATCACATAGGATGCAATGGTGAGCAAGTGATGTGATGGTACATTTCTCCAGATCTGTTGGGGTGAACAAACAAACCCACATCCTAAATGGCCTAAAACTTTCAGCAAATATTCATTTTTGTTTAAACTATTCCTTTAACACCACAGGATGCATCTATGCATCTCTTCCATAGTATTGCAGGGGTCCGAAATCCTTCAATAGGTATTACGAGTGAATTTGCGGAGTTCTGTCTCAATCTAAAACAAATCAGACCCGCAATGTCAGTCACGTACATACATTATTCATTCAGCACAGTGCAATATTCACTCCATCTAGTAGATCTATTTATCTGTGTCCATTTAATCAGGAGGGGGTGGTGGGGTCATGCGGAGGAGACAGATCTTCTGCATCTGCGATGTGATAAGAATGGAAGGAAAAACCCTTTCAATGGAAGCCAGTACAACCATGTTTTCATTCCCCCCTTTAGTGATACTACCTCGCCCCTACAGTAGATTAAAAAAAAAAACGCTTTGATAGTCCAGTGGGCGAAATAAAGCAAAGTGTCTTGTGAACTTGTGGACACAGCCTTATACCGCAGAATTAAAGGGGTCAGGGGACACTGGGCATTTTAAAGGCAGAGACAGGGATCATAGTAAAAGATTCCAGTCCTCCCACAGCCTGTTTGACTAGTGTTACTTTAAAGGCTTTAACAGCATTTGGCTTGGTGTGCGACCGTGACTTGGTGCCATTTGCTCAGCCCACACACTGAGGAGCCTTTGCATTTGCAGATGATGTGTGAGTGGAGTGCTTTGTTTGGATGATGGGATGTGGGTGTGTGTGGGTAAGTGCTGTTCAGAGCTACCCTCGCTTTCCATCTCTCTCCTTATATTAGCTGCTCTTCATAAACATTTATACTGCAAGATGCTAAGAAATCATTCCCTGTATGTATGTATGTATGGCTACAAAGAAATTCCGAACTTTTTTGCAATGATATACTGAATATTTTATACTCTATTAATCCCAAAATTGAGGTTAAGAGGTGAAAAAAGTGCACTAGACATGATTCAAGTTTTTGTTCTGTACAGAAAGGGGTTGTTGCAAAATGTAGAACTGAATAATTAATATCCTGGCAATTTATGAGTTTGCATTGGCCATACAAAAATATGAAATGGAATGATGGGAAAAGAAATGTACTGAATTGCAACACCGGTAATGCATTCTGGGAAATGTAGTGCTCTTTCACCCTGGTCAAAAAAAAAGTTAATTTAATAAATACGATGAAATCTATCTATCTATCTATCTATCTATCTATCTATCTATCTATCTATCAAACTTAAAGTTTTTTTTAAAGGGATAGTTCACCAAAAAATTTAAATTCTGTCATTAATTACTCACACTCATGTCGTTCCAAAACCTGCAAGTTAATCTTCAGAACACAAACTATTATATTTTTGATGAAATCCGAGAGCTTTCTGACCCTGCATAGACAGCAACGGAACTACCACTTTCAAAGCCCAGAAAGGTAGAAAGGACATTGTTAAAAGAGTCCATGTGACCTCAGTGGTTCAATCATAATTGAAGCTACGAGAATACTTTTTTTTTGTGCAAAGAAAAACAAAAATAACGACTTTATTCAATTCTTCTCTTCTACGTCAGTCTCCGCTGCCATTCACGAGAGAGCTTTTTGATAAACTTTGCTCTTCTATTTGATTCATTACTGTAATATGAAATTAACTGAATTAAAATTTCAATTCATTTTATTTTAATTTACTGTTACTTCTTTGTTATTGAAACAATCTCTATTGTATAAAGCGCTATATAAATAATGGTGACATGACTATTCTATTGCCCATAAAATTCTAATTGCAATGCTACCTCAATTCAAATTCAGTTCAAACTCAGAAACTGGATTGGAATTTAAAAGCATTTAATGAATGCTAACCCTGGTACAGACAGGGTTACTGTCCTAAAATAGATTAAAGAAGGTTTGCTAACAAAAAAAAAAAATGAAGGGGGTTCGATCAGGGGTTTTCAAACCTACCCTGCACATTTTGTATGTCTCCTTCGTCTGACACACCTGATTCAACTCATTAGCTCATTAATAGAGACTGCAAGACTTGAATTGGGTCTACTAAAGGAGACATACAAAATGTGCAGTGCTGGGGGGGCTTTTAGGTTTGAAAACCCCTGATCTAGATATATCTATCATTATAGACTAATATAGTCCTAACAATTTTTCAGGCAGCGGATCAAAAACGAAATATTGCTACACTAACAGAATAGTATGTACTTGAGGACACAAGAAGAACAGGCATCCAATAACATCTAAGTGGAGTCTCAACCCTCGCCTCTCTGGAATAAAGCTTCTGAAACAGTATCAGGAAGCACAGCCACATCCTTCTGCATCCGGCGTCTGCTTCTAAAAGCATTAGGGCAGCATCAGTCCACACACTACAGTAAATGCAGTGTGAGGGATTTAAGAAGGCCACTAACTTCAACCACTGACCGTGTCAAATCCACCAGCAACTCTCGTAAACAACCTTTCCATTCAGTCAGAACAATGCGGACCTCTTTTTTGAACACAGGTCAAATTAACAGGATTAGTTTAATGAGTTTTTAAAGCTTGGTAAAAGCCATTACACTTGTGCTTAATCTCCAGCAGACTGTCAAGCCTCAGTGAAAATCTGATTATGTATAATAAAATTGTCTAGAGGCTAAATGGAGAAGCCTTAATATCCACTGATGGGGAGTAGTAGTGAGAACAAGTAATATATCCGATTGATTATATCACAGAAGGTGTCAATAAAGCAGCATTATTCTTCTTCCACTATGTCACATGATGTTCTGTTTATCAATATTAGTACGCTTGTGTGCACGCATGCAGAGGTACAGTACAGGAGATGTCCTAATAAATGTAATGTTCTAATAAAATTCTAAAGCACTGCCATTTGATACCACCATACCTTGTTATAGCAGACATGTGCAGCTGAAATGTTCTTCTCAGAGAGAAAGAGAGATTACTAGTGTCCATAACACTGGAATGGAAGGAATGAGCTGAGTAGCAACTTAAAATTGATTGATTGATTGATTGATTGTACACCCCAAATGGATATTAAACCAAAACTAATTTTTTTAATGCTATATTTGTGATGTGTACATAGCTATAAGAAAGCGATACCAGTGGTTACCTACTTTTGAGATTTTCTTGTTTCTCTCGCATCCTTGTTGTAGTCAAACTTCTACGATTACTGAAATTTTGTTGAAAAATACTAATGAAACAAATTATTACTTTAATTGTTTTGAATTTCTGTGCTCAAGTCAGGTAAGAAACCACCAAACCTGATGTCTACCTGAACAGCAAATGATGAATTTGCACACAGTGTTGCCAACTTAGCAATTTTGTTGCTAAATTTAGCAACTTTTCACACTGCCCTAGCAACTTTACACCTAGCAACAAATTTAGCTATTTAAAAAATTTATTTGGCAATTTTTAGCAACTTTTGATAAGTGGCTCAAACGATAAAAAGGCACACATTTTCCATCTAAATTACACAAAATGAGGAAACCAAAGATGCCTAGCAGTACACAGATCATGAATTAAGTTAGCGTCTATTAGCAATTGCTCAATTTAATAATAATAATTTAATAATTGTTAATTTATGATACACCTTGTGAGTAGCTTGTACCTGCAATTGTTGATCAGTTAGTACACTAAGAAAAATATCTAGAAAAATGGAAAGAAAAAAAAGGTACTAGTAATTTTCCAGGACATTATCCATTATCCATCATCCATTTTAACCCTGTAACCCGAAAACATAATGTGTAATTTAAAATGCAGGTAAAAAAAACGGTGAAAAATCTATACGGAAAATTCCTTCATATTAATATAGTAGACTGTGCCCTATTTTTACAGATATTTTCTTAGAATGTAGCATAATAACTAACTGCTAATACACTGCTTAAAACTACAATGTGCAGAATGTGTAGTTTTACTAGCAAAAAAACTACAGCTTAATTGTAGGCCCTAATGTTCAAACAAAACGTGTGAAGTGTTCAATAATTCAATGTTGTATGTAAAAATACAGCTATTTATATTTTAATATTATATTGTGTTATATTATTTTACAAACACATCTAAATTAACATATAAAATATTTTCTTGCTGAGATCTGAAGTAGTGACAATTTTGTGTCATAATTACATAATGATGTCATCGTGCTATGACTTTTTTAGCAACAAATTGACCTTCCTTTAGCAACTTCACCTGAAAATGAGTTGGCAACACTGTTTGCACAAGAAGTCGTGACCTAAGGGTGTTTTCACACCTGTAGATCGATTGCTTTGTTCTGAAACAGGGATTAAAATGGTTACAATGTTGCTTTTTATTCTTGGTGCGGTTCGCTTCACACAGCAAAATTTCTAAAAGGACCAAATGTGTTAATACAAGTCACGAGCGAGTAAACTGTTCTCTCATTGGTCAAAGTTCCACGGTTTATTTTCTGGGATTCCACTTAGCTGTCACAGCTGTCATCTGTCAGGATGGAACGATAGCAGCTTCGCGGGCTTATTGTTGTTGTTTTGTAGCTGTCTTTATATTAATTTATCATTTTGAGCAGTAGTCCAGGATTGATTGGGAAAACATTTTTTAAATGCACATACTACAAAGAAGAGCAATAAGACGGCATTATAAAATAAAGTGCTCTTTGATTTTTGAATGGCTAAGACGTGCTCACCCACAGACATTCAAAGGTTAATTTTGAGGTATTAGCAAAACAGCAAAGCTAATTCTTTTCACGGAACTTACGTAATTACCATTATAAATTGTGATATAGCCTGGTTCGTTGGATTGGATTGCTTTCTCACTACAACTGAACTGCTCCAGAGTTCGTTTTCAATCGAGCCGAGACAACCTCGTTCAGGCGATCTCGGACCGATTTTTTTGGCGCGGATCCGAGTGCGATTGCCGTGTTCACATATGCCCAAACGAACCGTGCTAAGGGGGGAAACGCGCCAGGTTCAGAAACAACAGGCCAGGTGTGAAAGCACCTCAGTAGTCTTGCGGATTTGTTGTAGGTTGCTTTCTCCTGACAAAGATTACAAAAAAATGTACACCCACCAGCAACAATGGCAAAATACAGGAGCGAGCTGTTTATGAATAAATCGCCTAAAATACTTGCCGTTTTATTGCTCTCCATGGCCGAAGAGTTAAACAGAGGGGAAACCCCTCCCAGTTGTTCTCGTCAACTTTGACTTGCGTTGAAATGTGCGCCCAACGAAACCACACGTGTTGAACGTCATGTAGTTACGCTTTTGTTTGAACAGACATGTGGAAAGAATACTTTTTCGATAAACTCCGCGTTACACACCAACAAAACGGCGTTCGCACCGAAGCTTGTGGAATGTCACGTGACCACTATACTTCGACTGAAGTCCTCGTGCTCACATACCAATTTCATCACACTCCGGTCGACTCCGTCATCAGTTGTCGAATCAATAGCCGAACTTTCCGTGTTTCAGTTTCCAATTCTCACGTTCTCCCATCTAATAACAAGCGTATTTGGTTTGGGTATATTTGACAAATAAGTCAACTGACTCGTCAGACCATCCTTTGCTTGTAGCTGAAACATAAAAAGAGGCATAAGACTGAGACTTCAGCACAGGGTGTAGATTCGGGACAGCAGCTACGGGCGTCAAAACGAAGGATGGGGATCTGGCTGAGCCCCAAACACCGACTCCCCTGCTGCAAGCTCCGGTAGTTTCTTGGGCAAAATGCATTGTATTTACCGAGCATCTAACCAAATAACGCAGTCTCCGCAAGAGAGCGAAAACCCGGATCGCAGCGGTTTGTTTACGCGCGTTTGACAGTAATTGGAGTTCTTTAGGAAATACCCACTGATGGAATAACGTAACCTGTTACCTACGCAAGGAAACCTTACAACGTCCGTTTTGTCGCTCGATTCCTTGCCTGAAAGAGTATAAGGAATGTTTGGAATACAGAAGCGAAGGCTGTTTGGTGTTCTTTCATTACCGGTAATTGTGGCAGTGATCTGCTGTGCTCAAAGGTAAGAAGAGCTGGGGGAGACCATGGCGCGAGAGCATAGACCTCCTGGGCTCTAATATGATGGAAATAACCTTCTTTGTTGTTTCTTTTCAGCGCCAATGAACCAGGAAACATGTCTATTGTCAAAGAGACAGTGGACAAGCTTTTGAAAGGCTATGACATTCGTCTTCGACCGGACTTTGGAGGTATGATGCTGCTCACGTCATTATTTCTTACTTTTAAGGTTACATAAATATTTCAAGATTGTTTTTAAGATTGATATGAAATAAATAAATGGTTTGAGTGAACTTGAGGATTAAGTTTTTCTTCTCATTTAAGGCGCACCGGTGGCAGTTGGCATGAGCATCGATGTGGCAAGCATAGACATGGTGTCTGAGGTCAACATGGTATGTCTGTTTATATCTTTAATTATTTATTGAACCATTTATAAGTAGCAGACCGTCAAACACTGCCAGAAACAGCTGTCCATGGTACTGGAACCTCGTAGCTTAGTTTCATCTGCCTGTGAGTGATAGAGCTTTGCTCAATCTGTTTTAGTGCCCAGGTCTAGTAAGGAACGTGTTTTTAATATTAAAATCCTATCAGTGCTATATTATGGAGGATGTGGTGTTTTCTCATCATGTTAATGCTTTCAAAGTGCAGTTCAGCACTAGCAAATCACTTCCAATGTCAGATGATCACTTTTATTATGATTTGAAAAAAGCTTGAAAGATATCCTACTTGTTTTAGAACTAGAAACTGTATTTTTTGCCAGTCAAAGTTTGTGATTTCTGACTGTATTAAAGTGTTAATGGTTCATTAGATAGTGAACACAGTTGTTTTTTGTTCAACGTTGTTAAAAGTTTGATTTGAAGCATTGGATGATACAATATGTTGTCTATGCTGATTGTGTTACATTTGTTTATCTATATTTGAGTTTATTTTGACTGTAGAACTCATGCTGATTTGATTATACCTGTCAGAAACGTTGTATCAAAAGTCCTCAGTGGTCCATGTCCACATCAGCATATAAGACGGGTTTGTCTCCATGGCGACCGTGTCCATTTCACAGTCATGAATATGCAGATGGTTAGCCCTTCTCACCTGTGCACTGAAAGGAGGATGCTGCAGCTTAGAGTCCCACAAGGGGATGGACACATATGCAAAAGACACAGCTTGACTGTGACATAAGTGATCATCAGTTACCTGGACCTGTGTTTATGCAGTTGTAAAGTTGATGGACACTGACATGATGAAATTGCTCAGTATCTGTCCTCATCTAGGTAGCATGATACTGTGTGTCAGACAGTTGTCACAGTGTGGATCACAACTGACATACTTGCACTTTATTTTTAGATTTTGACGTGACTATTCTCATATTGAATTCTTTATAAAGGCTTAATCTGATTTCAGATACCCTGGCTTTGATTTGCTCTGGCATTGTGTCAATTTAGAGCATATGTGCGGTGGAGGTTTGATGTCTGGCACTTGTGCGCTTACCTTTAAAGGTGAGAGTTTGAACAAGGTGCGCTAATCCTAGATTACCCCCAAACACGTCCATTGGATCTCAGAGAAGTGAAAGTCACATTACCCACGCTATCACAAAAAATCATACTCTTACAACTTAACACAACAAAAAACAGACCATATCCTATGGAAGCCTGTTTCTACCACAGAATAAAATTTATAATTTTGACTTTTTATGTCACAATTCAGATTTTTTTTTCTCACAATTATAAGAAGAGTCAGAATTGCAAGATATAAACTCAGGATTGTGAGATATAAACTCAGAATTCTGACTTTTTCTTGCAATTCTAAGGAAGTCTGGGAAGTCTGAACTGTTAAATAAAAAGTCACAATTAACGTTTTTTTATCCCATGGTAGAAACATACTTCCATAATATGTGGTGTGGTTTCTCATTTTAAATATTTAGAAATTTAGCTGGTTTTCCAGGTTAATGAGCTTTTAGCTTGTATTACTTTTGATTTAGTTCTATCTGTAAGAAAAAACTCCAAATTATGTTATTGCATCATCCAGCACTTGTTGTCACGTGAGATGTGCGCTGCTCTGATTGGAGCAGTCTGTAATGCAATGCCACTCAGCCCAACTGTTCTGCCCACATCTTTCCTTTCACTCCCTTCTCCCACTCACTGTAGAGATGCATTGATCAGTGCATTTTGTAATATTAAGATCATTAATAATTAAACACAGCCACGCTAAGTCTTATCAGGTATGTGAATTATTTACTATAGCCACATTTAGCGTTAGTTCTCCCGTGGAGTAAAAATGACCCTGTCAGCATGAAATATTAACTCAATTTGTAGCTGAAATCAACAGTGCTGCAGACATTAGCCTGGTTGATGAGGTTAGCCATGTGACTGAACTTGGAGCGCTTTTGCAAGGGAAGTCTAATGGTAAGGTAATCAAGCAGACGCTCGCTAACAGGATTTTCCCGCCTAAGAATGGTGTTTGCTCTTTACAGATTAGTTATTTCTGTACAATGGATTATCTTTTTTTAGAGGTACAAATTAGGATTACTTGGCCTGTATTGTTAATAGCAGTGATCCAGGCAGGACAAGGATGTGTGTATGTGTGTGGCTTGGGTTGGTTCAGCTCAGCAAAGCTCAACGCATCCCAGCACAGTGGGGATATCGGTGAAACCTCTGTGCACTGTAGGGATTACAGCAGTCAGTGTGATTATTGTTCTGTGAGACAGTTAAGCATCCAGGGACTGACAGGAATAGAAAACAATATGAAACATTACCGGTACAGGCATATCCGTACATGTCGGCGCACACACTCCGTCTGTGTATACATGACTGCTTATGCAGGCTGTATGGAATAGTTCATCTCTCTTGAGATTATCTTTGAAGTGATATGATTGAGTGCATGTTTGCTGGAGTGATATAGAAATGACGAGAAAGGAAAATAGAATCTTAGCATTCATATGTGTATCAAAGTTGAATGTGAGAAGGGAAATTAATTATAGATACACAAGCGGTCAAAAGGTTTGGTAAGATTTTTTTAATGTTTTTGAAGAAGTCTATTATGCTCACCAATGCTGCATTTATTTAATAAAAAAAATACAGGAAACAGTAATTTTGTGAAATATTATTATAATTTAAAATAAACTGTTTTCTATTTTAATATATTTTAAAAATATATTTTATTCGTGTGATGGCAAAGCTGAAATTTGGTGCTCAGAAACATTTCTGTATGTTATCCATGTTTGAAATTTTTAATATTATCAATAATTGGGTGCTCAGGTATCAATTATTATTGGGGTTAATTTTCTAATAATGGTTCTTATTATCAATGTGGAAAAGAGTTATTGCTGCTTAATATTTTTGTGGAAACTGTGATACATTTTTTCAGGATTCTTTGATGTTCTTATAATGTTACTCCTAAAAGTCTGAAAGTTTGCACTTGTGGTTGAACAACGTACTTAATGCATCCTTGTTGAATAAAATTATTATTCTTTATTATTTTTTTAATCTTACCCCAATATGGTAGTGTGGTCTTTCTATAAAAAAAAATTAAGCGGCACAACTGTTTTTCAACATTGATAATAATAAGAAATGTTTCTTGAGCACCAAATTAGAATGATTTCTGAAGGATCATGTGACACTTAAGAATGGAGTAACGGGTGCTTTGCCATCACAATAATAAATTACATTTAAAAAAAATTTTTTTTTTAAACGTTTTAAAAATTTTCAGTAATATTTCACACTATTAATGATTTTGCTGTATTTTTAGGAAATAAATGCAGCCTTGGTGAGCATTAAAAAAAATCGCAATTATTTCAGTCTTTTGACCGCTAGTGTACATACAGGCAAGTGTATGCAAATGTTGCTGTCCATGGTGCTGAAATGTTCATGCATATTTTTGGAACCCTGGACCACAAAATAAGGGTCAATTTTTTGAAATTGAGATGTATGCATCATCTGAAAACTGAATAAATAAACTTTGATGCATGGTTTGTTAGGATAGGACAATATTTGGCCGAGATACAACTATTTGAATATCTGGAATCTGAGGGTGCAAAAAAATCAAAATATTGAGAAAATTACCTTTAAATTTGTCTGAATGAAGTCCTTAGCAATGCATATTACCAATCAAAAATTAAGTTTTAATATATTTATGCTAGGACATTTACAAAATATCTTCATGGAACTTGATCTTTACTTAATATCCTAATGATTTTTGGCATAAAAGAAAAATCGATAATTTTTACCCATACAATGTATTTTTGGCTATAGCTACAAATATATCCGCGCAACTTAAGACTGGTTTTGTGGTCCAGGGTCACATTTTAGGAATAAGATTTAAGAAGGATTTTGGATATGTTCAGGTATTGACATGGGTTTAACAATCTGTTACAACTTTCATCAAACACATTCTTATCAAACACAGCCGAAAAAATAACACAAATCAGGACAGAAATAATAGTCCTTATAAATATTGTGTAGATTTACTTCTTGTGAACTGTACAGTTTATGTTGTTGACAGCGCATGTTTACCAGATGCTATTGTAATTTTACAACCCTAAGCTCAATTCTGTTATTCTGACTTTTATAGTCAGGCACACATATACATATTCAACAGGACCTTACACGGTCAATATGTCGCATGAAGCAGCTTTCATTTTGTGTTTGGTTAATTTCAACAACAGGCCCATGGAATGTTCAGTACAGATTCTCCTGTAGGTGTGGTTGACAACACCAAAGGCATTAGGAATTTCAGATATTTTGAATTTCCTGGACCCCAGGTTGCCTTTAAAACATATTGTTCTTCAACATTCCAGTTTGAATAACCCTTTTTTCAGATGTTTAAAGGTTTGAATGTGGAATAGTTGCTTGTTGACTTATGCTGATTTAATGATTTTTGTTTACTCTTGTGTCTCTGTAATCTTTAATCCAGACACAAAGTATATAGTTTTAAAATATTTTTGGTTACAGATGAATACACCTTAGAAGTTTTATTTGAAATTATAAGCAGTGATGTCATTTCATTAAATTATATTTGGGGTCAGTAAGAGTTTATTTGATTTATTTATTTTATTTTTTTAAGTAATGTATATGTTTTATTCAGCAAGGATGCATTAAATTGATAAAGTCACGGTTTAAGACATTTATAATGTTACACAGATTTCTATTTAAAATAAATGCAGTTCTTTTTGAGCTTTCTATTGATCAAAGAATTCTTTAAAAAAAAAAGCGTTTCATGGTTTCCAGAACAGTGTGTGTAGTATGCAAGTAAGGGCTAACAGGGCCACACTAACCAAATCCTGGCCCCCTTAATGGAGTCAGGTGTCAGTATTTATCCTGTCTTTTTCACAAAACTAAATGATGCTCAATTGTTGAAATTTAGACTGTTAAACCCCAGGTGTAATTGTATGTGATGTGTGTGATAGATTGATAGAGGTAATATAGTGACAGAATTGCACAACTGCTTCATCCAGCCATGATTAGTCCAACCTGTTAACTCTTGCCATTAGCCAGTGAGTCACAGGAAACCATCTCCTGATTGACTGACATATCCACGGCTTTTCTTACACCCCTGTTGACTGTGACAAGGCCTGATTGTGTGGTGTAGTGTATAAATAGCTGGCTGCCATGGCAATGAGGCTCGCTCTTGCAGTGTGTCAGGTGGGCAGGCAGTGTGTGCGCATGTGTGTGTCGAACATTAAATTGTGGTACCTCATTAGCTAGACTGACGTGCCAGATACGGACATGAAAAATATCAAGATTTTAGTTTGTGCATGTGTTAATGAAACAAAGAAGAAGGAAATCAATGGAGTGGACGTTATTAAAAATGTCTTGCCATTACTTTATATGACACAAGTAACAGTCCCAGAGGTTCTGTAGTGACATGGCTAGACATTACAGGAGAATTTGTGCTTTCCCCACAGCATTCAAGCAGAAGAAGTGTTTACAGAGTTGTCTTATTGTAAACGTCTGTGGAAGTCAGTTAATTCAGCTCTCTGTCTAACCATATCTTTAGATTTGTTCATGAAAAGGATGTTTAGGCTTCAAAACAAAGCTTTAAATTACAGTGGGTGTTAACTAATTTGAAGCTTTCCTTGGTAAATGATTTCTATATTTTTTTTGTTTATGTGTTCTTGTGGGTGAGTTTGTGTAATGTAAACAGCACTTTAAGCATAGATACATCACATCTCTTCCTATTTCCCAGCTTTACATGGTTGTAAAAATTAAAGGTTTGGATATAACCTTGCTCAAACAAGGTTGGTAAGCAATTCAGCCACACTAGTAATGTTTAAAGGGGTCATATGATGCGATTTAAATTTTTCCTTTCTCTTTGGAGTGTTACAAGCTCTTGGTGCATAAAGAAGATATGTAAAGTTGCAAAGACTAAAGTCTCAAATCCAAAGAGATATTCTTTATAAAAGTTAAGAGTCAACCATGCCTACCTAAAACGGCTCGTTCTAACACACCCCACGTCTACGTCACAATGTGGGAAGATTTGCATAACGCTGCCCAAATGTTCACACAAAGAAAGAAGGCGTAACTTTTATTCTCGCTGTAGTATTGTTGTTGCCACCGCTGCCATGTCGTGAAGGCGCTGTGTGTTTCTTTGTGAAAGAGAAACTACTTTGTTTGGCCTTCCAAAAGAGGGCGATTTCCGCTTCATCATGCCTGGAGCTGATCCATGCTGGTCGCTGAGGAAATACATCAACTTCGTGCTGTGGATCGCAGGATCGGCTTTCACCGTGGATGAAGCGGAGTCCAGCCTGGGGTCGTCACATGTGGTTGCCGCAAGCCCTCCTGCCGCCGCTCACTCTAGGCCTCCGGCCTCCGCTCACTCTAGCCCGCCTTGTGTGACATTGTGTTTCGTTGTGAAAGCGAAATTACATTGTTTGGTCTTCCAAAAGAGGACACGATTAGAAATCAGTGGTTAAGTTGTATTTACAGTGTGTCCACGTATTTTATGGGGGACTGTTTCATGATCCTGCTGCGTACCTACATTGACGGCTGTTTCTGACTCACAGGCGTAAGTAGTTTTTAATTAAAGACTTGCCACTGACGATTCAAACGATGCAATGCAATGCGTAAAGGTAAAAAGACAGTATAAAGTCATTATAATCCGTAATTATTTCCCCACTGGATGCTACAAATGCCTCATTTATAATGGGTTTGAATGTTTTTGTCTCGTCGCTCTGGCCGGGACAAGGCATCACAATATGGTAAGGGGAATAACATTTACGTCTCACGCTTGAGGTATTCGGCCAATAACAACGCACTGGATAGCCGGCCAATCACAGCACACCTCGCTTTCAGGCCGATGAGCTTTGTAAAAATCGACACGTTTCAGAAAGGCGGGGCATAGAGGAGAAACAATAATGTACAGTATGTGGAAAATAATGGTTTTTTTTTTTACTTTAAACTGCATAAACACATTTCATTACACCAAATACACAAAATAATGTTCTTTTTAGCAACATCATATGACCCCTTTAATATGTAAAATGTAAAGTATTATGGTCATACTTAATGTTAAATAAAGTATTTTAAAGTTTAGTCTGGTGCAATCCTTGTCCCTCTTTCAATGGAAAGTATTACTGGGCACAAAAATTGTGTTGTTTTTGCCATAGAGGGACAAGTGTTGAAATTGTTTAAAGCTGAACTTGTATTGAACCTGGAACATTCCTTTAAAGCAGGTTTATGTTCCTTTCCTCACAGTTGTTATTTTGATAAAAATCTCCTTACATGCCAGAGTAAAAAAAAGCAATATTGTAGAATTCTTTAAATGGAAATATGTTACATCATGAACTATCCAAACAGCTTCAGCTTGAAATGTGTTCCATGCACTGTCTAATAAGGTCTACTTATTAATGTTGTGCTCTTGATGTCAGTGCATGCAGCTGTACATTATTCTGTCTTTAGACCGGAAGTGACAGGGCTGTTAAAGACTAAAAGCTCTCAAGCTGTCAGTGGGGTAAGCCCAGTGCCTAGAGTAAAAAGGATTTGCCTTGTGTACATTACATTTTACTGTACCAGTGCCTCTCTCTCTCTCTCTCTCATCTGTTTTAAAGTCAGGGAATGGGAATGTCATTACACACACAGAGGCGTGTTTTCACTCACAGAGTTGAGCTGCAGTGCAAGAATTATGGCATGAAGTATCCCATTCCAAGACATCTGTCAGCAAGATTACTTGGTAAATGCAAAAAAAGTGTTGAAAATATAACACTATTCCATAAAAATGAATTAAATACAATTTGCATCCAACGGACCGTGCTGCTTACACAGCCTCTCTTGAGAAGGGCCCAGCACAGACGGTATTAAATTACCCTGTCAAAATGTGCTGTTAGCAAGCAGAATATTTCTCAGAAATCAAAGGCATTCAGACATAATCAATATACTGCTGCTGTTCTATGTTCAGTCAGGGGGGTGAATCTCACGAATCCTGTCAAGAGCATTTCCCAGTCTCAATATACATATACTGTATATACGTATATTACCCCAAGATGTAGATACGTTTGTTTCTTCATCTGAACAAATTTTAAGAAATTTTGCATTATATCTCTTGCTCACCAATGGATCCTCTGCAGTGAATGGGTGCCATCAGAATGAGAGTCCAAACAGCTGATAAAAACATCAATAAGCTGCAATTACTCAACAAGATTCCAGTCCTTCAGTTAATGTCTTGTGAAGCGAAAAGCTTTTGTGCTAAAAGTGTTTGTAATAAATTTATCAGCAAGACATTTTATATATAAATCCTCTATTCATAATATTGCTTTCTCCAGTGGAAAAAGTTGTCTAGTCTGAATCAGGAGAGAAATATGCACAGATAAAGCACTATTTACAAGCCAAAACAGTTTTAAACAAATATGTCTGTGGATTTTGATGTGAGACGTCGGCAGGGGATGGACTTTTTCCACTGGAGGAACAGTTGTTGTGGATTATGGACTGATATTTTAGCCAGAAGAAACAGTTTAAAGTTAAAATGCCTTAATTAGATTGACAGACAGGCTAGCTTAGGTTTTGCAGCTGGGATGTAATGCTACATTTCTACAGAGCTGTTGAAGAAACAAACTCATCTACGTCTTGGATGGCCTGAGCTTGAGTAAAGTTTTTATTTTTGAGTGAACTACTCCTTTAAGCGTTTTTTAAAGATTTTTTTTTATGTTTGCCCCCTAAAAAAATCGGATTCTCATTACTGTAATGGGGGTATAACGGTTATATTATTGAAATTGTGAAATATTTCAACAGATCAAAGTAATATTTGTTACTACCTATAATTTTTGCTGATTTAAATAATTATTAAAAACCATATAAATTTATAATAATTATTTAATATAAATTAAAACTTTTATTAGTAATTTAATTATTATTAGTATTACTTTTAAAGAAAATTTAAAGAAACCACCGGACCAAAAATTAGACTTTATGAAACAATGCTCACGATCGCAAAAAAAGTAAAAATAACCGTACTGTCCAAATGCATACAGTATAAGCATATGTTATGCAAATATATATTGCACATCTTTTGACTTGTATTTTTCTTTGTTTTTTGGGGGTGAAATGTTACTTAGACATGCTTTCGTGAGATTCAACTCAAATCACTATTATGCATACATTTAAAAGAATATCTTGTCTCTCTTTTTCTTTCTCTATATGCTTTGAGGGGCAGTCTGGACCTTTAGATGCTTTCCTGACAACATCTGAAATCAGGGAACATTTTATAAGTGCTACTGACGCACAGGACTGAAATTCTCATCCGTGCACATACACGAATGAAACATATTCAGTGTGATAGTACTGCATGGATACACAGCAGATGATCACTCTGGCACAATGTGTGTGGCAAGTATAAGTGGTTGCCTTGGAAACCAATATCATCTTTAGTTAGGATTTGAAGATATTTGTGGTACTTACCCAGGTGAAGAGGGAGGTGGGGGTAGCTTTATGAAATTACAGTTTATGTATTTATTAAAAAAAATTGTTTAAAGCATGTAGCCCTGAAAGTGTAATTATATCTACAAAAAAGCTCCCATCGTACCTGCTGCTTTCTGGTCAAGATTTATGTAAAAAAAAAAAAACTCAGATTAATCCGTTGATCTGTATGGCGTATTATACAAAGAAGATTTCAGAAAAATTATAATCCAGTTATGATGAATGCTGATGGTTTCCTTTAATTTAATGCAGCCGTATCCTGACAGCTGAGTTTGGTCAAAGAGCTTTTAAGGTGAAAGTGAGAGAAGGAAAGGCACAGAAAGCAAAGAATGCCCGGAAAGCCTCAGAAATGCAAAAGGTATCGGCCCAGAGCTCAGCATGCCTGTGTGGGCGTTTTGCAGAGAGAGAGCGTCGTCAAGGAGACCGGAATTATTAATATATTTAGTCTTTTGTTTGCTCTCGCCCCCTTTATTTTTAGCCTGATAGTCGGCTTTGTGGCCTGTAATTGTTCAATCAGGCATAATATCAGTGTATAGAAGTGTTAACTCTGAACTTCACTAAGTGCCTATTATCTCCACCTTTAGGATAAATAGGTGTGCTTTGGGAACCATTTCCTTCCATCGACTGGCATGTGTCATATGACCTGAAGGCAAATGGAGCATGTTGCGGTCTAAGTGCCCTCTAAAAACCGTTTATGTGGACCGTGAGGTGACATCCAGGGGTTCTCCACTTCAATTATAAATGGAACTGCGTGTTAAGAGGACTTCCCACTGTTTAAATCACCCTAAAATGTTCTGTTGGATAGTTTCAAGCTCCTGTTGAAAGTCTTATTAAGCGCAACAGACATAGGACGTTCACACACACAGAATCCACTGCAGAGCCCCTGGGCTTATCCCTGCAGAGCACTAGCAGGCAATGGAGAGGGCAAGCAGCTTCTTTGAACACCGTGTTAACTACAGCCTGTTGAGTCGCAGAGCTCTGGAGATGAGTGCCTCTCTCTGCTCTTAGGAATTCATCCACTGTTACTAGGAAGTTTTTTTTCCCCTGTGCGCTTTACAACGGTTGTCTTTCTTCCATGCTGTTGTTTGCATGGGAGGAAGCATGTTGATGTCAGGAGGAAAATCAATATCATATGAAAGAAAACTGGCTCTGACTGACCTGAACCTTGAGCTGCCAGATGTAATTTCTGAGCAGTGCATGCAAGAGTCCAACACTTCTGGAGTTGAATGTAGTTTGAGCCATTAGGATTTTTTTTATTTGCAATTCCAGTTCCTTGTTAAAGATTTGAGCTCCATGATGGTTCCATTAACAATTATTTTAACGTATTAAATGGATAATTCACTCAAAAAGGAAAATTCTGTCATCATTTACGCATCATCACTATGCATGACATTTCTTCTTCTGTGGAACAGAAAGAAAGATACTTTGAAGAATTGTGGGAGGGTTTTTCCATACAATGAAAGTCAGTGTTTTTTGGACCTATTTAACTTTTCATGTTAAAATATTCTTAATGTTCCAAAAAAAAGAAAGTTAAAGGGATAGTTCATCCAAAAATGAAAATTACCCCATCATTTACTCACCCATATATTATGTATTCTTTTTTTAGAAGAATACAATCGGAGTTAATTTAAAAAGTGCGCTGGCTCTCCCAAGCTTTATAGTGGCAGTGAATGGGAGTCGAGATTTTGAAGCCCAAAAAAGTGTGTCAATCCAACATAAAAAAGTGCTCCACATGGCTGCAGGGGGTTAATAAAGGCCTTCTGAAGTGAAGCAATGTGTTTGTGTAAGAATAATATCCATATTTAAAACTTTATAAACCGTAATCTCTAGCTTCCTCCAACAGTCGTACGTACATTCACGAGAGAGTGGTGTTCCAGTCCTACGTCCACTCTCTAGTGAACGACGTGCTTCAGAAGGCCTTTATTAACCCCCGGACACACTTTTTTTGGGCTACAAAATCTCGACCCCCTTATTCACTGCCATTTTAATGCATGGAAGAGCCAGAAACATTTTTTAAAATAACTCAGATTGTATTCGTCTGAAAGCACCTTGGATGGCTTGAGGGTGAGTAAATCATGGGATAATTTTCATTTTTGGGTGAACTATCCTTTTAAAGAGGTGTGGAATGACATGAGAGTAGCTAAATAATAACAGAATTTTATTTTGAGGTAAACTATCCATTTAAGAAATAAATCATGACTTTCATTAATATTTATAAAACACCACTGGCAAAATGCATATCTTTAACTCCACGTTTGTATATGAACAATCAGTAATTACACTGATTTAAGTCTCCCATGAATCGGGCTGCACTGTTTGCGCTGTATGCCTTTGATTCACTAACCAGAACCAGTTCATAAGATTCAGTTGTTCTGTAATCAAATGTCCAAAATGACTAGCACAACATAAAAATGTAAAAAGTCTTGAGTGCACCAGTAAAGTTAATTGCATGTGTTTATGGCCCATTAGATTTACCAGTCAGAACTGAACATTAAGCTAGGAAAAAGTATTTTAAAATAAATGTAAAAAAATTTAAATGTAATAGGTGTTTGTTTGCTTATTTATAGACATAAAAAAGCTTTTAATATGTTCTTTTTATTTTATCTCACAAGATAAAATTATCTAAGATTAGATTATCTCACATACCTATACTATGGATCAGTGAAATTTTCGTGCTGACACACACTGCACAGAGGAATCTCTCTTACTGCTGTTATTCTGGTATTCCCAGTAGACGTGGCGGTGGTAAGTTGATGTAAATGCTCTCTGACTGGCATGCTGAAAGCTTGTCATTGTATGAGAGCACACACTCCTCACCCAGCTGATGACACTATCACCTCACCCTTCCAGAAGGTCTCATTTATTGACAGAATTTTTATTTCCTTTTATATGATTGATCCTCATACTCACATGTTTGGATATTCAGTATTATGTAGGGTGTAAATATGGTGAAGAGTGTCATTTCTATGCAATAAGTGGCTCCAATAGTATATATACAGTGGGGCAAAAAAGTATTTAGTCAGCCACCAATTGTGCAAGTTCTCCCACTTAAAAAGATGAGAGAGGCCTGTAATTTTCATCATAGGTATACCTCAACTATGAGAGACAAAATGAGAAAAAAAAAATCCAGAAAATCACATTGTAGGATTTTTAAAGAATTAATTGGTAAATTCCTCGGTAAAATAAGTATTTGGTCACCTACAAACAAGCAAAATTTCTGGCTCTCACAGACCTGTAACAAACTTATTTAAGAGGCTCCTCTGTCCTCCACCAGTTACCTGTATAAATGGCATCTGTTTGAAAAAGTATATCAGTATAAAAGACACCTGTCCACAAACAGTCACACTCCAAACTCCACCATGGCCAAGACCAAAGAGCGGTCAAAGGACACCAGAAACAAAATTGAAAACCTGCACCAGGCTGGGAAGACTGAATCAGCAATAGGTAAGCAGCTTGGTGTGAAAAATCAACTGTGGGAGCAATTATTAGAAAAATGGAAGACATACAAGACCACTGATAATCCCCCTCGATCTGGGGCTCCACGCAAGATCTCACCCCGTGGGGTCAAAATGATCACAAGAACTGTGAGCAAAAATCCCAGAACCACACGGGGGACCTAGTGAATGACCTGCAAAGAGCTGGGACCAAAGTAACAAAGGCAACCATCAGTAACACACTGCGCCGCCAAGGACTCAAATCCTGCAGTGCCAGACATGCCCCCCTGCTTAAGCCAGTACATGTCCAAGCCCATCTGAAGTTTGCTAGAGAGCAATTGGATGATCCAGAAGAGGATTGGGAAAATGTCATATGGTCAGATGAAACCAAAAAAAACTTTTTGGTAAAAACTCAACTTGTCGTGTTTGGAGGAGGAAGAATGCTGAGTTGCATCCAAAGAACACCATACCTACTTGCATGGGGGTGGAAACATCATGCTTTTGGGCTGTTTTTCTGCAAAGGGACCAGTACGACTGATCCGTGTAAACGAAATAATTAATGGGGCCATGTATCGTGAGATTTTCTTCCATCAGCAAGGGCATTGAAGATTATACGTGGCTGGGTCTTTCAGCATGACATGATCCCAAACACACCGCCCGGGCAAAAGAAGGAGTGGCTTCGTAAGAAGCATTTCAAGTTCCTGGAGTGGCCTAGCCAGTCTCCAGATCTCAACCCCATAGAAAATTTTTGGAGGGAGTTGAAAATCCGTGTTTTCCAGCGACAGCCCCAAAACATTACTGCTTCTAGAGGAGATCTGCATGGAGGAATCGGCCAAAATACCAGCAACAGTGTGTGGAAAACCTTGTGAAGACTTACAGAAAACGTTTTGACCTCTGTCATTGCCAACAAAGGGTATATAACAAAGGATTGAGATGAAATTTGGTTATTGACCAAATACTTATTTTCCACCATAATTTGCAAATAAATTCTTTTAAAAATCCTACAATGTGATTTTCACGATTTTTTTTCTCATTTTGTCTCTCAAAGTTGAGGTATACCTATGATGAAAATTACAAGCCTCTCTCATCTTTTTAAGTGGGAGAACTTTCACAATTGGTGGCTGTCTAAATACTTTTTTTCCCCACTGTAGATGATAATAATAATAATTTTATAAGATTTAATAAAAAAAAAAAAAATATCATAAATGATTACTAAATTGTATTGATGCAATCTCATTTATTGACAGGATTTTTCTTCCTTTACTATGATTTATCGTTTACCCAAAACTTGTAACTTTAGTTTTAATATTACCTGAGTGGTCCAAAGGTATATAATAATAATAATAATAATAATAAGTCAGCATAACAATAACTTATATGGCATTTTATTCTATAAAGTCTCTCACAGCATTATAATATTATGTTTTATTATTATATTATTTCAATTAAAAATACATTTACAGTAATAATGTACTATATATTTTGTCTAGACTGTGAGGCTGGGGGTGCTTACACACAAATCTTGTGTAAACTGTAACTAATCTGCATGTAGCAGGAGTAAATCCATGCTGCAGTTCTGTGGTGAGTTCCCATGTGTTTGATATCAGTCCCTACATTAATAGATTGTCACTTTCAGATTTGAAATAATGTCTCTCTGTTTGTTTCTCTTGCATTTCATCAGTTATTTTTATCTGTGGCACAGGAGAAGTGGTGTATATGTCAGAATGTGGTGTCACTTTATCATAGGGAATCCCTCTCTTGAAACTCTCAGTGGAGAACAACAACACTGATTTACTGAGGAGTCATACCCTCAGATGTAGCAAGCAGCAACCTAAGATTGTTACCTCTATTTTTAGCTATTTTCTCCTTGCACCATGAATAAACTAAACTATAATATTTTGCCTAGAATTTAATGATTGATTCCTTTCCTTATGTTTTGTGTGACCACTGCAACAGGGTTCCCCAGATATCAAAAGTATCAAATCGCTCAGCTGGCACGACAGCATCTGTTTACTCCATTATTAAACAGACATGTAAGTGACACTGGTTTTCACAGTTTTCAGAGCACTTCTGGCTCGCTGGTTTGTCTGGATCACATTGGGTAATAGTACTGAATCACTGAGCTCACACAGTGAGGACCCAGGGAACTCACCATAACAAGAGCCTCAAGACACCTCGCTGCAGAACATGCTAATATACTAACATATTTAAAGAAACAGCCATGGAGGCAAAGATACAGAAAGTCACAGATGGAGAGATATATGACTAACAGTCACACTTTGGCATTTACTCATCTAGTACATTCATGAACGCTGATATGGTAACCTCGCCCCCTGACCGGTTAGCATTAGCCTTTGTACAGAACAATAGTGTCCTACACATACATGATGGATCCTGGTGTTTTAGGTTACCACATACTTTAGAGGGAAGCCACCAGTTTGTAGCCTGAGGATCAGGCATTCAGAGGAGTCCTTTTACCCAGTCTTAAAACAGTGCTAAAAAAGCAGATATGAACCCAGTAAAGGTCAACTTTTATTCAGGTCAGTTTATTTGCTTTATTTTGGAAAATCTGTTTTGTGAAACAAAGCATCTAGGAGTGCAGTAAAAAGGGAATTGATGACTGTGTGCTGTAGCTCAGCGTTTCCCAAAATTTTTTCAGTCACGTCACCCTTTCAAATTTTTAAAAAATTTGTGGCACCCTACACAAACACTACTGCTCAACAGGCCCCGCAGTCTACCCGCTCTGCGCCAGTGTGTAGGTTAGGTATATTGAATCGCTGACACGAGAGAATAGTTTAGTCAAGACTTTAATGGTGACGGCCAACACAACAATGACAAGAAGCCCCAAGCGCGAGCTCCGCCCAGGCCACCGTGGCCACGAACAACGTCAGGAGTCACGATCCACGACACACTTCACATACTGGCGCCACCCATTTTCTCTCCAGAACATACCCCCTCTTCTCTGGCACCTGTGGACATTTGAAACAGACAAAAAAAGGGGAACACAAAAGAGTGACATGTGACAATAAAAGATGAGTCAACGGAACCATCTGTCTAGTGAGAACAGTACAGCAGATCCTTATGGAGCCTTGCAGAATACTAATGCAAACCTACAACAAAACTCTTTCGAAGCAAAGCAAGGATACGGGTGAAGGCAGCCCATCTAGTGCAGCTCATAATCCTTTAACTTGACGGGAAGTTGACGGAGACGGCCTGACCGCCGAGGAGTCTGCACCGGAACAGCTGAGAGGGAGGCTAACTCATGGCACGGGACCTCCACCGAACCTGATGGGGACACGGTCCTTCCCTCCGTACATCCGCTGTCATCAGACCCAAGGGGTGAAGCGGGTGTCGCTATCGCCAGGGGGATGTCAGGGTCGCTCGGAGGTGCAACAAGTGGCACATCACACTCCTCTTCGCTCTCAGATGCTGTACAGTTACCACAATGACCTGTGACACTTGGGAAAGAGTCAACTTTATAGCAATCTGTTAAGCGAACCCTATAAGAAGTACGCCGCAACTGGGAACCCGTAAATTTACGGACGTTACACCACGTCCCGTCTGAACTAAGCACAAGATATCTGTTTCGAGCTCGTGACATGTTACGGTTGCTTGTTACAAATACACAAGGTCGCCAGGGCAAATATCAAGGCTAGGTGCACACCAACTCAGTGGAGCTTTAGCTTTAACACTGTGGGGGTGGTTAGCCAGGCGTTGTGCATGCTGCAACGCAATCAGTTCCCGGTCAAGCACCGGTAACTGTTCGAGAGAGAACTGATCACGCTGCAGCAGCATCTCACGGGCTGACATGCCACGTGACCGAATAAGGCTATTTAACCGAGCAACAGCTACAGACAATAGTAAGGGGGTGACGACCCCACAGTGTGGTTCTAGTCATAAAATCTCGCCCTGTAGCTCCTGGATGGCCTTTTCGGCCACCGGATTTTTGTTGATATTTTTAGCATCACCAACCTCAATGGCCAGCCTGTGTTGAGCAAACACTGTGTCCTTGGCCAGTGCTGAAAAACCTGGTGATGGGTCAGTTCTAACTACAGCAAAGGGGCCATCAAGCGGACGAAGGCCAATACACAAGCGCACAATACCATCCCGCAATGTCTCCTTCCGCTCGTCATCAATTAACAAAGCAGATGTAAAGGATGTCACACACTCACAAACGACTAAGATGAGCTGGCGCTCACGTTTAAGCACGTCAGCTGCAAAAGTAGACCCGACCGTCTCAGGTGGATCACAGCTAGACTGCTCCACTGCGAACACAGGAGACTTAGTCAGTGCAGCACATTGGTGACAATCCTTACTGGTAAGCTGGATGGCTGAATCCAAGTCCAGCCCGTAGATGTACCGACCAACGATAAGTCTCAACTGGTGAGCTGAGGGGTGGTCTAACCTAATGTGCAATGACATAAGCAACCCATGCAGTACTGACCTTGGAACAACGATGCATTCGGTTGTGTTTGACAGTGGTGTGTCACGCCGTGCAACTAACCGCCCATCCCTTGCTAAGGTAACAGTATTCAAATACCGTTTCACATCTTTGACATTGGTAACTCTCTTGGAAGGGAGTGTACCCTGCCGAAGATGTGCGCGTACCCTGCAGAGGTCTGGACACTCAGCCTGAATAGACAACCATGTGGCCCTATTGGCAAAGGGCAACTTCTGAGCTCCCCGCAAGATGTCGGCAACATCAGTACGGCACACGACAGAGACCATGGATTCACGGACGAAGCTACACACCTGACATGCCGGCCTGTCACATTGTGCAGCATGGGGCTAGCATAATCTGAAGGGAGAATAGCAGCCCCAGCAACATGACGAACAGAGACCTGAAAGCGGCTTGCAGTAGACAAGGAAGTAGTAACGCGTGGGCTTGCAGAAAATTCCCCCCTACACAGCTTCTCAAAGGCCTGTACGCATGGTTTACTGTCAGTGAGCACACAAGTCCTTCTGTGATGACTAAATAATATATGGACCAAAATGCTTCAGAGCAGCGGCTATAGCTAGGGCCTCAATCTCACACGGAAGCCAATTGATCTGATTTTTGCGAAGCTTAGCGCTAAAGTGTCCAGCGATCAACAACTTTTCCCCCCTCGTAACATACATTGTCGCGCCTAGCCCTGGATCACTAAGAGCACCGTTGGTGACAATCCAACCCTTAAGGACACGAGCTAGGACTTTATACGCACCAATGAAGGACCGCAGACTTCTAACAGTTGCAGGAGGGGTGCACGAGGCCAATGTTGAAATGCGGTGCGAACTGGCACGAATAGTACCCTGATTCCAGACCCACCCCAAAATGTTAGTCTTGACTGGGGCAACGATCGTCTTACTGGGAGATAAGCACAGATTGCATGCCTGGAGGGCCACCAAGACCTTTTTCCACACTGCAAGCAGATCCTCAAGGGTATCGGCACCACAGTACAGGTCATCAGCGACCTTGGCCACCTGTCCCTGTTGAAGAAGATCGCCAAGCACGCGACAGGTTAACTCCTCTAATGCGGTTTCTGAGCCGGGCATACCCATGGCACATCTGGCATACACCCGGACTCCTTTAAATGGCGTGACCACCCCGCAGTACTTCAAAGAAGATTTGGAAAGTGGAATTTGGTAGAATGCCTTGGTGAGGTCTGTCGCAATGATATATCTCCACTGAGCTATCAGATGCAGTGTGGCATCGACATTCGGCATCAGCGACAGTTGGGGTTTGCTATAACGGCCCACATCGGCGAATGCTGTAACAAGACGAAACCCCCGTTAGGCTTTTTGACAAGAAACGATGGGTTGACATATTCCACATTGACATCAATGTCCTCAGGCTTTCGAAAAACACCAAGTGACTCCAGCGCATCAAACTGAGCCTGCAGTTCCTGCAGCTGGCCTCTGGAGTACTGCGGCACCCTTCCCTTCCGCTGAGGTGGCTGGACAGGCCCCATGTTTACCCTTGCTTGGAAGGGGCCAGCAGCACCATTATAGCCCCTAAACTGTGGACTGAAGACCTCATCAAATTCCCTATGGACCTCCCGAAATTTATCTCTAATGTCTGCCTTCATAATGCCATTGGGGTCTAATGAGATAAGGTCAGAGAATAGTGTCGTACTGTGCATACTGGGCTTGCGAGTGACAGCTTGAGGAACTTCCACCTGAGCTTGTTCAGTTTGGGGCTCTGGTATGTAGGTCATGCGAACACGGCATACATGATCATGTTTTCTAATGCCCTGTGGTGCGTCAGTCAGATTGGGAATTCAGATTTTTCAGGACACCCCTACAAACAACGATGGAGCAAACCAGTGTGTACAGTCCTCATGCGGCTCAACAGCGAGCTCCTCGTTAAACTTTGCAAGTTCTGCTGGAAGTTCAAGTTCGACAAAGTCCCCAGGCCACACAGTATGTGATGAGGTAGCACGAAGCACATGAGCTCGCCGAATAGCATGTCTGTCTCCATACGTTCGATTGGCGCCATACTCGTATGTGTCTGATGCCACACAAACATGATGTCTAGCGGGGCGGATAGAAATGTCATTACATTCCATAAAGGGGATGCCAGCAAGAATGTCCGAATCCAAATTTTCTACCACAAGTCCATCAAAAAAGAGCATGTGCCCGCCTAATTGAAAATGTGTGCGTGTTTCTCCAACTACCTTCAATGGAGAGGAGCCATCTGCCTGACGAGCTGACTGCGTACTGCTGGAGACTTTAAGGCCCAGTTTGGTGGCACATGCTGCCCTTATCATGTTTCCAGTTGCACCACTGTCGATGGTCAGCCTAACGGGGACATGACCATGGAAAGCTTTGAGGCAGGGTGACTGCATGATGTGAACGAGCTGTACCGCCTTAGGATTGAAGGATATGTCCTTGCTGTCATCCTCGAACTCACCATCGGAGTGACATGGAGAGCCAGCAACTTGCCGCGCCCTGGCAATGAAAGCTTTGTCCGGAGGGGGCAGGAAAGGGCATTTACTGAGGAAGTGATTGTCCGGTCTGCGAGCCTCCTTACAGAGTGGGCAGGACTTCCTAGATCGACCCAGTGAAGCAAGCTTCTGTCTTGGAGGGTTAGAAACGGCTGTGCGCATAGCTCTGGCATCCTCTGACGACTGTAGCTCATCTAGTAATGAACACAGGGCCTGAGATATCTCTGGTTTGATGGATGCCAGGGTGCGTGACCGTAACTCCGTGCCATACCTCTGCTTTACAAGCTTTGGCAAATCTCTGTGTATAAGACGAAGCCAAGTTAGAACAATGAAGTTTTCGATCGAGGGAGAGAGCTCCTCATCCTCTAGAATGGCTTCACCTCCATGAGTAATTCCAGAGTCTCTGCATAGTAAATTGTCCTCAACAAAAGCCATTAATATCTGGTACAAATCCTCTGGCCCTTCATTGGACTCAAGCTTAATAGCAGCAAAGTCAATGAAATGTGCACCAGTAGATTGGAATCCATAATGTAGTCTGATAGTCTGCCATATGTTATCAATGCAAGTGGAGTTTTTAACAATAGTATTTCGGGAAATAACAGGGCAGTAGTTAGCGATCTGCCCCAGCATAAGCTCGAGCATGCTGAACTTTTGTTGGCGCGTGCGCCATTGTGCCGCATGAACATCATTGTTGTCGTCATCGGTAAAACCTCTGAATGGTGAAGCCCTCGACTTCTTTTCCCAGCGCGTGCCTTCAACTAGAAAGGGAGCAAACTCAGTGTCCAAAGATAACATGTAGACAAGGTTCTGACGCCAGTTCTCAAATTAATTCACAGTCTCAACTTTCGTTAGGCACCACTACTTAGGTGCTTTGTGTGTATTCGCCATGGCTAATATCTCGAGTGTCATCAGCGGAGATAATCCAAAACGCTGCTCGCTTTCGCGCGATTGTAACGTAAATAGATCTCACGTGAGCTCACCAGAACGTTTGGGGATTTTGTGGGGGAGTTGATAGTTCGTTTGATAACGCTGCCACAACGCCAGTGTGAGGTGAGGTATATTGAATCGCTGGGCCACGAGAGAATAGTTTAGCAAGCCTTAATGGTCGTACGGCCAACCAACAATGACAAGACAGACCAAGCGCCAGTCCGCCCGGCCACCGTGCCACAGAGACCAAGGTCAGGATCACGTCACGGACCACGACACACTTCACATACTGGAGCTGGACTGGTACATGAGGCTGAACGCTGATGGTCAGTAAATCTTAAGAACCCGTTTAAGTACTTCTTTGAGCCAGAAGTAAAAATATAGCCTAATAATAAAGTTGAAAACCAACAACTAACACACACAATGTCAAGCTTAGCTAAATACAACAGAACAAAGACAATAAAATAAGGTTACAGTAGTATCAGGTACAAACAGTAATATTTAAATGAAAAAGTCCCCTGTATAGTGGGGTCACTGTACCGTTAAAGTTGGTTTTGTGTTGGATTAACAGACACACAAAGATATTTGAATAAGTTATATACTGTATGTTATTTCAGTGACAAGGAGACACAAAAGTGAACTGAAATTCTTTGTCACTTTCTGAAAATAACATCTATCTGGTGGCGCTTTTGGGTGTGATTGCTGAAACATGCGCGTTGCTGTGAGTAGCAAATGGTTTCTTTCGCCTCTGCTTCCGGTTTGAAATTAGATAAACATGTGCAAAATGATGAACTTTCACTACTATGATCGGTTGAATTTGACAAATCGTGCCTAAGTTGTGAAGGCATGGTCCGTCTGGAACCAAACAATGTTGATTGTGGTAGCCTATGATTGATTAATGGACGTGACAGTCGCCCCACGGGGCTTGGGGGGTTAAATAGCCCCGGTTTAGCCCACCGTGACTCGACGTCAATCAATACAGTTCTTCTTGCATCCCCACATATTGGGTAGCCCCACTTAGCACCAGAAGTAGAGAAAGAAAATTCTGGCCCCGTGCTGGACTTGATGAGACTAGTGACACACTTTTGTGTATAAAGGGATAGTCACCCAAAATGGAAAATTTGATGTTACTGATTACCCCAGGGCAACAAAGTAGGTACTTGTTTCTTCAGTATAGAAACAAACGGAAGACTTTTTAACTCAAACGTTGCGGTCAGGTGTTCGCATCGATAATGTAATTGAATGGGAATCACGGCTTTGAGAGTATAAATTACACATCAACAAACAAACACCAAATTAAACCCTGCGGACTAGTGACGATACATGGACGTGTAAATCACGAAACGATCTGGTATGTGCAAGAAACTGAACCGATGGATATAGGTTTTACGGCGGACGAACGAACTGTATAGTGCTTACCGAGGCACCTATCTTCAAATAGACCATTGGCAAGCTATCGAGTGATCGGATTTATAAGAACATGAACATGTTGGCATCCACTTAATTATCAATGGATAGCTTTCATAGTTAGCATGATTCTAAGTCTCCATATCTATGCCATCGTTCTGCTACGTTACTTAAAAGACACTGTAGAAGGTCTAGTAATAAATAAATAATAATTTTAGCAAAACAAGCGCTTAAGATCAGGATATCAGACAGAGAAGTGTGTAATAAGGACAAATTTGCTTTAGAACGTAATATCAGTGATATTTGACGGTTCCCCAAGGACAATGACTATACGTAACTTGCAAGTAGCTCAACGGGTCAAACATTCTACCACCTACATTAACCTTAGACTACATACTCTGATAGTAGTGAAGAGTGCAAAGTTTCTTATTGTTCAATATTACGTGGGGGAACCATGAAAATAAAAAGTAGCCTAACATATAAACATTGCATTTTTTCAGCTGGAATTATTAACTAGCTCACATCAAAATGTATATTAGCCTCACAAGGATCACTCAAATAACACTCCACACCTAACTACTTACAAGATGTAGTAAGATACTAGTGCAGTTAAATAAATAATGTCAAGATATATAGTCCATTATAAATGTAAAAAATAGATTTTATATGGTGTTTATTGTGTTATAAATAATCATAATCTTAAAACTTATAACCACAAATGCGTAAGCAATATAATGTATTATAATTGTTGTTATGATTATTTATAAGATGATATAACATATTATAAGGTCTTTTATAATGCATTATGCATTCATTATAATGCCTTAAGAATACCCTTACAATGTTATAAATATGGGCTTCATAGAAAGTGTTACCGAAAAAATTAACACTGACCACAAACTTAGATGCAGTATAAACAAATTATCTGTTTGGTTGCGCCGGTATTATGTCAACCCCAAATGAAAATTATTTCATAATTTACTCACACTGTTCCACAATTGTATGACTTTCTTTCTTCTGTAGAGCACACGCAAAAGAAAAAAAAGAGAGATTGTGGTGACTATTTTTAAACATGGACTCTTATTGCATGGACAAAAGGGGGAAAAAATGTGTTTGAAAAGAAGAAAGTCATACAAGGTTTGGAACAATATGAGGGTGAGTAAATGATGACAGAATGTTCATTTTTGGGTGAACCGTCTCTTTAAAAATTAGCTACTGATTAACACTATCCAACACTGACTGGGATATCAAGCATTTTTAATTCTAATTAGCATCTACATTTTTGATAGTGTAGGGTATAATGTATTGTGAGAAAGAGTAGCATCCGACCATCAGTGTCATTTAGGGGGTTCATTAAAACAAAAGCCTTACCGAAAAGGGATGAATGGAGAAAGAAGAAAAATAAGAAGCAGGAGGAAGGACAGGGGTGGAAAGAATAGAAGACTGAGAGAGAGTGGGGATCACAGACATTAGTAATCATAAAGAAGGTGTCCCTGTCATGTCATCCCCCCTCATCTCGTTAGCTAATGAACTCCACTTACACGGTCTCTTGCACATACAGCCTCTGCTTTCACAGATCTGCTAGCACTCTCTGAAGTCAGCCTCAGGGGCCTAAGACCGTTCTAACATATGTTTGTAAGTGAATTACTTCTTATTACATCAACAGGTTGTGCACATTGTGGGGGACATCATCTCAGGTATTCATTTTACCCATGAGTACCTAATATAGCCGTTCAGCAGACACACAAAGTACACACATGTGTGCTTCCTACTGGATTTCAACCAGGTTCAGCTCTGGCCCAGGGGATAAATAAGGTCCATAAATTTCGTGATTCCAGCCCTTTTAAAATTCATTGATTCTCAGAGATGGCCCAAATATAAGGCCTATCATGCCGATGCTTTAGTTTCATTGAATTTCTACACTGTGAATTGCTGAGGTCATATAGTATAGGTCTACGAGCTGATGTCGAGTGTACTACTGAGACTATAGTGGCGTAATGGAAATCTATAGTCAGTCCAGTGCAGACCATACTGTCTCGCGGAGATGGCCACGCAGCGTCTTTATGGCAGACAGGCTTGAAAAATGTAGGCTGAAGGCAGCTTGTTTCCAATCCAACTTTGACGCTTCTATAAATATCACTCAGACAACAGAAAATCTATTTGCTGAAGGCCACAGTATTTGGATTTCTGTTTCTGACCTTGACACTTTTGACCCTTTAGGAAAAACAGAGCATGTGAGCTCTGATACAAAATCTAGGGTGAATTCTGAACAGCATTTTGGGGTCCTTCAAGGATACTACGAGAAGGGGACACAACCTGAAGGGTTGTTCCAGAACAAAAGTGAGCAGCTGAATACTTTCACAAAAGGCCCTTTTAAGGCTGTTAGCTAAGGGCACATGTGATGGTCACTTTGAAGTTATTTAGTCATTTCTGACCTGGTGCTGTGTGGATCACGTGTGTCCTCACAGAGAGTGCACAAATCAAAATAAATATGAAGACACAAATAGGCAATATTTGACATTGTTTATTTTGTTTTGAATAAATAAAAAAATGGATAAATAAAATAAATAAAACGCATTGATACATGTTCTAAATTTTTTCTTTAAAAAAAAATAGGGATGTAAATATTATGGCTAAATACTGTGGATTGCAATATTTTTTTCAATAAATTTGTCTGATAAAATTAACTACTAATGGTTCTTTTAAAATTTTCTACAGGACTACACACTGACCATGTATTTCCAGCAGTACTGGAGGGACAAGCGGCTCGCATATACTGGGATCCCTCTCAATCTCACCCTAGACAACCGGGTAGCCGACCAGCTCTGGGTTCCTGACACGTATTTCTTAAATGACAAGAAGTCTTTTGTCCACGGTGTCACAGTGAAGAACCGCATGATCCGCCTGCACCCGGATGGCACAGTTCTTTATGGATTAAGGTAAGAACTGGTCTCATATTCAGAGTCATCAACCAGTATTGCTTGTTTTGCCTGAAAATTTACTTTTTATTTGTTTTTGATGATTAATCAGCTTTTGATCACTAATAGATATACAGTAATGTCAAATAAACATACAAACATCTTAAATTACAATAAAATACTTTAAAATATATATACTTTTAAATTTGTTAAATGGGATGAATTTAATAATTTATTATTATGTAATAACAATTTAATAAATTGTAAATTAATGTATTTTTTCTTCAAAATAAATTTTTTTACTAAAATCTACCTTTCACACAATTTGTTTGTATTTGACGTTTCATCTGTGGGAAGAGTCTGATAGTACTCAGATTTAGTGGACACACATCGTGAGAGCGTGCCCTATTTTGCTCAGTGCACTCTCCTACTAAATTGCATAAGTGCTAATGTGTGCCTTTATCTTGTTAAACCCCTTTAGTGTTATCAGACTCTGATCCTAAATGAGCTGCTTTGCTCGTTCCCACGCGGAAGACCATGGGTATGCCTTCATCCTCTGTACCAGCTGGAGTGCTCTATGAGCCAGTTACCGTAGCCTAATTTAGCTTTTCGTTTAGTTCCAAATGAGATCCTGTGGAATAATGCAGCCATATGCTAATGTATGGTTCTTGCTTATAAAGTTTATTGAACCGTTTCCGTCTTTTTATGATTTATCTCCTTTCGTTCAAATGGAACATCAGCAATCCATTGAACATCATTTTACAGTTCATCAAGGGAATTCCCTGGTCATATAATGCACATATTGTAGTTTGACGACGCGATAGTGTGGATGGAGGGCTTTTATTTGTTTCCCTTAGCTGGACGCCATTAAAGAAAGAAGAGCCTGCATATTTATGGTAAGGCATTTGAGTGTGCTCTCATTAAAACGGCTCTGAAGATGGAATGAAGACACTGAGTTTCCTCTTTAATTTACCCACTCTAGAAGGGAAGGACCACAGAAACATAGTAGCCACTCCAATCCAAAGCTATATGTCAAAATGCTTATGTTTGGGGGGTGATCCTTAAATCTAAATCGAGGGAGAGTGTGTAATACAGACATTATTAAAGGTGCCATAGAATGCAAAAATCACTTTTATAAGGTGTTTGAACACAGTTGTGTGGCCGCAGTGTGTGAAAACAACCAGCTTATAATGGTAAAAATCCACCCACTCATTTTTTTAAATAATCCCAATAAATCATAAACAGTCTCTCCAAACAAGCAGTTCCAGATTTCTCCTTATTATGATGTCATACTCGGGAAAGTCCTCTCTGACCTATTAGCATAGACATCGCCCTGAGTAAGAAGCAGCAGTCCGCCGTTACTGTTTTCTTGCTGTAGCTGCTGGAGAGATACAATGTCAGCGCCAAAGAGGCATTACAAGTGTTGTGTTTTGGGATGCACCAATGAACATAGGAGTCTCCATAGACCGCTGAGTACACAGTGGTTAAATTAAATTTTCGAAGAAAATGTCTCGGGGAAAAAACAGAAAAGTCCTATATGTTTGTGCTAATCATTTTATGCCGGAGTGCCTCACAAACGAGGGTCAGTTCAGCGCTGGAGTTGTGCAAAGATTGCTTCTGAAAGAGGCAAGAGCGATACCAACGCTTCGTGCACGAACGTCAGCTCCAGACAAAGTAAGCATCACGCGTCATATTTTGTTTTCCAAAAGAGCTTCTTGGCTCTCTGTAAGGCGAATGTTGCTAAAGCTACCATTGTCTCTGCCTGTTTTCACTGATGCTGCCTTCACGTGCTACCAGAATGATCATAGACAGGAATGTGATAGTTAAAAATTGCATTTGGAAGCAGTGTGAAGTCAGTAACACGGTCACCACCAGTTAAACCATAACATCGGTATGCCGGAGCATAAGCTCTTGAAGCTCCGCCCTCTTCTGAAAAGGGAGGCGGGAGCACCAGCTCATTTGCATTTAAAGGGACAAACACAAAAACGGCGTTTTGCCATACCCTAAAAGTGGCAATTTCAACAAGCTATAAAAAAATTATTTGTGGGGTATTTTGAGCTAAAACTTCACATACACACTCTGGGGACATCAGAGATGTATTTTACATCTTGTAAAAAGGGGCATAATAGGGCACCTTTAAAAAAACATTACTTGAATATATCTCTGTAGAGATAAAAAAAACAAGTAAACAATTTAATTGCATGCATGGAGTTATTTTAACTCTCAAATGATCTGTCCAGTTGTTATGTGTAAAGACACAATCACATTAGCGAAACTTATTTGAAATTTCAAAAGGTAAAAAGGTACATTGTCCGTTATCAGTAGTGTATGCATAAACCACAGTTTAATATGTGGTCACATTGGCGAAATTTCACAGACTAAAAAGGTCCATTGTCTCTTGTCAATAGTGTAATGCATTTAACACAGAAGAAACTTTAGAACCAAGCTTTCTGTTGGTCAGTGCAGCAAACCCATGTGAGCAACTTGAACTAGTTGCAAAATCTACGTAGGTAAATCTTACAAAAATTCACGGAACAACAGTAAAATTGACCACTCTTAGGTAATGGTGTTTTTCCAGGATGTCTCTTAAATTTACAGAGCCTGGGACAAAAAAATGAATTCAAGAAATTTAAAACCATAATAATCTACTAGTACCCCCTTGTTTGAAAACCCCTGCCTTAGAGGACTTTAGTCAGCCCCATTTGGTTGCACCCCTGACCACGGCCATGCATTCATCCAGATAAGATTAGAAGGATTGAACAAGCTCTTCCACTTATGATATTTCAGCTGTTACCAGGAAGAAAAATCAATACCTGGATTGTATCGTTACCTGGATGCGAAACCAAACCTTACTTTAAATGTTCATTGATATTGACTCTCTAAGAACGTTTGTCATCACATTTTAGTCTAAGCTCACACTTGTAGCAAAGTGACATGATGAATGGAATGAAATGAGATGTGGGCTTTCTTTGAGCTTGTTTGGCAACTTGCAGTACTACTACTCAGTAGCAACTTTTATGGGACAAAAAACGCATTTTCATATTGAAATCTGTACTATTTGTTCATGTCCACTCATATGCTCTGTGCTATATTTGGTTCAAAATCCTTTTGAAGGCATCTTGCTCATCTTGTTTACAATGATACACACAAATGTTTTGCAGTGTTGTTTAGCAAATGCAAGACCTGCTATATACTACTGTAGAAGAGCACCTGATTACCTGAATGTATAGAAAAGTGGCTTTGATTTTTCTGTGACCTGTGTGTGTGTGTGTTTCTGTGTTTCTAGAATCACAACCACTGCCGCTTGCATGATGGATCTGAGAAGGTATCCATTAGATGAGCAGAACTGCACTCTGGAGATAGAGAGTTGTAAGTGTTCTTTCTCCTCACTCACCTACAAATGCCCTGCTGCAAAGACCAGTATACATTTCCATGCTGTTTCAAGCTGGTTTATACTGGTCAGTGCTAGTTTGGTGCTTTTCTCACTGGTGAAGCTGCAAAAATGTAATATGCAGTATTATTTATATAATGTTGTATATTTCTGCTATGGTGCCTAAAATAATAATAATAATTACACTTCATTATAGGTTTTGAATAGAAAATGTGATATTACCACATCAATTTTATATACATTACAGTTCAGAAGGTTGGGGTCAGTAAGATTTTTTTTTTGTTTTTGTTTTTTTACAAGAGAAGTCTCTTTGCTTTTTTATTATTTATAAGAAGTGTTTTTTTTAAGTGTAATTTAAAATGCAAGTTATTCCTGTGATAGTAAAGCTGAATTTTCAGCAGCCATTAATTCTATTCTTCAGTGTCACATGATCCTTCATAAATCATTCTATCTATCAATGTACTATCAATTGTGCTGCTTAATATTTGTTTTGGAACAAAGAACAAAGAATTGTGCCTGATTCGTTGATGAATGGAAAGATTAATGAATAGCATTTATTTGATATAGAAATATTTTGTAACATTATAAATGTCTTTACTGTCACTTTTGATCAATTTAATGCATAGTTGTTGACTAAAAGTATAAATTTCTTTTAAAAAAACAGGGGGGGGGGGGGGGGGGGGGGGGGGGGAGGGGGGGGGGGGGGGGGGGGGGGGGGGGGGGGGGGGGGGGGGGGGGGGGGACCTTAAAACATTTGAATGGTAATGTTGCTCAAAATTAAACTTTTTTTATGTGGTGATTATGTGGTACCTTTTGCTGGATATGTCGTCTTAGCTGGCTGATTGTTCTGAACTGAATGCATAATGGAATTTTAGCTTAGCTTGCTAATCAGTTAGCAGGCTAACTGAAAGCACAATAAGGGAAATATTTTATTGTTTTAGTTACATCAAAAAAGCTGAAGAGTAATATTTTTGACTCCAAACACCCCAAAAACTAATTTTACTCCAAGAGACTCTGCAGGGTATTGAATCTTGTATGGCACATGTAATTGTAAAACTCTGTTGACCGAAGGAGCGTTTTGTTTATGCTCATTAATTGCATTTAAACAATCAACTCTCTGTGGACCGTCACTTAAATTACACCACTGCTTTAACAACTAGTTATTCAGTTTAGTGGTGTACAAATTTGAATGACAATTTGGTTGCCACTACCTGATTTTATTTTAGCAGGTAAATTCACTTACAGAATATGGTAGTCACTCCCCCCGAATAACCCAACTCTAATTGTACACAGTGCTTGCACACTAATAAAACCACCATTATGGTTTACAAATATAGCAATGCTGGTATGAAATGGAGCTGTCTGTGTCACAGTGGGAAATCTGACCCCTGACAGCTACCCACACTTGTGCATAACAGATGCTCATATGCATGATTCTGCTAACAATGCACTTGTGCTGACTTTTTTTGTTTTTTTTTACTTTTCAGCATATGTTACACACACTAATTATGGAAAGAAAGAACCAATTTCAAGGAACCACAGCCTTAGAATTGAAAAGGAGGGAAAAGTTGCATAAATATATACATTTTAATGTATGAAGCACTGTCTGAGTTCAGTAAATCTCCCCCTTAAACATGATTTAATTTCTGCTTGTCCTGTAGATGGATACACGACAGATGACATCGAGTTTTACTGGAAGGGAGGAGAAAATGCAGTGACTGGTGTGTCACGCATCGAGCTCCCACAGTTCTCCATCGTGGACTACAAACTTGTGTCCAGAAATGTTGTCTTTTCCACAGGTAAAGTAGCAAGACAGGTTGAGTAAGTAACCAGTAAGACTAAAAAGGAGATTGCAGGAGAATTTTTTCAGCATCTTTAAAGTTTACTTAAAACTAATTATTTGTGTCTGCTTCTTTATTTATAATGAAACATGAAGTGATAAACAAGCTTGAAACTTAAAACTGTTTAGATTGTGCCTGCCTCTTTATTCCAAATGCAACATATGAGGTGACAAATTATTAATATTTGCAACCTTGCAGTCATGACTCCTTAAGATGAAGAGTAAAGTGTATAGCTTAGATCTGAGACATGGGTCAGGGTGCAAGTTTACTGCAAAAAAAGACCCTGACATGAAGTCTGCACAAAATGGTTCTTATGATTTTTGTAACAATTTAAAGCTCTGAACAAGCTGACATTTTTTAACCAAGTGTATTTACCATGCAGAAAAGTGGTGATTTCTATTATTCATGCCTCTCTATGTAATGTTTTTTTCTGGGTGTCCTGTTTTCTGGCCGCACCCTCTCGAGAATGTATTCCCATGGACCGCCTAATTGGGGCCTGTGCATCAGATATCTTTCCTCCTCATGATAAAACAGACCAGTAATAATGGAGGAGCAATTACCACTCTATTTCCTCAAGCTTCTAAAAAGAAGAGCAGAGAAGGAAGGGGGGAGAAAATGAGAGATGGAGTCAGAGAGGGGAAAAAACAGCCACTTGATACAAACCATCACATATTCATGAGGTAGAAGACCCACTGCATAAATTATTCTCTTCTAAATCTAAGGCATTCATAGAGGCAGCGCTGTAATGATTATTCCCCATTCTGAATTAATGACACATAGAAAGAGACTGGCTATCTTCTGCACATACTGAAAAGATTTTGGGAATCGTGAGGTTGTGATTGAGGAGGATGTGACTGTATTGCTGATGCCATGATAAGCTTTTTCTAGAAAAAGAAAAATGTTGTCAGAATTCAGACTATTTTTATTGGCTGTCAATTAAGATTTGATGACCATTTTTGGGTCCACATTGTATATAGAAGGAAAGGACGTGACGTGTGGCCAAGTATGGTGACCCACTCACACCGTGAACACACATCAGAACAGTGGGAGCCTTTTTTTGCTGCAGCTGTAGTTGGGGGTCTGGTGCCAAGCAGGGCTGTGCGATTAATCGATTTCGTCATAAAATCGCGATTTCTAAATCGTTTTATAGCACGATTTTCCTCGCCCCGACCTCCCGCAGTATGCTATTCAACCAATCAGAATGCAGCACGCCTAAATGGAGCACGAGAACAGAACAGACCGGGCGGGCATACAAACGTAACGCCAGGTTCACACACTCCGTCTGTGGTGCGTATTTTTTCCGCGCCCATGTTAACGGATCAGAGCGTTCACACTGCACGCGATTGCGGTCCGGCAGTGCGCTCCAGGAGCGGTGGTGCGTCTGCAGCAGTCATGCTGCGATCGTTTCCGCACGGAATCTATTTCTGCTATGCTGCATGCGCTGGATTAAAGTGACAGCGCATTATTCGTGGTAAAAATGAACATGGATTGACATGGAAATTTAGTAATTACACCATAATGCATATAATTAAAAGTTTACGTCACAGTCAACACATGGCTTTTTGGCTAGATTTAAAACAAGGAAAAGTGCACTTTTAGATAAACAAGGCAATAATAGATGGCACTCGTGGTGGTAGTTAAACAAAATTATATTTATTGAGTTTAAACGTGAATGTGTCTATGAAAGATTGTATTACTGTACTGTGATAAAAGAGAATCACAATGCTGAAAAAGCATATTCAGAAACAACGTTTGGATTTGAAATCAAAATAATGGATAAATGTTACAGCGCGGATCAGGAGCAGACTCCAAACGCATCCTATGCGAAAGCAAAATGAGTCCGTGCTGCTTCTGCACCGCATACACATACTGTATACGCACTGCAGACGGAGTACGTGTGAACTTGGCGCAACAAATCTAGTTCAACATCTGAGGCAATGCCACAAAGAGCTCTATGACCAATGCATGGCAAAAAAAATCCCTGGACACAGGATTTTTTTCTTCCTGCCATATGTCTATTCTAGAGACATTTTGTTACACCTTTACTTAGTGATTATTTTGCCTTATGTCTGTTCTAGAGACATGTTACAGCTTTTTGATAAAGCTCTAATTGTTTTATTTTGGAAATATGTTTCAAGTTCACACTGAATGCATTAATGACTGTAAAGCATGTCTTTGTGTGTCAAAATCGTGATTAAAATCGAAATCGCAAAATTGATAAAAGAAATCGCTATAGTGTTTTTTTGTAAATATCGCACGGCCCTAGTGCCAAGGGTCTCACCTCAGTCGTGGTATTGAAGGTGGAAGAGAGCACTGAACATTCACTCCCCCTTCTAGCAGATACTAAATGACTCAGGCTAACCAGCCAAACCTTGACCCCATGACCAGCCCAAAATTACATCTGTTTCTCTGACCAATAGAAGATGAGGGGCTTAGTGTACATTTTTTTTTTTTATTTTTTTTGGGGGGGGTGTTGTCTTTGAACGTGATTTGTGTGGGAAGGTTTTTGTGAGGTATAAGTAATTAGTCTAAAGTATTTGTAGGTAGCTTAAGTTCATAACGTAGTTTACGTAGCATGTTTTTATAGACTGTGATATGTGTACAGGTTGCATAATGTGCATCTGTAGGTTGTGTTATATGTGTGTAGGATGTGTGATTTTGTTCATAGGTTGTGTGCATGTTTGGGTGTGTATGTGTATCTAGGCTGAATGCTTGTTAGTTGCTTTTTTCACCTCCATAAATAACTAAGCAGAGATTTCTCATCACATAAGCCGCATGGTTCAGTGTCAGATCACTCTTGTGTATTTTTGCATCATATTGGTATTATAAGGCAACATTTCACCATGATGTGTTGATACTAACCCCTTCTGTTCTTTGGACTGGACAGGGTTGAACAATTTATTTCAACATTAAACAGGGATTCAAACTCCTAATATTAAAGGACACATTAGTGAAATTTCAACAAAATTTTGCAGACAAAAAGGTATGTTGTCAGTAGTGTAGCAATGTTTTTAAACACAGCTCACAAAAAGTTACCAAGCAGCAAAATCTGTGTGGCTTTTTATTGAAATTACTGCATTTTGTCTGTAAAAAAATCTGAACAATTCCCCAAACAGTGGTAAATGTGTTCAATCTGTCTTGGGTCTTGGCCCAAAAATGTCACAGAATATAACAAAAGTACTAAAAATATAATGGCAAAAATTGCCTTTGTAAGGAGTTTTGTTGTTGTTGATTAACATTTTTTTTATAGTTTTTTTTTCCTGTATGAATAAAAGTGACATTTTCTGACATTTCATTATTTGGAGTCTGAATCGAATTGAATATAAAAGTAGATGATATAAAAATGACAATACAGAACAGTCTATTTTATATGTTTTTTTTTTTTTTTTTAATTAAAAAAAAAAAAAAAAAAAAAAAAGCTAATTAAGATCAATTCCATGGGTGAAAATTGCCCTAATAGAAAAAATTATTTCTGACTTTACTGTGTTGACATATTATATATAAGTTTAGAGAGAAATATATTTATTAGTAGGGGCAGCAGTCTCTGTTTATAGAAATTTCATTTGAAAAAATCGTTTAGTGCACTGTAGTACGTTTGGTCCAATTTCCTGTACTTTCCATTGATAGAATGTATTTGTTATTAATTTTTTTTTACTCTTAAGGCCTGTTCACACCAAGGACGATAACTATAAAGATAACGATAAAGATATAGTTCTAAAAATCGTTAAAGAATAGCAGAGTCCACACCACAGCTATAACAATAAAGGCACAGAGAAACAATATCGTTGAAATTACTTTCAGAATGATGATTTCCCAGCTGATGAATGATAAAAACATGGACAGCCAATCAGAATCAATCCTGCTATAACGAGCTGGAGAATTTAAAGTGGCAGACGACATAACTGCAGCTTAGAATAAACAGGCAATATCATCCGCTGGTGTGAACTTTATAGTTATCATTCTTGGTGTGAACGGGCCTTTAGAAGTGTTCTAGTGAATAGATGGCTTCAAAACTAATAGACATGGACTACAAGCCATAAAAGTCTTGTTTTGATTTCATAGGGGGCTTTAACATTTAATGTTTACTCACTATTTCATTCTCGTTTCTTGTCTCCTTTCACACTGTGGTGTTTGTGCTTAAGGCTAAGCTGCAACAAATCACGGATTTTTTTGTCCACGCTTGCCAGTTGCCATAGCAACAAAAGCTACTCCTCCAGTGCTACTGATGTAAAATGTAGAGAATTTCTCCAAAGGCTTTTTGAAATAAATATCCGTCTTTTTTCTCTCTCATGTCTCCCTATTTACTTCTTTTCCTCGCTTCTCTTTCTTTTTAATATTTCTTGACTACCTTTCTCATTTTTTTAACAGGTGCCTATCCTCGACTATCTTTGAGCTTCAAGCTAAAAAGAAACATTGGCTACTTCATCCTGCAGACCTACATGCCCTCAATCCTGATTACCATCCTGTCCTGGGTCTCCTTCTGGATCAACTATGATGCCTCAGCAGCCAGAGTGGCATTAGGTATGCTATTTATTCATTAGGATGTCCTGTATACAGCTGACAGGATGTATGTCATCTGTCGTTTCCACTGTGGATGTGCATGCTTTATTTAACAGCACATTGTTGGATGTTCCAATAACTAGAATGCCAACATTCAGTATTTCTGTACGCACGCAAGGTCTCCTCAGAGTCCTCGCCCTCCCTTTGGTTTACTTTTTCTTGGATCTTGCCTCCAGACAAACACTGACACACACACATATACACTCAGACACATACACAGACAGATATTGTAGGGGTGCATGCATCATTTAACAAGGAACAGGTTTGACCCAGGTAGCAACACACCCATTGCTTTTGACACACTACAGCGACTGCACATAGAGAGAGAGAGAGAGAGAGAGACTGTTCTCAGTATGTGTTTTTGCTCTGATGTTGTTATTCCAAGAATGAGAAGTGACTCAGTTTGCCAGAAAGGCTACAGAACCTCTCTAGCTGCAGCGAGTAGCAAGACACAAAAGCTCTGTTTCAAAACCCAGCATAAACTTCCTTTTAAGACACATTTCCATTATGAAGAGGGTTCCAAATTTTGCCCAAATTCTAAGGAGTCTTTTTGTGAAGGCAAAAACCTGAGAGATTTACTGTCTACATTTATATAGTATGTAACATTTGTGTGTGTCATGTATTTTTATACAAGGAGTGCTATACTGAAAACTTACAGAAATTACAGAAAATACAAAATACAGAAATTGCTAGAAACTTTTACAACGGCAAAGAAATGGAAAGTAACTAATTCAATTAAATGAAATTTTAAAGTAGACAAATTTAATATTTTCTTAAAACATATTCAAATAATCTTAGAATTGTTTACAATGTACAGTAGATATGTGTGGATAACTTTACAATATTTTTCAGTAGCAAGACAGTTTACAAAAATAGTGTAGCTTCTCCAGCAACAAGCTACTTTTTACAAACTTTTGAGTAGCAAAATAAAATAAAATAAAATATAAATATTAAAAAATTTAAAATCCAGATTTGCAGCCAGGCGAACTAAACAAAGAAAATACTTAAGATTACACTCTTTGTCAAATGAAGACATATCTGATTACTTTAGTGAATCCATTTGTTTAGACATTTTATGACCCATTCAAAAAGGGCTTGTGTGACGTTATTTTGCACTGAAGTAAAAAAATAATATTGAATATTATTTCAGTATTTTAAATAGTAATATCCGTTTGTTATATGTAAATTATATAAATACAAGAAAATCATACTTTTATTTAATTATTGACTTTATCATTTCTGTGGGAGCATGCGATGTCTGAAGACTTGAGAAGTCTACTGAAACTTCAGTGGCCATGACCGGAAATTAAATAACATTTATAATGTTATTTATATAGAAAAACATTTATTTTAAATTGTAATAATATTTCAGCAATATTACTCTATTTTTGATCAAATACTGTATATGGAGCGAGAAAGACTTATTTCAAAAACATGAACAAATCTTATCACAAATTATGAACGTTGTATATGGTATAATTTAATAATAGCATATATAATTGTAACATTCTCCCCTATTGAAATAATGCAGTTGACTACTTTTTATTATTAGTCTGTAGTATTGCTAACTACCTTTATATTCCAACGATAGGTATAATGGAACTATAGTTAAAAATATGAGCAGCTTGTTCCATTTCATTCAGGATGCTGCCTAGGAGGCACCTGCTATTTAGACATTGACAGCAAGGCAGCTTTCTTGGTTGTGAAACAGAGCTACTGTGAGCGTCTTTTAAACGAAATTTCAGTCTTACTGCCTCCAGCCTACTCACTGCCTGTGTTGACACCAAACTCGGAGCGTATGAGCTCGGATTTACAAAAGCTTCTACTGAAGAGTCCTTTGTGCATGTACAATATTATCATCTGGGCATATTTAAATCACAGAGATAGATCACAGAGTGCAGTACAATATTTTTTTAATCACATGTTTAATGTGTGCGAGAGTGTGTTTGTTCATGCACTCAGGTGCAGCTCTTTGAGATGGATGTGATATGTTGGATATGGGCCTTCTTTAGGGAAATTGTCCTCATTAACCATGTTAAGTGGAGAAATGAGAACACTTTACACTGGAAGAAAGGAGTCTCCTGGGTCCCCCACACATATACCACCCATCTCACCTGCCTCTACACATCTTTACAAGCCCCCCACCCCCACTATCTATTTTGTTACTCTCTCTCTCTCTCTGTTTCTATTCCTCTTTTTCTTTGTCTTTTTCTGCTGTCCTCCCACAGCCAGGCAGCCAAATGAAAACAAAAGGATCAATGCAGCTAGAAAACAATTACATTTAACTTCCATTTCAATCGCAAGGCATGCTTGATGAATCTCTGCCTTAAATGCCTCTGTCTCGCCACCTCCCACTGCTCACTGACTCCATCTATTCTCTGCAGCCACATCCGGCCCGGCCCCAGTCCTATATCTCGCACTGTATTACTGCAGCACACTTAAGGACTTCATTCATTTCAGAAAGGAAGTTATCAAATGATGCAAGAAGCAAACATATCGAATGATGTAGATGATGTTTCATTGATGTCTTCCGATTGTTTTGCTGATGTGGTCAGGCGTGTAGATTTTCAGGGGAGGCTATCATAAGATCTCAAGACTGGCTAATGACTAAAGCAGAGCATATGGTGAGTTATATTTGTAGTCCAGCACTGCATATGAAATACTGGAAGCAGTGAAATCGACATGAAATCAAAATCATTAGATTTTTCCTAATCTCGTTAAAATTACCAGTTGCCAAATATCTATTAAGCTTTCATTTTCTTTCTTTCTTTCTTTCTTTCTTTCTTTCTTTCTTTCTTTTCTTTCGCAAACTTGCATTGTGTCTGGCTCCATTCTAATATTAAATGGACACTTTTTATGATTCAGTCACTTCTTCATCATTTAATCACCCCAATGTCATTCCAAACCTACAGTATATGAAACCTCTTCTTTCTTTGAACACAAAAGCAGAAATTTGTATGTAATGTACTGGTTTATCTTTTTCAATGGAGTTAAAATGAATGGGACCGACGCTTTCAAGAATAAAAAAAAAATGTATGGTTAGGGGTAAGGGTAGGGGTAGGGTTAGGTTAGGGTTAGGTCAAATAATGTCATATTCGCATTAAAAATGTTAAATTAAGATAACTATACATGCTATTCTTGAAATGAGCATCAAGGTGTGGGGGCGCTGCGGTGCAAATTCCACACATGTTTAGTACATGTTAACTCAAAGATTCGTAGAAAAAATATAAACATTGGACTCTGTGGTCGATTCTGTGGTAAGACATGTTATTCGCAATTATGTGTTGTGGCTGGGTTGTTATAGGTCTGCGTGACTCTCTATGTCTTAGGCCTAATTGAACGGAGGAATTATGGTATTCTTCTGTAGCCTGACGACGAGTAACTTTAACCGTTGTTCATGTGAACTCAAAGACAGCCTGATGCTTTGTTTATAGACTATTTATGGGTGGCTGTTTGTTGTTTCACCTAACAATTCGTGTCGATAAAGTATAATAGGGTAAATCCTGTATAGTGATTTATCCTATATAGTGCTTGCATAAAGCAAGTAGTGCATACACTTGTAGCTGTTATGTATCTTTGTAATTCATTGTAAGCCCTTTTTTGAGGCACGCGCAAGCGCACGAACCCCACCCTTATAAAAAAAAAAAACAAGTGGGCTCCCCCAAAGTCAACGGTATAGTTCGAACACTGACAGTCATCATTTACTCCCGACATCTGAGCCGCTGAACTCGCAGTGGATTACATTGTTTCTGAAGGGAATGCGCCCCCGATCTACATAAATGCATCTATGTTCCCACGAATCATTCATGATCCAGCCTCATCTACAGAAGAAGTGAGTATAATGTTTTTTAATGAACCTTTGCAAATCACCTTTCCTACGTTAATGTGGCTTAAAAAAATGCAAGTTTCAGGAATGAATGACGGCTAAAGTAAAACACATCTCTGCGAGCAGCTCGGAAGAAGAGGGGCGGGGTCAGCAGAGCTCATTAACATTTAAAGGAAAATGCTACAAAAACGACTTTTGGTTTGGTTTTTGGTTTGGTTTGGTTTTTACACTACCATTGAGAAATTTTAACCAAACTATGTTACAGACTTTTCATTAAGACCCTAAAGAATCATATAAACTTGTGGAAAATGGGCATATGACCCCTTTAAGAAAGGTTTTGTGCACTGGATCCACACATTTATTGAACAGATTGAACTCAAAAGAACAATTCCTTTATGAGTTGTTTCTTCTTCTAGGACAGATGTCAAGATTTTCAGTAAATATTGTTATTTTCATCTGTTCCTCACACAAAGCTTTTATTTAACCATGCAAGTTCTCATTTAAAACAACATGTAGCTTTAGAAGATCTGAAATATAGCACACAAATCATTTTAACCACTTTTTATAATACATTAATTGTACTTTTTGTCATTTTGGATATTTACCATCTTCCCTTTCATCATATTGAAATGAGTGGCCTTCACCTTTTAACCTTTTGTTTTGTACAGTAAAAGCCATACTGTACAGGTTTGGAATTACATAAAGGTAAGTAACATAAAGACAAAGTTTTGGGTGACTAAACTCATCTAGTCAAAGTGCCTGAAAGCAATCCGAAATACATCTTTAGTGCTTGCCGATGTTGTGCATTTCGCTTTCTAAAGTCCAACTCAAAAGAACGACATCCTACACTATTCACTGCAGACAGGTCTGTGTGAAGGTAGATGTTTGTTCTGGTTAGATAACTCCCCTGCGCTGAACTCTCTGTGCTGAGCTGAGTTTGATCCTCCCTTGCTGTGACCTGGTCATGCACAAATCAATGCAGTGTGCTCCATGTACAGTCCTCTTCTTCACACCAGAATGCTGCTTTTGAGTTTATGTAAGCTAGGACAGGCATCCATCTGCCCACACATGTCCTCTCTCACTCTGGGGACTCGGGCCTTTACAGTGAACACACTGTGGGGGTGAAGTGTTAAATTGTAGTCTACATTCTAATATTCAACTCCAGTAATAAAGCTTGTGAATCAAAGGTCTGAGAGGCTAGACATGCTAATTTTGTGCAGTTCTGTGACAGCTCACCTTTTTCTAGAACATTTGATGATGCTATGTAAAGTTAATTCTGTGAGATTATGACTGATGGGTCATTGATTCTAAAGACCAGTGATTCCTATCCAATCAGCAGCAACTCAATAGCTATTGCTTTATAAAATTACATATAATTCAATGAATATGAATTAGTTGAATGTGTTATAGATTAATATACACATTATTCATAGAACGTTCAAAAGTTTGGGGGTCAGTATTTTTTTTTCTTTTTAATTATCTATTTAGTTGAAATGAATAATAAATAAATTTTTTATTTTTATTTTTAAATGTGACACTGAAGACTGTAGAGTAATGGCTGCTGAAAATTCAACTTTGTCATCACAGGAATAAATAAAATAGAAAACAGTTATTATAATTTGTAATGATGTGTCACAATATTACTGCTTTAGTGCACTTTTTTGTATAGTTATAACATTTAACTTATTTATAAGGCAGAAAAAGCTAAATCTTATTTAAACAAAATTGTTTAGATGAAAATGTGCATTTAGACAATATAAAGTAATCAGACAAAAGTTATTGCATCTCGTAATTTATTTAATAGTGTGAATTATATCCAGTGCAATGAAAATTTGATCAATTCCTTTTTTTCTTCTTCTTCTTTTTTACTTGTGGGGTGGTTAGAGTATAAGACAAAAAAAGGTTGGGAAACACTGTTAAAGAATACGCATAATCTAGGTGAACACAAAGGATGTTCACCTCAAAATTCTGTAAAGAAATCATTTTATTCAGTGGGAAACCTGTTCTCTGCAGCATTAGGGTTAACACTAAATTATTAAATCCATTTAAATAGTCAGGAGACAAGAGAATATAAGAAAAGCATGTACATTCTTTTAAAACCCACTGTTTGAGATGTTCTGGGTAGTCGGAGTCTCATTCGAAAAGTGCCTGGATTGTAATTCCAGGAATTGTGCTTAATGTAACTTTAAATGTTAATGTGATGCTGCTCAGGGTAGAAACTAGGACATGGCTGCTTTGCAGTCAGTCGACGAGACCCTTTTCTTGTTAACGAGGTAACAGCATTCCTTAGGGAGTGTGAATGACGGAGACAAGGTCCACTGTAAAGCACACTGTCCTGCCCTAATTACAATGTAATTAGAGGAAAAACCCAAAGTAACAGTCTGTAACTTTAGTGCTAGAGATCTAAGCTAAGATCAGGCTTGTTATAGTCGGGATGCATGCTCATTACTTCCTTGAGGTCTTCAAGTAGTTTTGCAGTGTGATTTGGAGAGAAAGTTGGCAGTTTGTTTTAGAAATTAGCTCAACTATGATGAAGTCTTGCTGTGTTTGTTGTAAAAGAGGTCGGTCATTTGCAGGGCAACAGAAATATTGACAGTTTCATTTCTTGCTGCAGTCAGGCATAATCACACTTATGTCCCACCACAGCTACAGCAGAGTCGGCAACAAACACCGTGATTTGAGTGGCAGCGTTAACCGGGAGCCGATGTTCGTAAAGCAGATTTATGTCTAATCTGAAAATTAGATTTGCAGAAAGGTACTGTAGAACTACTAAATATGCAGAGCAGACATGACACATAGGGTCGTGTTAAAGGGATAGTTCACCTAAAAATTAAAGTTCTGTCATCACCCTCAGAGTTACTTTCTTTTACAGAACACAAAAGAAGATATTTTGATGAACGTTGGGGTCCAACATTCTATCAACTTTCTCTGTATAGACTAAAATACTTTTTCAAAATACCTTTTCAGAAGAAACTGTTTTTAACCTCAGATATGTTTTTGACATTGTTTATCATTGTTTACACATAGACAGTGATTTTTGTTTTGAAATCAAGGCTATTCATAAGTAAATCTCCTTGAAAGCAGTGCTAAGTTACATTAAGATATGTCACAACTGGTCTCACTCTCAGACGGCTCATCCTCAGACCGCCCACAGTCTGTTTGCTGACCATCTGACTGATGCATATTGCTCACAAAACTTGAAAGCAGTTTCTCAATCTGGCAAGCTCCAATCTGATTGGCTGACTTCACACAATTCGTGGGAGTGAAGGCATGCAGGGAATTTTTTTTTTTGTTGATAAAAGCACTTTTGACAATGGATTTGCCAAGGTTCGTCAGGTTAGTGGCATCAAATCTTTAAAAAAAAATGAACTTAAAAGTATTTATATATATAATATCAAAACTCTGTCAAACAATCAATATAAATAGTATATTGTTGGTCCGAGGGTCTCTTCGTCTTACCTCATCTACAACCATCATTTCCCAAAAGTCACCACACATCTGAAAGAATTGAGAGAGCTCTGAATAATGGCAGATTGCTGGTGTTTGGAAAAAGTTTAGGAAAATATATATTTTACAGAGTGGGAGTTTCAACAGTATATTTGTGTTCTTTTCTGTGTGTGTGTGTGTGTGTGTGTGTACATATTCGAGTGGGGGTTTGAGCAGTTGGAGTATTGCGCCTCTTTGAACTCACAGTGATACTGACTCAGGATTGACTCACACAATTAACAGAATAGAGTATCACAGCATAGAATCAATAAAATGCATAGAAAATAGAAAAATGTTATTGACTTTTCTATTTATATAATATAATCTATAATATAAGACATTCTATTAAATATGAATAGCATTTGGGAAAGCTTGGGGAAAGGGAGGAAGAGACTCAAGGAAAACAATACAACAACAGTCCTGGGCTGTTCTCTTCAGCTGTGGCCAAGTTGATCAGTCATGCTGTTTTATACCCTGTAAGTTATTCTCAATTTCTCAGATCTGGCCTGGGCACAAATGAATCCAATAGGCTATAATCAGCTAATAAGGTTAGCACTCACATAATGCATAATATACAAAAGGGTGCAGTGTTGTGGCTTTGTAGTGGCAATTAAAGGTTCAGAAGCTGTCAATTAAAGGCTAAAACAGCATTTTATTTGGTATTGCAATCAATTATGAAGTTAACCAGGCATCTGCCATCATAAGTGAATTATTCATAGCTAGATTTGACAGCATTGTGGTTGTGTAATTCCGTTTACTAAGCAGGGCTCGGATCTGGCATTTTAAACATTGTGACAGCACTCAATCTGTAGCACCCATTCTCAGAGTCCAGATTCATGGTGGGCGTTGGAACAGAGGTGTCAAATGAGAGCGCTTTCATCCCTGGCTGAGTCTTTCCCTCAAATTTCAGTGTCAATGTGTTCTGCCTTCCACAAGCTTGTATTTTCGAATTATTTACACTTAGTTGTACTGAGAATGACTATCTGTGTAAACCATAAAGTTTGCAATGGATAGTTTACTCCAAAATGAAAATTCTGTCATTATTTACTAACCTTCATGGCGTTTCTAACTTGTATGATGTTATTTTTTTCTGCACTATTATCAAAAAAATTTGACTTTATTTTTGCGATATAAATGTAATATTTATTATTTAATATTACTTAAATATTGTTATTAATAATAATACATGCAATTTTCCCATACAGGTATTACCACTGTGCTGACCATGACCACTATCAACACCCACCTGAGAGAAACACTTCCGAAGATCCCCTATGTCAAAGCCATAGATATGTATTTGATGGGCTGTTTCGTCTTTGTCTTCTTGGCTCTGCTGGAATATGCTTTTGTCAACTACATTTTCTTTGGACGAGGGCCTCAGATGCAGAAGAAGTTGGCCGAGAAAGCTGAAAAAGCCAATAACGACCGCAACAAGTATGACGGCAACAAGGTAAAAGTCATTTAGGGTTAGGGTTTGGAAAATGACTGTATTGTGTGCTAAAGAATTGAGTGTTAGCATGTTTAATTTTTTTCAAATAAAAAGTTGTGTTTTGGTAGCTCTGGGGGATATGATACAATAGCATGAGCGAAGAAGAGGAAAAAACACAAATGTGAAGTTTCTAAGTTACAGTAATGAAGTGTGTGAAAATTAAGTAACAATGCAACATAATTAGCTGACAACACTGCAATATTAAAGGAAATAAAGATTTGTAAAAGCCTTCAAAATGCTTTAGACAACTAGGGGTAGTACTGTACAACACTGGTTTATAACTGATAAAATTATAAATGTAAACCATGAACCAAAAACTTGCCGCATGCAAATAATCCTCGCACCTTGTCCTAACCAGACATGACGCGACACTGCGACAGACAATAAAAGGCATCTTTTCCATGTTAATCAAGGTTTTGTCATAACCAGCTGTGACAGCAATACTCAACGCATGACAGGATTCTATTTTAGAAAAGGTTTCTACTTCTGCGAATTAGAGGCTGGAACAGCAACATACCAACTATGACAATGATCATCTCAAGTGATGATTATGTGCTTTATTTAATGTTAAAAGTATCTAAAGTAAGTTTGAATATCATTTTGCGTGACCCTTTATAGCCATGCTTAAAGTGCCTATGGGTAATTTAATTTATCTTGAAAATGAAGGAAACATGATCAGTAACATTTAAACTCAGTGTGAACAAACAACTGTATTCCATAACAAAGATTGTATCAGTCACTCAGTATCTATATTTAATAATGTTAAAATGGTTTAAGATTTATGAATTAGATTATGTACTTACCCATTTTGTTGCGAGTGCAGTGCACTTGCAGAGAACCCGCAAACACACTCTTCTGTTTGACTGTGATTTGTGATGGATTATTGATTGATTTGTGATTTGACAAATTGCTTTTTGCTGGAATCTTGTCACATCATGTCTGGTTAGGACATGGTGTTAATATGATTAAATTAAGCAACATGTTTGCTAAGCCATATGCTGTTTCCATGCTGCACTTTTTCTAGTGGTACAGTATACTTTCCTGCTGGAAAATGCTGCCGTTTTTTTAAAAGTTTATTTAAGAGCCTCTACCACTACTGATGAAAGTCATTATTCTTCCTGCATGTTTGACCCTGGAATATTGTGTCAGAAATACTGTATGGCCACTGTCATCCGCATGTGAATAGTTATGCAACAACCACAATGTCCTGAAATATGTAATTTTCCCTTTTAATCAAAAGACAAATTCCAGACTCAAGTTGAGATTTTTGTGGTTTATAGCAGATGAAGAACAAACTCTTGTTTGTGTTTTTTCTGACTAGTCTGTTCAGGAGGGAGGCAACTGCAAGCCATCATCTGTTAAACAATCCAATCAGGTACAAGGCCACCGTCACTCACAAGGGGTGAGTGTGTGTTTTGCTGGCTGTTTTGTCAACATTTGAAAGCTTCCTCCTGAAATACTGCTAGCAACAGTTTCCCTCTCTTTTGCCGCAAAACAATGTTTCTCAACTGGTGGGTCGTACGTACATATGTTCTTACAGCTAGGAAAAATAGGCTTATTCACTTTTAGAACGTTAGAAAATGCTTCCCATATGTTTTCTTGTTAATGAATGTCCAAGACTTGAGTGTTCAATGGTTTTAAGCACTTGGTAGACTGTAATGCATGAAACCATCAAAATTCAAGAAACATCTTAAAACTAATTTATTTTTTATATTATTCTGTCATATAAATTTTGGATTTTATTTTATTTTATATTTAGAATTTTGCTAATGCAGTTCATGTAATGCTAATAAATGACAAAGTTTGATTTTAGAAACATTTCATTTTAAAATTACATTTTGGGGTCGCTGCTTGATATCCAATGTAAAATTTGGGTCCTGATTCAAAACTAGTTGAGAACCACTCAAAACACAAGTTCTTTTGTGCCAGCTTTTGTTTCTTTGTTTTTTTCTTCCTTCATATGTAATGGTGTGATTTCTGGTCCAGTTGAAAGTTCAGCAAGATTACCAGAAATCCACTTCATTCAGTTGAATATTCTGGTTCAGTGCTCATCATCCCACAGCGCAATAATATGTTATACTCATGTACTGTTGCGGTTCTCTCATTCACCCCATCACAAACACTGATCAAGATTACGACATGAGCTTGAGATTGTAATGATATTTTTGCAAGAATGTATTTTTTAATTATTTATTGCTGCGGAGACTCTGAGGTAACAGTAAATAAACAATCAGTCTCATGGAGGGATGTCCTCTTGTGAAATAGCCTGAACTTGCTTTTCAGTAAAATAGCAATTACTTGTGTCATTTAGCATTTTTCCCTTGTTTCATACTGTTATTTTAATCCACAGTAATTCTGTTCTGTGTGTGCACCATATAATAAAATGATTTTTATTGATTAAATAAGATTATGACAAATATATTGCTTTTTTTAGGGCTCCTATGTTGTCTAGGTTACATTAGTTTCAAAGCTACACTTGATAGATGAAAACTTCTGCTCTCTAATATGATCCTTGTAAGGTTACCAACTTGTGCAACTTATTCTTATTCGATGTAGTGATTACATAATGTAACTGATTAATCTAATTCAAATGACAAGATTGTGATAAACATAGCCTCATGAAGCTAGTTGTCTTTCTCTTTTGTGCAAAGAACTGTTCTGAGCACATTAACGGCTTTTTCATTCTTTATTTTTTTGTGATCAGCTTTTTAATTATTATTTATTTATTTATTTATTCAACTTTAAATTACTTTTTAATATTACTGTTTTGTACAAGGTGTACCCGTTAACGCCTGAATATGGAAAAAACAAACATTAAATGTATCGGTTTATGAACCTTTAGCTAATCTATTTAAAAAAAAATCTAAATTTTGATACATCACATGGTATGGCTCATAGTATTATTTTAAAGGGGCTCATATGTACGATTTTAAAGATTCATTTATTTTGTGTATTTGGTGTAACAGATATGTTGACATGCTTTAATGTTCAAAACCACATTATTTTTCAAATACTGTACAATATTGTAAGTCCTCTATGCCCCGCCTCTCTCAAACACGACGTTTTCAACAAAGCCCCCTCCTTTGACCAGCGCAGTCTGCTCTGATTGGCCAGCAGACCCAGTGCATTGTGATTGGCCAAACTCCACAAGCACGCGTCGGAAATATAACACCCCTTACCATAATCACGAGCTTCAGCTTTCAAAGTAAATATCAATACGGTTAATAATGTTGTTAGTTTTACCATCAGTTTAAGCCAGAAAGGGCAACAGAGTCACGTGACAGAGGACACAGTTGATGATACAGTACACAAGGCTGGTTCTTTTTTTGTTTAAGGACAGCTGACCGTGCTAATGATTTCTGACGGCAGTTCACTCTACTGTGATGTGGACCCTGGGTTCCCTCAACACACACACCACGAAGCGGTTACTCTGAATGCGCAAAACTCCACATGGAACAGTCAATAGCAAATACGTAAAATAATAAAAAAAGATACTACAGTGCGATTCAGAAGGACAGATTGTCATAGCAAAGTTGGTCAATTTTAAACCTTTTTTTTTTTTTTTTTTTTTTTTTTTAGAAATATAGCCCTTGTTGCACAGCCAGCCTGTACTCGTTAGTTCAAAAAAACTGTCGTCCATAACATGCGTTGCACAAATTCGAACATCTGGGTTGTGCTGTCTGTTGTAAATAAATCTTAACCAATGATTCCTAATTGCATCTACTTCCGGAAGGCCAAATAAAGAGCTTTCGCATTGAATAACACAGCGTCTCCCTGACATGGCTGCATAAACACTACTGCTGTTCCTGGAACCACGCCTTCTTTCTTTGCGTGCAAATTTGGGCGGCATTATGCTAATATTAACACATAGTGATGTAGACATGTGGGGGAGTGTTAGAACGAGACTTTTTAGGTAGCCGTGGTTGCTAAAAAAAGAATATCTCTTTGGGTTTGAGATTTTAGTCTTTGCAACTTAACAGATCTTTTTTATGCACCAAGAGATTGTAACACTCCAAAGAGAAAGGAAAACTTGAAATCGCATCATATGGCCCCCTTTAAGAGAATATGGAGCTCACACTCGACAAGAAAAAAAAAAAAGTTCAAAAAAATTTTGATCATGGCCTTGGAAATGTTTGTATCAAATATAATACAGTAGGCTTTATAAAGTTAAAGACAAACGTGTTAACCAGGATTGTCTGTGCTTGCAGGTGGACTCCCAGGGAAATATCCTTCTGACCACAGGTTGAGATCCACATGATCGTGGGGCAGGGAATGAGGGTCACCACAGCGTTAGCGGAGAGGCACGAACCCACTTCAATGTGGTTCGATTGAAAACTCCCGCCGGATCCCTCCAGTAGCGCAAGAGCAAGTACTGCACGGCCCGATGGCCGCCACAGCATGGACAGGAACACGCAGCCCAAGAAACCACGGCTACGTAGACGCTCTTCTCAGCTCAAAATCAAAATTCCTGACCTCACAGACGTGAACGCCATCGATCGATGGTCACGGATAATATTTCCTTCAGCTTTCTCTCTTTTCAATTTGATCTACTGGCTGTATTATGTGAATTAGGCCTGAGACGTCAATGGGTGTTTTGCCCCTTCACAATATTTTTTTATGTTGCCAAGTGGAAAATAGAGACTTTTTTTGCTCTGACGTACTTAAGGGACGTACTTGCGCGCCATATATATCAAGGTTTTTCTACAATTGAACCTTTGTTGTGAAGGGTTCAGAAGGAAGGCTACCTGCACTAAAACCCATTCTCACATACCGTACATATGTGCTCAAACATTCCCATTCACACAAAATCAGTTTTCTAAAGACTATCTCTGTACATACATGTTGCAATTTTTGAAGCCATAGGACTTCCGCATGATGCACTCAGAACTGTTTTTAATTTGTACATGTTGCTATGTTATTCTAATTGAAAGATGCTAATTGCAAATGTTTCATGCCAATAAGTCTTTATTGTTGGAGCGCAGGAGACTATTATTGAAAGAAGATTATATAGTTGTTGAAATGCAGTATATAACAAGGGTTGTAGGTCAAATCATGTCTTCAGTTTCAAAGCTCGCTACATAAACATCAGCTGCACTAAACGTTGCTGTTATGATCTTATTTAGACAAAGTTTTTTATATAATCATATTATGCTATGCTTTTGGAACATGATTTTCATCCGTCTTGGGTTGATATGATTATACGCCACTTTTTTGCAATCATCATGTAAAGTGCTTCAGTACATGCAAGATAAGATAATAATTGTACACTTATCTCATTTCAAGAATATCAAGAATGAAGAAAAAGAACAAAAATAAATAAATACTGCAAATGTGGAGTATTTAAATCAGGGCCTGCAAAAGATTTCCACAAAGCCATCATGAACATCAAGCATAACTAGACGAACAATCCTGACATTATGTTTTGGTTTTTGTTAGTAGATGTGTAGCATTACTGTATGATTTTCAAGTGAGAGGTTTGGGTGTTTTATTCCCCTCCATTTTTAAAGAATTTCATTTTTAAAGAATTTCATTTCAGATATCATTGTGTGGGTCTTTTGTAAACATTGTATGGCCTATTTTCAATCACTTCATTTCCTTCCCTTCTGGTGAGGGTTATTTCCATTGATGGTAAATGGAAAAGCTTGTAATGCATTTGAGGTAATTATACGTTGGCATTAAAACTTGTCTCAGGTTCTCGTCCAACATGAAAATGACCCAAATTTTTCTTATTGTCAGTATTCACATCATATTTGTTGTGATTAATAGGTATTATATCCTTGTGTACAGCAACAACAATTACATAGATTTAGACAGCATGATATTGTTTGCATTTAGAGATTCTACACTGATTGTATATGATTTTGTTTTGGGAGATTTCTTTACCACCGGTCATATGCACTTACTCTGTTTCAGGGGCTGAAAACTGCTGTCTGATTGAGAGTAAAGTTGTATACTCATGCTTGCAAATCATCTGAATATACGTATAAATCTCTTTAAAATATATCCCCGTGTGCTGTTAACATGTCATATTAACAGGTTGCTTTGCAGTTGCATTGTGCCAGTTGATGCTTATCAGATGCTCATTAATTCTTTAATTACTTTTCTTCCCTCTTCTATTGTATGTTGTAAATATATAACCCACAATTCACACATTTGACCCATTTGTTTCTTTCTTTTTTTCTAATATTCACTTCTGAGGTTTTATTCTGTACAGTCAACCCCACAAATGACCAGATCTCTATTTATGAAATGTGTTTAAATGATTAGAGGGTTGAATGTCCTGAGGACAATATGAGGAAATTGAATAAACTTTACTCTTTCAAGTAATTGGTTTTGCCTTATTTCAAATTCTGATGAGGTGTTTTTAATAAATTGATGTCATTATCAACATCATTATGCATACAATTATGCATACCTTCTCCCCATAAGTCGAGTCGGACACTTATTTATTAGTCCAAGTACTGGAAATAGGAATGTTTTAAAAAAGTAAATGAAATAAAAATAAGCTATAACTGACGAGCAATGGTGTTCTTGTTGGTCTTATGAAAAGTGGTTTTATTTACCTTTTTTTCGGTGTTGGGCAAGAGCTTATATATTTAAATAAGCTGTGCTGTTTCTTTCAACACCTGATGTTCATTATGTCTTTCTGCTTTACAACTTTTTGACAGTTACAGCGATCTTCCACTAAGAGTCAAAATGACATTTATTGTTTGTTTCGTTAATAAAAATAATAATAAAGTGAAAGCCACAAATTAATCAAATTATTATTGTTTATTTTTCTTATAACTGCATTTCTCGACATATGTATGTAGTTGATGATGACAGAGCGCGTTTTATGGTTATATAGATGTTAAAAAGCTTCCTCCTAACCGATTTACTTTGTTAATACGCAGAAACTGCTGTGCAAACCAATTTTAGGTTGATTTCTCTCGCATTACGTGAATAAACACTGGGGCACTATCAAAATATGTCTGTCGTTTGAGCGTGATGGTCCTCACTGCAGAACACAAGATCCAGGGGGCATGGTTGGATCCAGATCCAACTCCTCCCACCTTACATATAGCTAAACCTACCCATCTCCACCCCCTGATCCCTAAACCCACCCACCTCCACCCCTAAACCTACCAATCTCCACCCCCTAGATGTGGATCCAACCTCTGGATCTTGTGTTCTGCAGTAATGGGCTACTGGTTTGAGCAGCCAGTCCACCCAAAGCATATTATGTTCTCAACCAATGGTGTGAGTTTGGGGAGGTACTATCTGTTTGACCGACCAATGATGGAGTGTTAATTTTCTGTTAATTTTTTCGTTTCATATGGTTTCTGATATCCTGATGAGCCCAGCCAGGGAAAAGGTAATTCATTGGGTTTTTTTTTTTTTTTTTTTACAGCATTTATCAAGGTAAGAGAAGCAAGATGGAAAAGCTTGCATCAGGTTTGCAAATCCTGAGCACAACACTCCATCATGCATCCAATTTAATACTAATTCAAAGGCAGTATGAGGGGAATAATAACTCTGAATACAAACTCCAGCTTATTGAGCAGTGTTGGGACTAAATACAGTATTTGACAATAGAACAGCAGGAACTTGGGGGAATAATAATATAAAAAGGACATGAAAATCTGCAGGAGGATATTTTTAGGGATCATATCCTCAAACAATGCCAATAAAACCATCAAACTCCAACCTGCATTTCTGGAGAAAACAGGCAAGCCCTCCCCCATCTGCAATGCCTGTCTAAAGCAAGCTGAGTTGAACATAAAGGGTTAGGCATCATATGACTAATGTTATTGGCACATGTGACTACTGTCATTTAGCCTAATAGATTTATTAATCAGTGGCCACGTTGAAACAGTAGTGCTGCTTGGATCATATCTTATCAATGTAGCTGAACAAGTTCTTAACTAGAGTGATTCATCAGTTCACCATCAGTCATCTGAAGGACTCTGTGTATGTGATAAGGAAAGCACTAGGTTGATATTAATGTTTCATGATTGTTTTATTGTTTTAATTTTGCTGACGCTATTGGGGAAACACCTTACCTCTATGGACCTCTTCTAGCTGCCACATGTAGCCATAAAATCTTATATCACACATCAAAGTGCTAATTGTCAGCCATATTTTATAACACACTCTGCTAGGCAATCAGCATAATATGACAATCTGTGTGCAAAAGCCTCAAATGCAAGTGAGTTCAAAGTTAGACTTACTTTTCCTATAGTTTATAATATGTTATCCCCTTCACCTGTAGCATTTTCACTCTGAAAAAAAGGTACAAAATAAATAAATAACGCTTTCTAAATAAAAGAGACAATCACATCACTGGAGCTGCCATTTGAATCTCCGGTTGCTACGCTACTCAGGACTGCACATGCGCATTGGCTGGTCTAGTCTGAAATAAGCTAAGTTTTGTGATAATTCACAATTCATTTCAGTTCATATCTCAGAACGTGTATTTTTTGGTTTATTTGTACCCAAAATAGTTTTTCTATGGCATCACTGTGAAAACCTCCTTTTGATTTTATATATATATCACTTTCATTTGTTATATCACTTGAGGTTAAACTGTATTGTGTTGCTCATTTCTATAATTTTGTGGGTTTGTCCACTTTCATTTGCTTATTTTTAGTGATCATTCATCACTGCAATAAATATCCAGCCTTCCAGCTTCTGTGAAATGCTGTAAAGACAGATTTGGATTAAATACTCACGGCATAACAAAGACAGGTCAGTCTAGATCATTCATTTCTCAAATTACAAAAATACAGCGAATTTGTAATTATGCAGATTATATGAACCAGCATTAAAAAAATCACTACCTACACTGAACTCACAGATAAGCTCATACAACATGCACAACACACATACAGACACCAAAATGGCATTGTGTAAACATAAAAGGGCACATTGTATGTACATGATTTATTACCTCAACTAATTTGAAAAGGGGATAACTTCATTTTAGCAGGTATTACTAATTAAAGTAGAAAATGCTCTTGTAAGCAGAACAAATTCTCCTCTAATGAATCCCAAGAGTTGGTTCCTAATAGATTTTTAATCTGATCTTTCCCCTGCCACCTAACTAATGGTGATATAAAACAGGATCTTTATCAAAAAATAACATAGATCAGCATTGGGCAGCAGATACTGGCTCATTGATTAATTTTTTTTCCTGTAATGATCATCTTTCTGAAATCTTGTAATAAATGGCAAAAAACTGCAATGCATTTAGGCTTTGAGACGTGAGACTTGAAAAGTGGTACAGTACAGCCATTATTAAAATGAAACCCCTTGAACCTGGAGCTATAAAATCCAGCTGTGAACGGCTCAATCTGTCTCATGTTTTATCTGTCACAGTAGACTGATGTCTAATTGTTAAGGGGTCATATGGCGTTGCTAAAAAGAACATTATGTTGTGTATTTGGTGTAATGCAATGTGTTTATGCGGTTTAAGGTTAAAAAAACACATTATTTTTCACATAATGTACATTATTGTTTCTCATCTATGCCCCGCCTTTCTGAAATGCATCGATTTTTACAAAGCTCATCGTTCTGAAAAGGCGAGGTGTGCTCTGATTGGCCAGCTATCCAGTGTGTTGTGATTGGCTGAATGCTTCAAGCGTGTGACGGAAATGTTACGCCCTTTACCATACTGTGATGCCATGTCGCGGCGCGATGAGATAACACCAATAAAACCCATAACAAACGAGGCATTTTTTGCATCCAGTGGGGACATAATTACTGATTATAATGACTTATACTGTCTTTTTACGCGTTGCGCTCCATCACGCCGCGGAAACATAAAACCATGTCTTCATTTGTGATCAGAGAAACGACAAACAACAAGCGCTACATTACACTGCTCAAAACTCGCGTTTGAATCTTTAGTGGCAAATTCTTTAAATATAAAAAAACGTATTACAGGGCTGTGAATCAGAAGCGCCAGACTGTCCTTGCAAGGTTGGAACTGCCCAACTTTATAGAAACAGCCTTTGTGCACAGACGCATTGTAGGCTAACGTTGCTCTGCAGGATCAGGAAACAGTCCTCCATAAAATGTGCTGCACACATCTGAATATTTGGGTTGAACTGTTCTGGAACTGTGTTGTAAATACAAAATAACCACTGATTTCTAGTTGTGTCCTCTTTGGAAGGCCAAACAAAGTATTTTCACTTTCACAACGAAACACACAGTGTCACAACGGGCGGTCTAGAGTGAGCAGATGCCGGAGGCTAGAGGGAGGAACGGCCGGCGGGCTTGAGAACAGCGACGAAGCAGATATTGTCCTCTTTTGGAAGGCCAATCAAAGTACTACATACTACAGTGAGCATAAAAGTTATGCCTTCTTTCTTTGCATGAACATTTTGGCGGTGTTATGCAAATCTTCCCACACAGTGACGTAGACATGTGGGGGCATGTTTAAACGAGACGTTTCAGGAGGGCGTGGACAAGTCTTAAATTTTATAAATAATATCTCTTTGGGTTTGAGACTTCAGTCTTTGCAACTTTAGTGATCTTATCTAGGCAAAACAGACTTGTACCCTCTAAGAGAAGGAAGGAAAATGAAATTGATCATTACCCCGTTAGGTGCCATGGCTGTATGCCTCCATGTAGGAGTAACCCAGAAATGGGAAGTTCAATCAGTTCAATAATGATTACATTTCATTCTGTCCCTCACACAAAGTTATCATATACACTGCACTACTGTCAAAAGTTTGGAATTATTAGGACTTTTTAATGAAAGCTTTTGAAAGAAGTCTCTTGCCAAGGCTGCATTTATTAAATAAACATTCAGTAAAAACAGTATGTGAAATATTATTACAAATGTAAAGAGCTGTTTCATTGAAAACTGAAGATTAGATTAACAATTAAATTATTCCTGAGATGTCAAAGTTGTTACATGATGTTTCAGAAATCATTCCAAATGCTGATGCTCTTGTGTCACCGTGGGGACCTAAATTGAGGTCCCCGTGGGTACAAAAGCTTATAAATCATACAGAATGAGGGGTTTTTTTAGATTGTAAAAATGCACAAAGTTTTCTGTGAGGGGTAGGTTTAGGTGTAGGGCGATATAAAATACAGTTTGTACAGTATAAAAACCATTACGCCTATGGGGAGTCCCCACAAGGATAGTGAACCAGACGTGTGTGTGTGTGTGAATTAGATTATCACAAGAGGCCTATTTATTGCTCTTTCATCGCCCCTGAAACATTGTAGACTTTTCGGTCATAGTTCAAGCAGCAGCTTTGTCTCAGATGTGTCTCCTAAAATAGAAAATAGAATCAAATTTTGACATAGAGCAATAACTATAAAAGGAATGCCATAAAATCTATCAAATGAATGTGGATAGCATTGCTCACAAAATTTGATCATTGTGTGATGAAAAATGTTTGAGTTCAAAATGAAATCTTAGCAAGACTTTGGGATCTTATAGCAAATCTGAACACTTGTGAAAATTATTGTGGAGATTACATGTGAAGAAAAATCTAAGAAGCAGGAGTCATAAGCGAAAGTCTCCATTGTCCTGCGTTTAATCGCATTGCTGTTTAGAAGAAACAGTTGAGATATTATAAAAATATAATTTAGTAATTTCTTTTCTACTGGTACATGGACAAAATTGACCCAAGTTAGATCTCAGTACAAAAGAAAGCTTAAGAATTGTTCAGAAATGTTCAGCATACAAATAATCATAATTAGATCATTACTGTGAAAGCTTATATGTAGCTCAATTTCCTTTTAATGCAATACAGCTGCATATTCAGAATTGCACAGTATTGCAGCATACAGTATAACTGTGTACAGTATACAGCCGTTCTGTGTTCTTTGTTACAGGATATTGCCTTTAAAGCAAGCTGACTCTGTCTAATCTGTCAAAGGGAACATTTTGTGTCGTTCAGTCAAGAAATGGAGTGCAACATAAAAATTAAATCTTAGGTTTTGTGAATAAGAGCAAATCCTTCCAACCGCTTAATAGGTTTCATGCTTGAACAGGAATCTTATTATAGTCTGATACTCAGAGTTTCGGGTTCCCTCCCTGCACACTTTTTTTTTCCTGTTTACTTGATATATTTCTGACTAAGCTGTTTTGGGTTTTCAGTTAAAGCAAAGATCTGGAAGCTAAAAGTGTCACAAACAGTGCCATAGTTTCGGCGAGGAGTACATTTGAACTTGCATTCCTGAATAATGGTTAATACAGTCTTTGAGCTATGCTAAAATGCACAATATAATAACATCGATGACACAAAACATCTGCTCACCTAGCTGCTTTGTATGCTGCAAATCACCAATAGAATAAAATGATGTTATTGTTTATTAGAGAAGCACCGATATTAACATTTTCACAGATGAGCCAATGATCTATATTATTTAGTCTTAATAAATTAAAAATAAAATACTGACAAAACAAAATCAGGTGTTTTAAATACTACAAATGGTTTTACAAATGAGGCATTATAACAGTATGAAATGTACAGAGTGAAAAAAATGACATTTTGAGATTTTTTAATAGTGTTAGATAATTTAGATAATTTTAGATAATTAAAAGATCATTTTAATAGTATTATAAAATTATTAATAACACAATTAAAATGATTTTTAAAAGATTGACTAAAAGTTTTAAAAGATTGACTTTAAGTGAACATTTGGTAAATGTCATCTAAATGCAAAAGATAGGAAATGTGCATGCACAAATATTAAATATTTAAATAAAAATTGGATGAATGAATGAATGAATGAATGAATTTGAACCATTAAAAAAATCTCCAAAAATGTAGTACCAATATATTGCATCCTTATTTATTACATCTCAGGTACTATATTTGGGCAGTATTTATTTATTTATTTATTTAAATGGTTTAATGTAAAATTGTGTCCTTCGTATTGTTATATTGCATTATAATATTGTTATATTGCCATGTTATATTGCATTAATTGTGACTATGTTCAACACATGGACTTTCATATCTTATTATAAAACACAAAGTTGTTCCAGCTACTATAAACAAGATGGCCAGGTCAAAACTGAAGATTAATATTTCAAAATGTTTATCAACCATACAACAACCAATATAGGCATCAGAAGAATGAATGAAAATACCAGTATACCCTTTAAACCAATCTCTGCATGGTGTATATTTCTGAATTTCATAATGCAACAATATGCACAGTAGCATGCCCTCTGAAAACATATGCTCCATATGTCTCTCTCAGCTGCAGTGGATGTAGTGGCAAATGTCATGGGAAGCATAATTAGCATGCGTGATTAATTAAAAAGCATTATCAGTTGTTAGCCCTTCAACTGCAAAGAATACTCTAAAAGGTTGCAATCTATAATTAGTTTATTTGGAGTAAAACTAGATATGAGTGAGCAAACAGGAGTCGCTGAAATCTTCACCGGAATTATTTTTCACGCCACTGTATTAATTTGTTCAGTAATTGCCATATAAATGAGGAATCTGATATTCGTCGATGAGGGGAAACGCTCTCCGCTGGGAATCAGGCCATGCGAGGCAGTTTTCTCCTGGAAAAAAAACCAACAGAACCGTGTGTTAACGGAGTGCCCACACGATCACAGCACTATGACACTTTATTTAAAAATATCTGCATGTTAAACACTGTTATTTGCTGTTCTGATGACAGAGCAAACCACACTAGAGGGCTTCAGCATGACTCTCACAATAATTGATTTTATAACTATATGAAAATATATGTTTCTGTTTTCCTTCACACACTAAGATCACACCTGGGTAATAGAGATGCAAAAAAAGAGGAGCAAAAAGGCCATATTAAATCAGATCGGCTTGTGCTGTGCCTGTAGGTAGGAGGCCAATGATAGGAGAGCTGTAGGGATGCCAATAATGTAGATTTTGGACTTAATAACAGGCGCTGCATGAATATTTGCACTGAGGGATGTGTAATTAATCTAAATTAGCGATGTTAGAGAGAGGAAATGGATGAACTGATGGTGGAGAATTTACAATAAGGCCTGAGGGGAAATGGACGCATCACAACAGAGGAAGTTAATTAAAGAAGGTCATTAATCACAAACAGGGGTCAAGCAGAAAGCTGTATTAAAGAATACTGTAAATGTTGATTTCAATGGCGCAGCCCATTGTAATGATGACAGCTGTTACTGTGATGTGCTAGGAAAAGCATAATATAAATATAATATTTGGTAAATATCATATTTCATCTGACACAAATTAAGATATATATTTATACAGTGGGGAAAAAAAGTATTTAGTCAGCCACCAATTGTGCAAGTTCTCCCACTTAAAAAGATGAGAGAGGCCTGTAATTTCATCATAGGTATACCTCAACTATGAGAGACAAAATGAGAAAAAAAATCCAGAAAATCAATTGTAGGGTTTTTAAAGAATTTATTTGCAAATTATGGTGGAAAATAAGTATTGTCAATAACAAAATTTCATCTCAATATTTTGTTATATACCCTTTGTTGGCAATGAAAGAGGTCAAACGTTTTCTGTAAGTCTTCACAAGGTTTTTCACACACTGTTGCTGGTATTTTTGCCCATGCAGATCTCCTCTAGAGCAGTAATGTTGTGGGGCTGTCGCTGGGCAACACGGATTTCAACTCCCTCCAAAGATTTTCTATGGGGTTGAGATCTGCAGACTGGCTAGGCCACTCCAGGACCTTGAAATGCTTCTTACGAAAGCCACTCCTTCGTTGCCCGGGCGGAGTGTTTGGGATCATTGTCATGCTGAAAAACCCAGCAACGTTTCATCTTCAATGCCCTTGCTGATGGAAGGAGGTTTTCAATCAAAATCTCACGATACATGGCCCCATTCATTATTTCGTTTACATGGATCAGTCGTCCTGTTCCCTTTGCAGAAAAACAGCCCCAAAAGCATGATGTTTCCACCCCCATGCATCACAGTAGGTATGGTGTTCTTTGGATGGAACTCAGCATTCTTTCTCCTCCAAACTCGACAAGTTGAGTTTTTACCAAAAAGGTATATTTTGGTTTCATCTGACCATATGAAATTCTCCCAATCCTCTCTGGATCTTCCAAATGCTCTCTAGCAAACTTCAGACGGGCATGGACATGTACTGGCTTAATCAGGGGGACACGTCTGGCACTGCAGGAATTGAGTCCCTGGCGGCGCAGTGTGTTACTGATGGAAGCCTTTGTTACTTTGGTCCCAGCTCTCTGCCCCCTCCCCCTCCACCCCCCCCCCCTGCAGGTCATTCACTAGGTTCCCCCCGTGTGGTTCTGGGATTTTTTTTCACAGTTCTTGTGATCATTTTGACCCCACGGGGTGAGATCTTGCGTGGAACCCCAGATCGAGGGAGATTATCAGTGATCTCGTATGTCTTCCATTTTCTAATAATTGCTCCCACAGTTGATTTCTTAACACCAAGCTGCTTACCTATTGCAGATTCATTCTTCCCAGCTTGGTGCAGGTCTACATTTTTGTTTCTGGTGTCCTTTGACAGCTCTGTGGTCTTGGCCATGGTGGAGTTTGGAATGTAACTGTTTGAGGTTGTGGACAGGTGTCATTTATACTGACAACGAGTTCAAACAGATACCATTAATACAAGTAACAAGTGGAGGACAGAGGAGCCTCTTAAAGAAGAAGTTACAGGTCTGTGAGAGCCAGAAATCTTGCTTGTTTGTAGGTGACCAAATACTTATTTTACAGAGGAATTTACCAATTAATTCTTAAAAAATCCTACAATGTGATTTTCTGGATTTTTTTTCCTCATTTTGTCTCTCATAGTTGAGGTATACCTATGATGAAAATTACAGGCCTCTCTCATCTTTTTAAGTGGGAGAACTTACACAATTGGTGGCTGACTAAATATTTTTTTGCCCCACTGTACAGCCTATATACAGTACATATACAACCGTACAGGAACCAAATTGAATATTTAACCTCAAAGGAATACAACATTACTGTAACACAGGAAACTAAGAAACAAGAACTTCAACATGAAAGTCCAAACAAACTGGGAACATGCAACAGCACCATTTAAATTTGAATTTGAACTAAGGTCACAAAAAGGAGGTGAAATGGCCATTTGAATTTGAATTTAAAATTACATTTAATTGAAATACAAAGAAATTTGTTCATGTAATTTTTAAAAGCAAAGTTTGTCAAAACAGATATTGCATGTTTGATTTTCTTGATTTTGTATTATTATTATTAATTAAGATGTGCACAGTATGGAAAATGGATATTCATTTTCAGATTTGCTAAAGATGAATTTTAATAGTGTTATTAGATTTTTTGTGTTTTAAAAGTAAACTAAACTTTAAAAGTTTATTTTTCAAATAAAAAAATAAGGGGACTGTGTATTCACAAATAAATATCCAATATTTCATCAAATAAATGAACAATTAATGGAGTAATAATTAAGAATTTTAAAAAAAATCCAAGAATTGATATGGTATAATATACAGTGTATTGTGGATCCTTGCTATTTACATATCAGGGATGTCTAGATATGTTTCTTTATTAATAGATGTCTAGATATATGACTAAGATAGATAGATACAGTAGATAGATTAAGATAGATATTCTAAGATAGAAATTCCTTCAACAGAATCAGGATGGCTTATATGGTAGACTGCGTGTTTTATCTCTCAGGATCACATAGGTTACAATTTCCCTCCAATAAAATCAGTCATAAGGAAGCTAAGCAGTATGGTGTTGACCATTGGACCACTCAGACGATAGAACCAGGCAGGACAGAAGGCTGTTTAAGTGCGATAAGGACCATGTTGTCTCCAACCCGCAGCAGAGCTCAATACCCTGTGATGTGTCCTGTACAGAAGCACTTCTCCATCAGAGACTACCCAGGCATGGTGTGATGAACGAGCTGCTGTAGGGGACAACTGAGCTTACATGATAATAATGAAAAACAGTTGAAGAAGAACCTTTAGTGGCAGAGTTACCCATAAGACAAATGTATTGCTCAGTGGTTGCTTTTCCTAAGCTCAGGAGACTTAGATGAGATTCTCATGTAACTCTCATTTTAGTACCAACAGCATTTCAGATGTTTCTCCTAAAATTCCTTAAGAGAAATAGAAGTAGACACAAATGAGACATGATAAATATTTGAGAAAAAATAGAGTCAAAATTGAGAATGTGGTGGAAGAAACATGGAATATCTCTTTATTGTCTCGCTGCAATCTCTATCAAGACTCCGTCATAGGAATATTTTATTGCTCAGTGGTGCTCATTCTAACCTCGGGAGACGTAGTGGTGATTCTCATGTATTTCTCATTTTAGTCTCAACAGTGTCTCAGATGTCTCTCCTAAAAATCCTTAGGAGAAATAAAAGTAGACACAACTGAGAAATAAGAACGTTCTGAAAGAAAGGAATCCAAAATGACAACGGGAGAGAAACATGGGAGATCTCTTTATTGTCTTGCAAGCTTTTACTACTCAGAGGTTGCTTTTTTGATTGCAATGGGGGTTTTCCATTAATGGTCAGGACAGTAGGAGTAGAGACAGGAAACAATTGGACAGGTGAGAATTGAACAGGAGCAGGAAAGTACCTTTAGCTGGGATTCGAAGCCTTGCTGTCGGAGGTGCAGTTGTGCCTTCACATCGATGTGCTGCCCACAAGGCTATGGCTCTGACAGAGCTTACTCTAGACTCAGAGTACAAAGGGGTGATTCTCTTATATGTCTCGTTGAGATATCAGCTTTGTCTTAAGATGTATTCTATTTTATTTTAGGAGAAACGTTAAACTTTTACTAATATTGTAAATACTAAAACTATCATTTAAATAGCATTAAACATTTCAGAACATCAAGGGTTATTAGTTTAAATGTTTAAATTTATCTTCAATGTCCAGCATTGTATATACACCGCATTTTCCAAACACACTAGAAAGGACTTACAAGTGCAAGATAACAAATGTATCACTTTACCAGGGGTCTACCAGTGTTTTTTTTTTTTGCTTGTTAGCTTAAATATGTCTTGTCAGCAAATTTTTGCATGTATGTAAAATATAGTTATGGTTTTCCTATGTTAAATCAGTGTGCAATAAAACACTGTTACATAAAACAACTTCAAATATGACAATGCATGTATTGTCTTAGATTTAAATGGTGTGGATAAATGCAATGGAAGCTAACCAGAGGGAAGAAAAATAAAATAAAAAAGAGATCTCTTTAACATTTCAAATGTTTCTCCTAGACAGAAATGAGGTTACTGTGGGATTGAATGGAAACTTTTGCTTGAGTCTCTTGCTTTTCAAACTTGTCTCCTGAGACAAAAACTTTAATATTCTCACAATGGTCTACTTTAAAGCTTTAGAAGAGAATCTCAACAACATCACACACTGTGCTCAGATATTTCTCCTACACTAAAGACTCTGGGGGTCTCATATTTGTCTCTACAAATAATATTTGATCTCTCACATGTGTTCTTCGCAAAGTTTAAGACGAGATCTCACACCTTACACACTGTGCTCAGAATTTTCTCGAGACTCGAGAGCTCTCACATTTGTCTCCGCTAAATTTCAGAAGTGAATCTCAATGAAATTTACAAATGGTGCACCAAGTCACCTGCCTCATATGCGCTCAAACAATGTCTACCATAATAATCGGTATTAATAAATCAAATTAGTCAATAATAATAAAGCTGAGTCAATAAGACATTTATGTGCTATTCAGCAAAAAAAAGCTCCAGGGTTAATTGTCTGTAATCCGTTTTGATTAAGGCATACGATGACATTACTATTTCCGCAACAAATTATTGTGCCATAAGTGCATAACAGGGTATTATAAAAAGTAACGTTTCCTATTTCTGCATAATTTCTCTTCAATATAGCCTTGAACTCTGAATGTATGATCCCCCCCTTATTTAGTGCCTTTCAAGTTCAACAAATATGAGAGCCCCAGATTATTTAGCTAAAGAGAAAAATCTAAGCACAGTGTGTGATGTTGTTGAGTCGCTAATCTAAATTTTTTAGACAAATGTGAGACCACCAGAATCTTTAAACTAGGAGAAATCTCTGAGCACAGTGTGTGATGTTGTTGAGATCTTTTAAAACTTTAATAGGGTTGACCCATTGAAGAGGTTAGAGTTTTTGTCTCAGGAGACAAGTTTGAGAAGCAGGAGATCTTAAAGTAACCTCATTTCTGTCTAGGAGAAATATTTGAGATGTTAAAGAGATCTCACTTTTGATTTTTCTTTCCTGGGTAATTCCAGAAAATGAATACCAAAACAGGGTCCAGTTCCAGTAAGATGGCATTAATGCAGTATTTGCCTTTCCAGTGAAACATATTTAGCCCTGAAGCCAAACTAACGAGTATTCATTAAAAAAAAAACTCATCAACTTCCTATATAAAAAAAGTCAGTAAAAAACAAAATTGTAATGAGAGTCAAATTATGGCTTATGCAAAACGTGGCAGGCAGTCTGCCATTGGAATTATTTGAGAAGTCTGACAGCTAGGTCACTCATGTTTAATTCATGAAAATGTAAATCATAGTATTATGTGCACAATTAGCTTTACCCATCGCTGCTCAACACTTTTCTCAGCATGGAATTGGTTCTTAAATACACAATGATAGTACAGAACTGCAGATCACAACAAGCGTGGGTAAACAAGAGTTTTTTTAAAGAGAAAAGTAGTTCATAAGACCGAAATGTAAGTATTCACGGATAATATTCACCTCCACTGTGGATCTCAAATTGAATATGGCACCCATGCCGCAGGTTGGACGTCAATAACATCAAACATAATTGGTTCTCAAGTGTCTCATAACTAATGCCATGACATCAAACATGCCATAGGCACCGTATTTGATTTGCGAGCCACAGCGGCGGTGAAGATTATCAATGAAAAATGACAAGAAAAATATACAAGCTGCTTGTCTGTCATGACTGCTGGTAGCAGCTCTGTGAAAAGTCAAACTAAATATATAAAAATAACTCCGACACCATTCACTTTTGGCCAGTGTGAGCATGGACAGATGGACGACTTTTCAACAACAACAAAAAAGAATCAAACATCTTATGGTGCAACATGAACAGGCCTGTGTTTTATGTAAAACACACACACAAATGTGACTGATATGCTGATACAAACAGAGTCACACTCTTTACTGAATATTGTAATTTCTGTTTGCAATCATTAACACTCAATATGCAAAAAAGTTATAATAAATTTAGCAGCAAGTGGCAATTAGCAGGGTCTGAGCAGATGGGATAATGGGGAGAAGGGTGATTGCTCTCAAATATCAGAACCTTGCCAAATTTGTTAGACATTCTCAGAGTACAGTCCTGCATAATGTGTCCTGTTTCACCCAATACTTTGCCTGGGGAGCCATGTCGAATTTAACATGTTTTTGAGGAGATAAATCTTCTGCATTGATTTAATCTTAAAAAAAAAACTGGCATGGCAAAAAGAAAAAAAAGATAATTCTGTTTCATGACATGTTATTACATCAATCAAATGGTTGCAGAGTTATGAGGTTGAATTGACCTTGTGTGCATTTGCACCCAATTTCTTTAAGTTTAGACTTAATGTTCTGAAGTTATAGATAAATTAGTGAGTACGGGCATTGCTTGAAAAGTCATTGTCCTGAGGACAACAATTTTAGAAGTTCAACGTGTTTGGTAATTATTGACAAAAGTTAAGTCAAGTCACCTGTATTTGTATAGCGCTTTATACAATATTGGTTGTGTCAAAGCAGCTTTACAGAGTCAAACAGGAAAATAGTTTGTCAATGATGCAAGACAATAACAGAGTCATTTTTCAGCTAAAGTCAGTTCATTGATGATTCAGTGATGACATCGTCTAGTTCAGTTCTCTTCCAATAGTGTCTGTGCAATCAGTCAAGCGTCCCCAACTAAGCAAGCCAAAGTCGACAGTGGTAAGGAACCAAAACTCCATCGGTGACTGAAATGGAGAAAAAATCTTGGGAGAAACCAGCCTCAGTTGGGGGGCCAGTTCTCCTGGCTACGAACCCCCCACCCCCCCCCCCCAATACCACCTCAACCCCAACACCCACACCCCAGCATGGCGTGGTTTAATTCCAGGCTGAAACACAGGTGCAGAGGTCTTGTCTGGTTCCCGTGGTCTTGTGCCGATGGTCGTCGAGGTGATGAGGTCTTCACATGGGATCTGTCTCTGGGGCGCATCTAGTTGACGTGCTCTCCGCTGACATTCAGGGCTGTAGAGTCATCTCTAGGTGCTGATCCACCATCTGGACTGGATACGGACTGGATCTGGGTGGCTATGGTGACCTCGGAATAAGAATGAAAAAGACTAATATTAGCGTAGATGCCATTCTTCTTATGGTGTAACGAGTACATTGGATGTTATGGGAAGGGTTCCCGGTTCCGGTTGACCTAATTAATGCAGCCTAACAATCCTTTAAGGGATTTGAGTTATAGAAATCCCATAGTGTATTATGTGTATGCCAGGTTAAAGACATGGGTCTTTAATCTAAATTTAAACTGACAAGAGTCTGTCTGCCTCCCGAACAACGCTAGGAAGATTGTTCCAGAGTTTGGGCCCTAAGTAGAAAAAGGATCTGCCGCCCGCAGTTGAATTTGATATTCTAGGTATTATCAAATGACCAGAGTTTTGAGAACGCAGTGGACGTGAAGGACTATAATGTGATATGAGCTCGCTCAAGTACTGAGGAGCTAAACCATTCAGGGCTTTATAATTAATTAGCAAGATTTTAAAATGTATTCGTTGTTCAATAGGGAGCCAGTGCAGAATTGACAGAACCGGGCTAATATGGTCGTACTCCTGGTTCTAGTAAGAACTCTAGCTGCATTTTGGACCAGCTGGAGTTTGTTTATTAAGCGTGCAGCACAGCCACCCAATAAAGCATTACAATAATCTAACTTTGAGGTCATGAAAGCATGAATTAATGTTTCTGCATTTGACATTAAGAGCATAGGACTGAAGAGAATATTTCTAAATTTTTCCCAAACTAATCTAGGATTGGTTATTATTAGATAGTGTTTAGAAAAGCAAATGTGGGATAAAATGTGGTTAAAAAATGCACTTGCTCAAGCAACCATGCCATTTTTGCAATGCTGTATCAGGTGAACTACCAAGCAAGTTTACTGTGTTAGAAAAGCCATGCATATGGAGTTGGTTGTATGATGCAAACATCACAATGTATAAGTTTACAAATAATGCACTATGGTAAAAGTGTTTTTGTCATAACATGGTACTGTGCAAGGAACCACACAAAAATATGTCTTCATTAATTGGTATTCTGCCCCTGGAATCATAATTTGTGTGAATAAGTTTTACTGCTACTAGTGACCATTTCAGTTGGAAACTGCAGTGAATTTTATGGATACAGTTTTGAAGTTTTGCAAAAATTTAGGTAGAGGCACGTTTTCCCAATGAGTCTAGGTTGAACTTCAAACATTTTCCAGATGGAAATAGTAAACCATGTGAGCATTTGATTTGGTCTCTCAAGTATTCAGATGAAAACAAAAGAGTCTAAGAGTTTATATCTCAAAATAGCAATGGACTTGCTAATGCCTATGTGTTTTAATAGTAAAATAAACTGTATTCTAACCAAAATGGCACCTAAAAAATAACAGATTTCAGGGATAGCAACTGCATTAAGTTAAATAACAGCAACTCAGGCCAACAAAACTAAAATACAATCCTTAATTGAACTGAACAAGATACTCAAAAAAGTCTCACAGTTGATTCCAGCATTAACATCTGTCTAGGCTAAAGTCTCAACATTTTAATAAGCACAACAAATATTTATCACACACAAATACTGGATAGGATACATGTTTAAATAGATCAAATAACTCTGCAGAATTGTATTTCTTCCACCAGAAATATACAGCATACAGTATTTATATACTGTAGCATCTTAGATGGTGGGTGAGGTCCACCAGTAATCCTGGGTTTTGAAAATGGCCTGGAGTCGAGCATTCAATCACCCTCTCCATTCATCCCCTGACCAAAAGGACTGAATCACTGCCCAATTGATCAGTCCGACTGTCAGAATGATAAATAGTTTTCTGTCAGGAAGAGCTACCCCTTAGATATGAAGCCATGGTGGAAGCAAACTACAGCACAGCCTTCACCAAACCGCAATGAATTAGAAACTTATGGGGAATAAAGGAGACCTTCTTGACCAATCAGCTCCACAAGAGGTTGGGGGCTAAACGGTCAGACAGCCTTTCCTCTAATCCATCAGGCAGAACATTCTGGAACAAGCATTTACTCTGAGAAATTGTATCCATTTCCTCTCTCTCTGATCTCCACAACTGCCATGCAATCCTTAGTAATTTGAAAATCCATAAATGCACGCTAGATCAATCAATGAATTTCTGCCATGGTGGACTTGGACTGCCAATCCTATAAGGACAACAGGATGCACCCCCCTACCCATGACCCTCTCTGTCATCAGTACCCTTCAGTTTTTCCTGGAAAGATGAATATTTGGAATGTATCCGAGTGGTTCATTTTAGAATTTTTATTGGATGACTATCTGCCCATCCTTTCTTGGGTCATTCCTGTTATGCAGCACATTTTCATGTCCCTACCATATATCATATCATAATGCTAATCACTTTATATGTTTGTGTGTGTGTGTGTGTGTGTGTGTGTGTGTGTGTGTGTGTGTGTCCAATTTCACTTTCTGTCCTTTAAGTCTTTGCAATATCCATCTATTTAAGAAAAGGTTCTCAATGACATCATCATAGAAGTGACATCATTGTTGGTGGGCAACAACAAACATCAGTATGAATTAGAAATAGATTGGATGAATTCTGTGATGTTTTGTGGTATTAGTTGATTTGTTGCATTCAAAAACATTCCCTTTCTGAGTAATGGCTAACAATTGGACCTTGTTCCCATCCGGTTAATATTTGTGCCATTTTGCAAATAATAATAATAATAATAGTAGTAGTACATGATTAATACATTTTAACACTGGGACTGACTGCAGCAGATTTCTGATTTAACCTTTCATAGACTTAAAATTACAATACAAACATACTCATTTTTCTAATACTCAATTCAAAAGAAATGATGATTTGCTAACATGATTTGACATATTAGGATAACTTGATCATAAAATGATACCATGTTCAGTTCTGTAAAATAATGTGTTTACTGTAAACCAGTTGGGACAGGGAGTAGTATTGTAGTAAAAGACCATTACACACAGTACAAAATATTTAGTATGAATAAATCATACACTCTTTTTCTATATCAGGGTGTCCGCAGGGTCTTAAAAAGTATTAAAAGTTGATAAATCAATTTAGAGAAAATGAAGTCCCTTAAAAAGTCTTAAATGCCATTTTCCAAGGTATTACATTTTGTATAATCTTTTCATTATGTATATTTGTCCGAATAGTGGGGTTCTGTGTAGTTTATTTACGGAATCCAGTTAGATTTGACGTCATCTGTTACGACGTTTACTGACTGACTGAGCTGCTGCGTGATAGCGCGGGGCTTGTTGATCCCTGTAATGTGGTGTTTTGGGTTGTGCTCCATGTTCTTGCTTTCATGTCTTTTATTTTGGAGTTTAGTCATTGTCCCTGTTTGTGTCATGCTTCCCATGCCCTCATGTATTCATGCCATTGGTTCTCTTGTTCATTGTGCCATGTTCTGATTGGTTGTCTTAGTCATGTGTCTTGCTTCCCATTGGTTTGTTCTTGTCATGTGACCCTCATTGTCTGATATAAGTAGCCATCATGTTGCCATTGTCCCTTGTCGTGTATTAATGTTGTAACCCGCTGTCGGTGAGTCAAGTCTGTTCAAGTCAAGTCTGTTCATGTCAAGTCACAGATTATTGTTTGGCTGTTTGGATCACACTGTAAATAAACTGCACTTGGGTTCTCACTTACGCTCGCCTTCAGTGGATGAATCGTTACAGAATACACGACCATCACAATGAACCCAGCAGATCGTCTTGTTCACCTTCGCTAAGGAAACCTGGACATTGAGGATTATGTGGAGGACTTTTGTGGACTTTGTCACCAGGTAGACTTTAATGAAACCTTCCTAAAAGACATTTTTCGTTTTGGTTTAATTAAGGACATATCACAGTTAATGCCACGCAATACCCCACACTGGTCACTTGAACAATATATAGACTTTGCTCTGCGAATGAGTGGCTCTGCCTTCACTGTGGGTGTCATGGAGGACGAACATGACACTTCCCCAAAGCCTGTTGTAGCGTCTGGACCACTCCAACACACAATATATATTTTGTTAGCTAGATTTCACAAATACTTTGTAACACCCCAGGACGCCATAACAAGACCCTGGTTTCATGGTAACCGATACATTTACAACCTTGTGGAATGCGAGACGGCTCTCATTCTGCTTTCTCCAGAAACAAAGGGGTACAAATGCACAGGAGAAATGGACTGTTACTAAGTAATTAATAGGAAAACCTTTCTTTGATTGAACACACATTTTCTTCAGGCCATTGTGGGTATTATTGCTGTTTTGTATTAATCTATTGTATTATAGACTATTTTCATCCATGCTTACGATAAACCACTCATTCAAATAACCTTACATATACCGTGTTTAGTAAATATGAATTCGCCTTCTGATGATCTAAAAAAGAATGTATATTATTTGTTGGTACGAAGGCAATATATTAGTGCCCTGAGAACATTTAGTATTTTCAATCAAAGTTCCAGACACTAAAGTACCATGTTTCCACACAAAAAGCCATAAACTCCACAGGATCTCAAAACACCCACTTGGGATTCCGGCCTTTCTCACTGGACAAGCCAATCTTGAGAGGCGTGAATCTCTGCAGACTTTAAAAGACCACACTCCATGTGACCCACCCAGTCGGTGGTTCAGGCAGATGCTAAGATGAAGATGTGAGAAACGCTTCAGGATACCAAAGCATCTGTGCCAGGCCTGTCTTCGGCCTAGTCCTTTCCATTCATAAAGTGACACTGACTCAAACTGGTTCTTATCATCGACCCGAATTCAGCAAAGATCAACGGGAAGCCTTAAGATTTGCATCAGGAATCTCTTTCAGACAGCCGAGATTCGCAAGTATCAAACTTAGTCTTATTAAATGATACATTAAGTATCAGTTACACCTTTTTAAAGGTGTGTTTGAACTCAGAATCTGAAGTATCCCTGAAGGCTTTGATCTGTTGAATATACATGCAAAGTGTTCCATAAAAGCCATTCTTTATGCCTCTTTCTATGCTGAGTTAAACTGTAACCCTTTCCTATACAAAACCTGTATGTTTGTGTGTGTGTGTGTTGGTATTTGTATGTTAGACCGGCTTAATGTGTTTATGTAGTATGTTAGACTAGTTTAAGTGTTGATGTAGTTAATAAAACCTTACTTGTAACACACTTGACGTGTTCATTGTTTACTAATAACCGGAGTCAATAATCATGCAGAATTACGTTACAAACTTATAGAATTGTAAAGTAAGAAAGTTATTTCCCTAAACCAGGAAATTAACGCTCTTAGAATTGACAAGACAGTTGACACTGAGAGGTCAGCTAAATATCTACAGATCTAAAATATTCATAATTAATTATAAATAGTTATGATTAATTATTCATATTTCCCACGAGCTGATCCGCTACAGATTTTGGTGGAGAGAATGCGGGCATGATAAAAAGAAAGTTATGAGTTTAAACACTGTCAAACTAAAAGTGTACGCGTGATAGTCCAGGTTAAAATAGGGATGCGCTTGAGATGCGCTGTTGTGTCCCTATTTGCTGGCTTGTTGAGTNGCCAAGAGTTTGAACCTGCGAGTGGGGGGCGAGAGCCCACTGTTCACACGTCACTAAACAGCAGCCACAAGGGGGTGGGGCAAGGACCTTTCCAGAGGATCACTGCAGACACACACACCGTGTGACCCCACAGACCCCAACGAGCTGGCCAGAGCCAACACATCTGGCAACCTAAATACTCACAGACCCAGAGTCTGAACACGGACTGAACGCTGCCCCAGACACCAAGCAGGGCCAGCGTGAAACTCCCCATGCTTACTACCACAGACTTTGACAAACTTACTCCAAAGCTCACGATTACCATGGGATGGCGGAGGACACCAGCTGCAAAAAGTCATCTAGGCATTAGGGCCTGCCACACAATGCCTAATCAACAGCTGCCTAACCTGACACAGAAGGCCTTTAACAAGCAAAAGGCCTCCACTAAAGGTGTTTGTCAACCCCCACTGATTCTGAACTTCACAACTAAGAATCCAAAGCGGGCACCAGAAGGCAACCAGCATTGCCACAATGCAAAAACCTTCTACAGAAAGCCCCTAGCCAGAAAAGGACAGAGCCATCACCATGGACACAGACTCAGGTTCCAGACCAACCACTGGCAGAAGCCATGAAAAAGGCCGTCCTCACCCTGCGAACACCACGGTATGTCCAACAACAGTCCACCACAACATCCTCCTCCACACGGGTGCTGAACGGAGGCTACACAAGGACAGCTGGAAACGCCTACTTCTAGGTTACAGGAGCTGCTGACACTCGCAAAAGAGCTCCTTGAACAAAAATCAACTAAGGAGTACTGAGAAGGACAAAACTCTGACTCCTTGCCTGCTGCAAAACAGCATCAGGCCCCTCCAAGGGAGGAACATCCCTTGAAACCGGTCGACACCCCTAGAAGCAGCCAGACAAAGTTGGATGAGCAGCGGGCCCACATGCCCAACAGCGAAAGCTATACCAACACAACTCAGGCAAGCTCAAGTCGGTGCCGCCACAAGAGCAAAGCGACACCGCAAACATCAGATTGCTAGTGACGTTCGGGCGAAACAGAGGGCTAACAACCACCTGCTCTCCTGCCATCATCACTAGGTCAGTTTGAAACTCTCTGCACGCTACAAAATCTACATAACAATTACCTGCAATCCCTGGATCCACCTGCACTCTCACCAGTGACAGTCTAACCCGGCTGTTCCACATCGTGGGTACCACAGCTAGCCTACTGGCTAACAACATCAACAAAAAAACTTCCTACCCGGACTAACTCACTTCAGGTTGACAGGTGACACAGCCTCGACACCTACTGCATAAGCTCGAGGACCCACACCTTGCTACATCCTACATCACCACAGCACACCACCTGGCAGCATCCATCACGGCACCAACAGCCAAAAAGCCACCACTGGCTCCCAGCCGTGAGTGGCAGGTGTGTGTTCGATTGTTCTGCACCTTGACATCGCTCGTTGTTGTCTATTCTATGGACAACAACGTTCGAAAGGGGGAATTTGTAGCGTCTGGACCAAACAAACACACAATATATATTTTGTTAGATAGATTTCACAAATACTTTGTAACACACCAGGACGCCGAACAAGACCCTGGTTACATGGTAACCCGATACATTTACAACCATGTGGAATGCGAGCCGACTACTTAGCTGCATTCTACAGAAACAAAGGGACACAAATGCACAGGAGAAATGGACTGTTCTACTAATTAATTCATAGGAAAACCTTTTCTTTGAATGAACACACATTTTTTTCAGGCCATTGTGTGTATTATTGCTGTTTTGTATTAATCTGTTGTATTATAGAATATTTTTATTCGTGCTTACGATAAACAACTCATTCAGATAACCTTACATATAGCTTGTTTAGTAACTATGAATTCGCCTTCTGATGATCTAAAAAAGAATGTATATTATTTGTTGGTACGTAGGCAATATATTATTGCCCTGAGAACCTTTAGTATTTTCAAGCAAAGTTTCAGATACTAAAGTACCATGTTTCCACCCAAAGAGCCATAAACTCCACAGGATCACAAAACGCCCACTTGGGATTCCGGCTATTCTCATTGGATAAGCCCATCTTGAGAAGCGGGGATCTTCTCCGACCTTAAAGGACACACTTCATGTGACCCGCCCAGTCGGTGGTTCGGTCGAAGCTAAGAAAATGTGAGAAAACGCTTCAGGATACCAAAGCATCGTGCCAGGCTTTCTCTCGCATAGCTTCCAGTATCAAGTGACTCTGACTCAAATTGGTTCTTTTCATCGACCCGAATTCAACAAAGATCTACGGGAAGCTTTAAGATTTGCAGCAGGAATCTCTTTCAGACCGCCGAGAATCGCTAAGTATCAAACTTAGTCTTATAAATTGATACATTAAGTATCAGTTACACCTTTGAAAAAGGTGTTTTTGAACTCAGAATCTGACGTATCCCTGATGGCTTTGATCTGTTGAATATACATGCTAAGTGTTCCATAAAATCCATTCTTTAAGCCTCTTTCTATGCTGAGTTAAACTTAACCCTTTCCATACCAACTGTATGTGTGTGGGTGTGTGTGTGTATGGGTGTGTTAGAAAGGCTTAATGTGTTTGTAGTATGTTAGACTAGTTTAAGTGTTATGTAGTTAATAAAACCTTACTTGAATCACACTTGACGTTGTTCATTGTTTACTCATAACTGAAGTCCCTAATCATGCAGATTTATGCTACAAACACTGTGTAGAGTTGTACAGTAAGAAAGTTATTTCCTTTAACAAGGAAATTAACGTTCTTAGATTTGACAAGACGGTTGACCCTGAGTGGTCTGCTAAATATCTACAGTGGATCTAAATTATGAATAGTTAATTATAACTAGTTACGGTTAATTATTCATATTTCCCCATGAGCTGATCCGCTACACTGTTCACGTCAAGCCTGCCAAGCCAAGGTCTGCTCACATCACGCCTGCCAAGCCACAGCCTGCACACATCATGTCTGCCAAGCCACAAGACTGCCTGCACACGGCATGTTGCTACGCCAAAGCTGCCATACAAGTCAGTCTGCACGCCAAGTCCTTTAAAATCACGTTCTGCCAAGCAGCGACTGCTCATGTCATGCCTGGCACATCAAGAGATTCTTCCACATGGCCACCATGTCAAAGCTCGTCCCATCATGGCAGCCATTCACAGTCTGCTCACTGAGTCCAGGCCAAGATGGCTGCCCACGCCTGACGTCGGACGTGGAGCTTGGGCAAGACTGAAAAAAAAAGAATGATGCTAGTGTGATGGAACCCCAATGATGTCAGTGAGAGCGGCTGGCTGACATTCCAGTGGTCCTACGCTATCAAGCACGCCAGGCAATCCATGTCTACGCACTGCCCGTTGAATGTCGGTCGCCCTTTTGAGCGTGTGATACCACTGCGCTCCCAGCGTCTCTCCTGTCACGAGTCTGCTCAGAGGCCTCTCATGTCTAGAATCTGCATCAGAGGCCGTCTATTCCCCGAATTGCCTGCCGCGCCTTTCCTATACATGAGTTTGCTACAAATGCTTCTGTCATGAATCCAAGCAGACCCTCCAGACGGTGGCGGGCATCCGACTGCCAGAACCTCCTGAGGTGGCTGGCGTCCGCTTCCGACCACTGCCCTGCCCTGTCCCGGCCCACAGAAGGCAGTTCCCTAGAAATCCAGACTGTCGGCCTGTTACCGCCCTGGCCGCCAGATATGCTGCCACGCCATGGCCGCCCGATCTGCCTGCACCGCCATGGCCCCCCGATCTGCCTGCACCACCATGGCACCCCGTTCTGCCTGCTCCGCCATGGCTCCCTGCTCTGCCTTTTCCTCTTCACGGGCCTGGCCCTCCATCCCTCCCCCAGTTCCGCCTCCACTCCACCACCCTCCTGGACTTTTTTGGATTTTGTTTGGGCGTCTGGAGCCGCCCTTAGAGGAGGGGAAATGTAATGTGGTGTTTTGGGTTGTGTTTCATGTTCTTGCTTTCATGTCTTTTATTTTGGAGTTTAGTCATGGTCCCTGTTTGTGTCATGCTTCCCTTGCCCTCATGTATTCCTGCTATTGGTTTCTCTGTTCATTGTGTCATGTTCTGATAGGTTGTCTTAGTCATGTGTCTTGTTTACCATTGGTTTGTTCATGTCATGTCATCCTCCTTGTCTGCTATAAGTAGCCATCATGTTGCCATTGTCTCTCGTCGTGTATTGATGTTGTAACCCGCTGTCGGTGAGTCTAGTCTTGTTCATGCCTAGGCAAGTCAAGTCTGTTCATGTCAAGTCACGGATTATTGTTTGGATCACACTGTAAATAAACTGCACTTGGGTTCTCACTTACGCTTGCCTTCAGTGGATGAATCGTTACAATCCCGCTCTGCTCTCGCTGAATTTCTGACCATTACCGCACGCTCCCACCATTTTTGTGTGCGCTCCTGCAAACATTCTAATATTGTATATAATTTTAGCGCATCAGGGTGCAGCTATCAATATGTGGGGTATTTAAATTAAAATAAAACCTTTTAATGAGCTCTCGCTGTCACAGTTCACTTTCACTTTCGATTTTCACGATCACGCGCGCACTGTGTGAAGGGAGCACATCTTACAATAAAAGATATTTGTCAATGAGCTCGGGATATGTTGAGGAGAAAATCTTCCAACATCTTGTCAGTTATCTCTCCTTACTTTTGACCTGTGATCAGGCAAATCTGACTTCTGCAACTCGTGTTGGATGCAGGGTTGTTATTTTTTTCCACGAAATTGGGCTGCTTTTAAACTGTTGCCATGGGTTGATTTTCCAAAGCGGGTTAAAGGTTTGAAATATTGCATAAAATACATTTGACTGAAATGCTTGTACTGAAACATTTTGCATTCTACCTGTAATAAAACTGTACAAAATGTTTTGGGCCACACTAGTAGGAAGCATTTGAGCCGTTTATGATAAATGTGCATAACAGTGACTGTAAAATTTGTATTTTAGGGATGGAAATTACATTTTTATATTTGGGACATGGTAATTGCGCTACTTTGGGCTGTTTTTTTTTATGTTGTTGCTGGCATGGGCTTGGGATGCACAATTAAAATGATGTAATAGTTGTGATCATTATTTTACTTTTCATGATCATTCAGACACGATCAGGTGCAGTACTGACACTCTGTCAAGTCTGCATCAAATCAAGCACTCCGTAATCACAGGTAAACTGTCTCATCAATCAGATGTTTGTCATGGGAAGTGTTCCACAAAACCACTATGGTTTGCAGACAGTTACATGAGTTGATGTGACAAATACATCTTTTACTTATACTGTGTGAACTCATTGCCCCGTTAGCTCGGAGAGCTTTATTTTCCCTCCTCAATAAGTTTTGTCAGTTGTTTTGTTTATTGGTCTAATCCTTTCTTGGGTTAGTCACTCAATTAATTCTCTTGTGCTTTGTCTCCTTCTGAATTATGTTGTATTGATAAGGAGTCATCACAAAGTAAGTCTGTTTAGTTGTGCTACAATCAATATATAGTAAATGTAAGTTGAAGTGTCACCGATGTTAAAGCGGGTTTAATTAAAACTTGGAGTGGCGATGAGGTCTTAAAATGTATGGAAAGAGTCTTAAAAAGGTCTTAAAAGGTATTACATTTTTACTCCATGATTCCTGTATATACCCTGTATATTACTTTATTTATATAGGCTTCTAAATCCACACATGACCATTATATGTGGAAGACAAAGTGCTCACAAATAATTAACTAGATTTTCCCACTTACCCCTTCTTGTCTTTCTCTAACACACTTACTCTCACCTCCTACCGTTTAGTCATAAATGTTTCATCCTTATTTCAGGAAGTAGCAAATGTGCAGGTTTTTACTGTACACTCTGAGGTCAAAGACGTGCTTTTTTGCCTACATACAAACAATGAACAGTTTCTGAAGAACTTAAGATTTATGTTTACACAAAGCCATCTCATGTATACATTTACAGTGGGGCAAAAACGTATTTAGTCAGCCACCAATTGTGCAAGTTCTACCACTTAAAAAGATGAGAGAGGCCTGTAATTTTCATCATAGGTATACCTCAACTATGAGAGACAAAATGAGAAAAAAAAAAACAGAAAATCACATTGTAGGATTTTTAAGAATTAATTGGTAAATTCCTCAGTAAAAAAAGTACTTAGTCACCTACAAACAAGCAAGATTTATGGCCCTCACAGACCTGTAACTTCTTCTTTAAGAGGCTCCTCTGTCCTCCACTCGTTACCTGTATTAATGGCATCGTTTGAACTTGTTATCAGTATAAAAGACAACTGTCCACAACCTCAAACAGTCACACTCCAAACTTCACCATGGCCAAGACCAAAAAGCTGTCAAAGAACACCAGAAACAAAACTGTAGACCTGCACCAGACTGGGAAGACTGAATCTGCAACAGGTAAGCAGCTTGGTGTGAAGAAATAAACTGTGGGAGCAATTATTAGAAAATGGAAGACATACAAGACCACTGATAATCTACCTTGATCTGGGGCTCCATGCAAGATCTCACACCGTGGGGTCAAAATGATCACAAGAACTGTGAGCAAAAATCCCATAACCACACGGGGGGACCTAGTGAATGGCCTGCAGAGAGCTGGGACTAAAGTAACAAATGCTACCATCAGTAACACATTGCGCCGCCAGGGACTCAAATACTGCATTGCCAGACGTGTCCCCCTGCTTAAGCAGTACATGTCCAGGCCCGTCTGAAGTTTGCTAGAGAGCATTTGGATGATCCAGAAGAGGGTTGGGAGAATGTCATATGGTCAGATGAAAAAAAAATAGAACTTTTTGGTAAAAACTCAAACTTGTCGTGTTTGGAGGAGAAAGAAAGCTGAGTTGCATCCAAAGAACACCATAACTACTGAGAAGCATGGGGGTGGAAACATCATGCATTGGGACTGTTTTTCTGCAAAGGGACCAGAACAACTGATCCGTATAAACGAAAGAATGAATGGAGCCATGTACCGTGAGATTTTGAGTGAAAACCTCCTACCATCAGCAAGGGCATTGAAGATGAAAATGTGGCTGGGTCTTTCAGCATGAAAATGATCCCAAACACACCACCCGGGCAAAGAAGGAATGGCTTCGTAAGAAGCATTTCAAGGTCCTGGAGTGGCCTAGCCCGTCTCCAGATCTCAACCCCATAGAAAAACTTTGGAGGGAGATGAAAATCCGTGTTGCCAAGCGACAGCCCCAAAACATTACTGCTCTAGAGGAGATCTGAATGGAGGAATGGGCCAAAATACCAGCAACAGTGTGTGAAGACTTACAGAAAAAATTTGACCTCTGTCATTGCCAACAAAGGGTATATAACAAAGTATTGAGATGAAATTTTGTTATTGACCAAATACTTATTTTCCACCATAAATTGCAAATAAATTCTTTAAAAAATCATACAATGTGTTTTTCTGGATTTTTTTTTCTCATTTTGTCTTTCTTAGTTGAGGTATACCTATGATGAAAATACAGGCCTCTCTCATCTTTTTAAGTGGGAGAACTTGCACAATTGGTGGCTGACTAAATACTTTTTTCCCCCACTGTACATGAATATAGATAATAGATTGATCTCATAGACATTTCCTTGACTAATTTCACCTTTGAAATGCCCTTATATTGTGTGCCCCTAAAAAATAAATGCATTATTTACAGAAGTAAACAATAATACAAGCAATAAAATGCTTGCTTAGGTCGCGTTGTCTCAGTATACTTGTAGACACAATGAAAAAGAGAGAGAGAGAGAGAGAGAAGTGCAACATGCTTATTACCCCTGACAGAAATGAAGAGAGAGATAGAGAGATAGAGAAATGAGAAGTGGAGTGGCTGAAGATCGTGCAAGGGTCTGGATATTTCTTGTAAACTCTTGTGCTTGCAAGCACTTAAAGTGCCAAGAAATGTTGGTTTGCGTGTGCTTTTTGAAGTTTCCCTCAACTCGCACTGTTCTCAGACTAAGAAAAGGCATTGTAAGCAACTAAGTGCACTTCAAAAAATAATAATAATAACTTGCTGTCGGGCACCAACCAATGAGAAGCATCTTTGAACTTGCTGATTGGGCATATTGAAGTGTGTATGACGAAACAGAGGGACATGAGCATTGGACCTCCAGTGGTCTCATGACTTTGTCATGGTCTTTGTCAGATATGACTATATAGAGATGAAACAACAGAACATTCTTGGCTAATCTATTCCTGTAGGTGTACTGTATATGTCACTGCTTCCCTTCAATGCCAAAGCCTTTAGTGTCCCAGAAGCGTTGAATGCATCTGACGTCTGATTGTAAAACGCCCAGTCATGATGAGTCAGGTTTTGAATGCACAGCCCACACAAACTAAACGGCACTATACAGAATCAGGCTGGTCCTGTGGGGCATTCTTAAAGCATGCTGGTATTTGCAAAGTATATATCCCTGTATGGCATGATCACCAAAAATACTTTTTTATATAAATACAGATATATCTTTATTATTTTTTTCCTCATTCTGACTGGTGGGTGTTTTTCCTCCTCTAACATTCCTTTAGGGACATCATTGCACATTTATGTGCTATATTTGGAAGCTACAGTCTGAGCAATTCCTCTGCATCCATTATCCTTCTGCACACCCTCACTCGGTGTTAAAGAGAGAATCATTAATACACACACATTTCATGTTCATTCTTGTTTTAATCAATTTAATTTAGAAATTGTACCATATTTAGATTTCAAAAAAATATTTTAGTTGATGATAATGTGCAAAATGTGTCAAATTGTAACAGATCAAACTGTGACTAAACTTTCAAATATTTTAATTTAGAAAAATTAATATTATTGATATGAATATTTGTCAATATAAATGTTATGTATCAACATATAAAAGACGTACAGTATATATACATAAAATACTATTTTTGTTGAATCCTCGTTGCATATACTATATTGTATATACGGAAGTATTTGCTACTTAAAGAAGTAGTTCACCCAAAAATGAAAATTTGTTGAAAATGTACTCACTCTTCGGCCATCCAAGATGTAGATTAATTTGTTTCTTCAACAGAACAGCATTGTATCACTTGCTCTGCAATGCATCCTCTACAGTGAATGGGTCAGTATGACAGTCCAAACAGCTGAGAAAGGACTGGACAATATTATGGATAGATTACTTCTATTTAAGCCAGAAACAACAGTTTGAAGTCAACATTTTGATGATGGATTTTTTTTGTTACAAACACAGAGTTTTTCGCTTCACAAAAAGTTAATTCATGGACTGGAGACTTGTGGATTACTTGTGGAATATTTTGATGTTTTTATCAGCTGTTTGAACTCTCATTCTGACGGCACCCATTCACTGCAGAGGATTCATTGGTTAACAAGTGATGTAATTCTACATCTACATCTTGGATGGCCTGAGGGTGAATACATTTTTTGCAAATTTTCATTTTTTGAGAAACTATTCTTTTAAGTTAGTGTTGCATGTGGTTTTGACGAAATCCAAATCGCAAGTCACACATTTTTACAAGCAGATAACTTAGTTCAAGTTCATTATTGGTCACAAGGATGGCTTGAATGAGCACTCTTTTAAAAGTAAAAATGGGGTAAAAGGGACACGGATTATGGCCTTTTGCACAGACATGTGCATTCAGCTATTAACTTGATAGAATTTTAACAAATTTGAAAAAAAAAAAATTCATAGAATTTTACAATTCTAAAGTCCACCTATTCCCCAAACCACCAGGATGATCATTATTATGTATTAAAAAAGGAAAGAGACACAGAGAGCCGAAAAGCGAAGGTGGCAGAATCAGGAGCTGACTCAGATCTCTTATTGTCTCTCTGTGTGTGGTTGTATCAGGAAAGTGCGTAGCAGGAGGTTGAAGTGCAGTTGATTAGTCTTCTCCAATAAAAAAATAAGTGTGTGAGGTAAATTCTCATTGACACTACACACGATGACCTCCACACCATACAAAAGACAGCACAATTAATTCAAAGCCAAAGGCAAGGGACAGGAAATCAGTTCTGCAGTCGTAGGGCATCAATGGCCACACCGCTATATGCAGCAATCAAACGCTCAACACAGCTTTATTAACAGAGTGTACGAGCTAACCCTCTAATAAGGCAGGTCACTTCTCTGCCGCCAGTGTCCTTCCACACGGGGATGAGACAAATTTCAGGAAGGAACATTATGGGTTAAATACAATTTAAGCACTTTTAAAAAGAATCTATGGTATGGCATGCTGCTGATTATCACAGCAAATGATTTCAACTCATCCCACAGTAAAATGCATTTACAGTAATGTTTTTATAATGGAGTCTTTTTAGTAGATTTTTGAGTGTATTGAGTATAAAACTGCAGCAAGAACGCATTAATTTTGTGGCTGCGTCATGCTGAAGATTAATGTATTTTATAATTTGCGCTCAAAAGTAGCTCAAATATTAGTCAGTGTGACTTTATGCTTGCGTCATTTAAAAGCAGTTGATACTCCTGACACTTTGCATTGTGTAAATGGCAGATGGTCCAAGAAAAACAAACTTGTATTCAAATTGTCAATGGGTTAAAGCAGTGGTTCTCAAACTTTTTACAGCTGCGTACCCCCTGGGGCATTTAACATTCTTCTGCATACCCCCTCTCTTCCACTTAGACCGCAGTCACACCTTTTCTATTAAAGGACAATATTTGCCACCTTAAATTGATTTACAGGTGCATTTTTTTACCTTTATAGAGGCAAATATTTTCTATCTATTATTGTCATGTTTTATGTAATATTCTTAACATTTCATTAAGTGTATTATTAATATAAAATAAAGCAATAAATGATGGCAGATTGAAGTGATACTTGTAGATTTAAAGGGGACCTATTATGCTCTTTTACAAAGTCTTGATTTTGTTTTGGGGGTGTACTAGAACAGGCTCTCATACTAGGTTGTTCGAAAAACACATTATTTTTCACATATTTTACATTATTACAACACCTCTCTCCTCAGTCTCAGTATTTTTGGGTGAACATCTCTACATTCCTGAAGTGAATTCAAAGTGCAGTATGTTAACCAAAACAGTCCATATATATACAGGGTATAATATACAACTGCAAGCAAAGAATAAAGGGCAAAATGATGTTGAAACTTCCAGCTCCAATACAACCTCATTCATCTGACCTCTCTTGTAAAGGCGGGTGGACTCCAATATCTCTAAATGTTGTGTTTTATCATAGTATTATTGTCCTGGAAAGCCTGGCATGATTCCCAGAAACCCCTCAGTATAATAGGGAATGCTTGTAAACGACCAGTCATTGTGTCTCTGTGAGTCTCCACCAGAGGCGGACAGTAACTAAGTACATTTTTTGAGTATCTGTACTTTACTTGAGTATTATTTTTTCTGGGAACTTATAACTTTAACTTCACTACATTTGAAAGACAAATATTGTACTTTTCACTACATTTCAACTACATTTCTATGAAGGTCCTCGAAGTAGAAAGTCGTTACTATGTAGCAGCTTTGAAAGTCAGTGGGTGATTTTTTTCTTCTCTAAAACGTGACTTTCTTTTTTTTCAGACAGTTTATCAGTAATCACTCTTGTAGGGCTACATGAAGAGATTTCCCAGCATTTTTGTAATACTGAGCAGCTGCAAATGTGGTATTTATTTACAACAATTCAATAATAAGAAGTTAATATTGTGGTATATATTAGACACAATATTGTCTGATTTTGCTAAATTGTGTATGTGAAATATTACCTATAAAGCCACAGAAGACTTGTTGTGCATCGTCTTATTAAAACACAATAGGTGTTGGACTGAAGCAGCACTGCAAACCATTCTGTGTGACATCAAAGTACAGCGAGAGCGATTAGACAGCATTTAAAAAAAAATTGTTTTGATGTCAAATAATTCTTGCCGTTTTGCTTTTTTGTTAAAGCAGTGTTTCTGTTGTAAAGTTATACAGCTAAAGTTGTGTTGCTGGGTTTTAAAACAGGTTACATTTTTTTTCTTAGTCTGTATTTACAGCAATTTCACTGTCCACTCTGTTCAAATGGGGATGAATGGCTACACATAGATGTGGCAAAGCCAGCTGTCAGAGGGCTGTGTGAGATCCAATACCATATTTTTGTGGGGGGGTGGGAGGGGTGTTAAATATTCATTTATTTATGGTTTTTTTTTATGTACTTCTGTACTTTAACTTAAGTAAAAATCTGTCTTTACAACTTTTACTTGTAATGGAGTAATATTTGACCAGCAGTCTCTGTACTTTCACTCAAGTAATGGAGTTGAGTACTTTGTCCGCCTCTGGTCTCCACACAATACACAGACCTTGAGCCTCCAATTTAACTAACTAAACAACGACAAGAGCAGTACACTGAAATACATGCCAACTCAAAGTACTTTCAAACCGCAGAGAGAGGCAAATGCACGATATTATTATTATTATATTTTAGCACGAATGTCAGTGAGCATTTCCAGACAGTGCAGGTGGAGATTTGTTGGAGAGGTATTAGAATAACAGGTTCTGAGCTAAAAGTTTTTGCTGCTGAGGGAGTTCTGACTGTTTCTCTGCTCGGACAGATGCAAAAATCTGTTGTAACCACTAACAAAAAGTTACCAAAACATACCAAGGTATCATCTCAGAGGAAACTGTTATTCCTCAGAAGCTGGCCCGGCAGGCTTAACATTTATCTCATTTATGTCTACACGTTGAAAATGTTAGGTTACATTTTAATTTAAGATGAACTTGTTACAGTGTAATTATATGTTTGAGTAATGAGTAATAGTAAGCAACATGTACTTACAGTATATGGTTCGGGTTATGAATAAGGTTTGGTTTCAGGTTAGTTTCATGTAATTTTGCATCATTTACTATTATCACTACATGTTCAATTCATGTAACCTGAAACAAGGACACTATAAAATAAAGTGTTACCAGATATTTTTCTTTTCTAATATTTTTATTTTTATTTTTTTAATACTGACTGCAAACTTTTGAACAGCAGTTTTTATGATATACTATTAATCTTTGAAGAATGGAAAACAAATTAAGATGTTCTGGTACAGTATGTATCTTCAGAGGTACAGGGACAGATACAGAAAGCATGAAGACAGATACAGAAAGCCCAGACTTAGTGAAAACATTCCAGGGCTGTAACTACCACATCAATCTTATTCAGAAAGTCTATGATGTAAGCTCATATTTTAGGTCCTCATATATCTCTCCCTCACCATGTGTGTCTGTGTGTGTGTACTTGTGGTGGTTCATGCCTCTGTGACTCACACTCTTCAGATGAAGGACTCCCTGAATAAAGCTGCATCCCACAAGGCTGAAACGCAACCTTTCTTTCCCCTCACTGGCTGGGAATGTCAACAGAGTTAAAACATCCACTGGTGTCCACCACTCGTTCACACACAAACCTCCTAAACTTACTCTTTATTCCCAAGTTGTAAGGTATATTTTCAGTTATTGGACAATTGCATACTGTACACTGGAGCAATACATTTTCTGATTGCAAGCTGCCTACTCCTGTCTCAGAAGATATTTGGTCCCAGAGCCTGAAGGCAGAAAGTCTTGTCTATCATGTACATCCCTGTCCATACAGCTGTGCTTCATAGACTGCTCACCCATGAGTAACACAACAACGAGAAAATTAACACAGTCAGCATTTTCCAAAGGAACTGATTCAAAACCTGGAGAGCTGCAAACATATAGGCAGCATTTTTCAGGCATCATAGACCCACTCCCAAAGTGAGGTCTCAACTGTGAGAAGCAGAGTGTTTGAATATATAATAAAAGGTCATATATTGCTGCAATGGCAAAGCTGAATTTTCAGCAGCCATTACTCCAATCTTCAGTGTCACACGATCCTTCAGAAATCAAATATAATGTTATATTTTTCACTGAAAATTCTGCTTTGCTATCACAGGAATAAATTCTATTTTACAATATATTCAAATATAAAACATTTATTTCAAACTGTAAAATTATTTCACACTATTATGAATTAAATATTAAGCCTTGGTGAGCATAAAAGACTTCTCTCAAAAACTTTTAAAAATCAATATTATTCCAAACTTTTGGCCACCAGTGTATTTATGTAGGGTGAAAGAGTGTTACAGGGTTACAAGTTGAACAAGCCCTCTGTTCTTACAGATGGAGGAATCAAATGGACCATTAATCTGATAAATACATGATAGAATGTGATTTATTGCCTTTGTCACCATGTAGCATCCATCTACTGACCTAAGATCAGGAAAGGTACTTCTTCAATCATTAGTTACAGACACTGAGTAAGAACAAAATGCTTCTCTCAGCACTGCCATCCATCCTCATTATAACTGGGCTCAGCCAATAAGCAGCCAATTATGTTCCAACATTGTTACATTCCTATATGTATTCTGTGTATCTAATACTTTTATTTAGCAATTGATCAAAAGTGACAGTAAAGATATTTATTATGTTCTATTAATCAAAGAATGAATATTCAACAGCACAACTGTTTTCAACATTGATAATAATAACATCAGCATATAAGAATGATTTCTGGATCAAGGATCATGTGACCCTGAAGACTGCAGTCATGGCTGCTGAAAATTCAGAATTCCATCCCAGGAATAACTACATTGTAATAAGCTATTAAATAGAAAATTAAAACTGTAAAATATTACACATTGTGGTATGTCATAGTTACAGTTTTATGATATATATATCATAATAAATAATTCATTATTATAAAAAATGAGCCTTGAAAGCATAAGAGGCATTTTTCAAAAACTTAAGTAAATATTATAAGATAGTATATATTTAGACCATTAACTTAGTAAAATGCTAACATCAAATAGCATTTGAATTCATTGTAAATCATGTTTCCCGATGCAGAGTGCTGTGTGGTGCATGGTGATACTGACTATATATAGAGCATACCAATTTGGTCACTTGTGAGGTTCCATGGCAGAATGTTCACTTGGTTTTTGGATTTATGGTGTTCGAGTCTTAAGAGAGCTGCTACTGTATTCAGAATGGAATCAATGTTGTGCATATGAAATAGAGATGCACAACTTCAAAAATCAGCACAGAATAAATCCCCTGTAATTTCTCTTGCCAGATTGACAGTTTATCTCGGTTCAAGAGTGTTTGTGTGTGTGTGTGTGTGTGTGTGTGTGTGTGTGTGTGTGTGTGTGTGTGTGTGTTTGAGAGAGAGAGAGAGCGCAGTCGGCCGCTCATTAAGTCTTCTGTGACACAGGGAATAGATTTTTTACTCCAATGTGCTTTAGATGCAGCTTCTCTTTTCAAAGAAATGAAGGAAAAAACACTGCATTTGGTTTCAGGCCCAATCTTGCCTTCAATCAGCCTCCACATGATGTTGTGTGAAGGACTGAATGTTTCTGAGACTAGAATAGCCCAATATCCTACCTCAGCATCTTGTTTCAGAAGTATTTTTGGGCTGATTTCTACCCGGGTTACGTTCTGGACCGTAACAGATATTTCAGTAAATTACCTCTTACAGCTTCATTTCATCCAGGATTAGACTACATTGGATTCAAAAAGGATGACAGAATAACGGACCATGCCAAAAAAATAAATAAAAATAATAACTGACAAAATATGTAAAAAAACTAAAAAGTATGTAAAACAGAGATCCTAAGAATGCCATGAAACTGCAGGGGTTACTGACAAAATACAGGTATCTATGCTCAGATATTAATATAAACTATAAAGAACTAAACTATTAAAACAATTCTTAAAAGATATTTAAAAAGTATATAGTGCCACAGTATGGTAACAGAGGAACACATCCTCAAAAGTAGGTCAGGATGAGACATATTCCTCTGAACATGGATGATGAACTGGGTGATGGGGGAACCCCTATTAAAGTCCTGGCTGAGAGAAGCTGGTGTTTGTGAAAAGCATGATGGTCAATTCTTAGGTGAAGCAGCATGGGTATGTGCAGATCGATGATCGATCGCCACCTTAAGGGTTTATGCTGTGAAACTGGGGGATTCTTTGAATCAATCCCTTGAGTCTCATATTACTGTGTTGGCATTATGGTGAGAAATCAATACTTTCCTGCTTGGTTTTTCATATGTAGGTTATTTATGTTACAAATGTGCTTACAGTGTATGCCTTTGAGCCTCTTAACTCACACAACATTAGCAAATAGCCCAACAACAAAAAAAAAATGCAAAATAAGAAATATCATTGCTGTGAGCTTGTCATGTTGCTATTGTACTGCACTTTTCTCTTGTAATGCATTCCAGTTAGTGTTGGGAACACATTATGCAAACAAATTAACTGAAAGTAAGTAAGTAAATACTTTCCTCCTATAGAAATACAATAGGACTGTTTGGTTAGCAACATTCTTCAAAATATATTTTTTTGTGGTCAACAGAAGAAAGAAACTCAAACAGTTTGAAACCAGTGGAGGGTGAGTAATTGGGAATTATCCCTTTAAGAGTATATATTTAAAGTGTAGGAGGTGTGAGCATTATGTTTTCTTTCAGCACAGATAAAGATTTACGTTAAAAAAAACGGCACATAAATAAATCTGAGGCTTCAGTGGAATCCTGTGTACTTGTTATATGCAGTGGACAAAATAACAGAATTTGGGTGTAGATTTGATCAGGAGAATAAAAACTTGTCCAAAGAAAATCAATCAATCAATCAATCAATCAATCACTTCCAGTCTGAAAAATGCCTAAAAACCAACCATAGTGCTTCCACTTTGAAGGAGAAAGTATCAGTATCAGAAAATTTAATACAAAAGTAGCATAGCATTTAATTTTAAGTAAATAATTTGTTCCCTTTTATAATAAGTAACACAATATTAAATATTTAAATTAAAAATATTCAAATAATACTTTCCCTAATAGTGATTAAGTTCTGAAAAGTTTTAGAGAATCTTTATTTAAAGAGCAGCCAGCTTTTCGATTGAGCATTTGACTGGCTTTTAAAAGATCAATAATGGCATGACTGAATGCCAGGTGGGAGCATGGAAGTGACCATTTATCATTCAGTGTAGGAGTGTAAAGACAGAGAGAATGTGTAAAAAGAGTAAAAAGAAACAGAGCAGGGAGATGTGACAAAGTAAGGGTGATCCTAAATATTTACCCACAATTCACCATGGCAAGTAGGTAGAACAGAACATCTAGAGTAGGTAGAACATCATCTCACAGTCACTGCAGCATCTCTGGTTGTTCCCAATCAATGATCAATCAGCAGTAGTTGGAAAAGCAGTTAAATTGATTATTTTTCATCATAAATGTATATTAGTTTCTGCAGCACTCTTTTCTACTCATTTCAGTGTTTTTATTCAGGTAATTGTAAAGCTTTCTCCCTGTAGAACGTTTTGATCCGTTTTAATTGATTGGTCTATATTGATACCTAGCTCAGATAATTAGTCAATCTCATTATGTCAGGGATGTCTTTTACATCCTATCAAAATCTTGCTGATTGCACTTATCCATTCGGGTCACCTAATTTGCTTGTTTTCATTGTGCTTGGACCATTTTACTGACTCGGATCTTTGAATCTCGTTCAGCAAAATGAACTAATCTTTTTTCAAGTCATTTCGTTCATTTCAGCAGAATATAATTAAAATGTTACATGTTAATATCCAAATTCCCCAACACATCTACTTACGTAAACGCGGATCACATTTCCAATAAGTCAAAACTATAATGCAGCAGCACCAAATTATAAGTAACAGAAATGATTAGCTGAGATCTTAGCTGGGTCTTCAGGCTATGCGGTCTAGTTCACCTCACCTCCCCAGCCCGAGTCATTCGTTCTTTTGTCACGTCACATCCCCAAAGGTTAAGCTATGCAGTCTGTACAGAAAGCATAAATGATTAGTTCACCTCCCAAGTCTTCGGGTCCTAGTCTTTCGTTCTTTTGTAACGTGACCGCTTCCTGGATCTTGTATTTCTTTTATGTTGTATTATATAATTATCAAAGTGATTTCCCCCATAATACGGACAAAGTTTAAAGCATTAATCAGCTCTTCATTAACACATTCAATGTTATGGAAAAGAACCAAGAAATTCACAAATTATAAATTGTAAGAAATAAAAAGGCTGCAATTTGTGAACAGAAATGCATCATGTAACTGTAAGAGTAAAAAAAAACATTTGACAAAATCAAAAAATAACTACAAATTTGTTTGCAAGGAAGGTTGGGAATTATTAACTAATTTCTGTATCCATCACAGCTGTCACGTCATGTGACAAAAGAATGAATGAAAAGAATGTACAAAAGAACAGACCCAAAGACTTGGGAGGTGAACTAATCATTTCTGTTTGTTGGCACAGAACCTTTAGAATGTTGCGCATGTGCATTCAACACAAAATGAGCGAATCACTCTCTGAGACAACTTGTTGTTCCCAAATCATATTAAATATTTGTTCAAATTAATGAATCGTTCAAGAACGACCCATCACTACTCCACAATCAAACCAATCGTTTGTGGAGAGCAAGCACAGCATGCAAAAACACGTACAACCTGACATTCGGAATATAGTTACATTGTTCTGTGTACACTATTTGTAGTTAAGAGTAAACTTCCAATGTCAGCAACTTTTTAGATTTCCTTGGAATTCTGCTGTGGTTCATGCATTGAAGCACCTAAAGCAAGAATAATACATCTTTTGTTATGAGCCACTTGTGTAGAGGGTTGATTTTGTACCATGTAAAGCAAAGCATTCAGACATACCAGGGAAATGAAAGCTCCATTGCGATGTGCAGAACTTCTAGTCGAAATAAAACTGCATTGCATGCTCTCTTTACACGGTTAAGGAACCTTTTATGCCGTGTAATCCATTCCTGGTGGATACTATTATCTGATACAGTCACGCTCATCAGGCCGGTGTTTAGAGTTGCAGCCTGCAGTCAGTAAAGCAGTACGACAGCAAAGCCTGGTTTTCAATGAATTCAGACCAAATCAACACAGTGGCATGGGTTTATCATTGTTTCAAAGGCATTTGTTATTGAATTATCATTGCTGCCCCGGCAGTTGCAGCTATTAAAGATTGCACTTTTTGACATTGTGTTCCAGGGCTGCTATTAAACAACAACAAAGGCCTCTGCTCTAAATCTTTTCTTTGTTTAAAACCAGTCTTCCATACTAAAAACACTCAAAGTCAAGATTTTGTTTAAAGAGGCACTCAGTATATATTAAATTATATTACAGTACACACTACTGTTTCAAATATTTAGGTTCAGTAAGAGGTTTTTTTTATTCATAAATATTTTTTTAAACATAAACGAATACTTTTATTCAGCAAGGACACATTAAAGTCATCAAAAGTGACAGTAAAGACTTTTATAATGTAAAAAAAAAAAATATTTCAAATAAATGCCGTTCTTTTAACATCTGCTGAAAAAAATAATCACATTTCCGCAAAAAATTTTAAGCAGCACAAATATTTTTTAAGTGTTTAAACTGTTATGATACTAATAAGAAATGTTTCTTCAGCATCAAATCAGCATATTAGAATGATTTCTGAAGGATTATGAGAATGAATAACACTGACACTGAATAACTGGAGTAATTAAGACTGAAAATTCAGCTTTGCCATCACAGGAATGAATTACATTTTAAAATATACTAAAATAGAAAACAATTATTTTAATTGTAATAATATTTCACAATATTATTAATAACTCTTATTATTCTGAATTTTAAATCAAATAAATGCAGTCTTGGTGAGGCTTCTTTCAAAAACATTAAAAATTCTTACCAATTCCAAATATATGTTTTAAACATATTTAATTAGTATAATTAGTCAACATGGTACAACAGTGAATACATTTAGTAATTTTGTTTGTTTGATTGATTTTCAAAAACATTTTCCACAGACACCTTTCCCCAGCACCCTCCTTACAGAGTGCATTTTTAATTGATAGAGTAAGACTATATTTTAATTTCAGCAGATAGGAAAGGAATATTTTAATGGCTCTTCTCAACTCTTTTCAAATGACCAACCAACCAACAAACAAACATACAAACAAATAAGTAAATAAATAACAGTGTGAATATTCTGCTGTTCAAAAGTCAACAAGCCTTCAAATTTGATCTTAATGCCATTAGACAGTAAGAACAGCAATTGAGTAAAGGCACTGAATGTTATTGACAAGCAAGCCGAGAAGGAACATTGTTTTTCAGTGCGTCTCAGGAGAGTGGGATTGTCTGAACAGCAGAGTTGTGTGAAAAGTGGCTAGTAATCTGTAGCGTGTGCTCATGGGAATGGGCCTGCAGTCAGTGAATCTGGGGTCACACCTCCGCAACTGATAAATTGACAGAAACAGAAAACAAACATATACTCACACACACTGCTACTAATGTGTTCAGATAAAGGTCAGTATAGACAGTCTTTTACAAAAAAAAAAAAAAAAGATTTTTTTTTTCCAGTACAAATGTCTAAACATTCTTAAATCAAAATATATTTACTTGAGATGCAAAATGACTTAAGATATGAAGTCTTGTTTTCTTAAACATATAAACATCAAAAGTCAGTTTATACTTAAAACAAGTATCGGCCATTGTGGTCAGAAAAAGAAACTTAATTCAAAGACAAAACAAGATTATTTGTCTTACCCCATTGGCAAATATTTGTTCTTGATTTAAGCATGAAGTCACTTAATTTTGATAATGCTTTCAGAAAACAAGACTTTGTATCTTATGTAAATGCATCTTGATTTATGCATTTTTTGATATTTTACTGAAAAACAAGACAAAAATACTCTGAGCTACCTTTTCTTTCTACATTCCTCGATCTTTTTTAGATCAAGGAATGTAGAAAGACAGTGTTTTGACCAGTCAGACCCCCCCCCCCCCAATTCCTGTTAATATAAAACATTCTCATTAGTCTAATTTTTTCTTGCTTTTTCCATTTTTGTTTGAATTTTGACTCTCTAATCTAGTACAGCCACTTTTGCTGGTCTGATGAAGGGGTTGCCGATGGCTCAATCACGGCTAATTAAAGAGCGACTTTCCCCCTGGCCAAACTGTTTATGTGCTCAACCTTTGCCTCATGCACCCAAGCTCTGCCTCCATCCCTTCCTGCAAACCTTAAAAAAAAACCTCTCTGCATGAAAAATAATGAAATCAATTACAGAGTTAATGAATTTGATTTTTTTGAGTTTTCTGCTTCGGGAACTCCGGAATTGTATTATACCTTCAGAAACACAAGGAGAGCAAACTCCTTTTTAATAAACAGATCATGCATGAATCCACTGACTGGTTGCTGCTTTTCAATTGCTATGGATCAACAGTTTAACAAAACAGGAGTGTATGAATAATTTACAGAGTACAGAGATTTTAATGAGGGGTGCAGACCGTCAACCCACATTCGCTTCTGTAACATGCATTCGTTGTATTGTGATTTATTGTTTGATATGCATTTTCTCTTTGTCTCCAGCAAGAACAAATGTGGTTTGGTTAATTAAACAAAAACAAAATCCTCCATGGCATTAAGTAAATGCTTTAATTGTAATGAGAGAAAACATGCATGAGACCTTAGAGTGAGATAAATGCGAGAGAGAAAAATGTAATTATGGAAAGATTATTGCTAGGGAGAGTGCCACTATACAATTAGCCACTTATAAAATCATATTATAATATCATATTATATGTAATATTCTGGACTAATCCATCCCTTGAAGAATATATAGCAGTATTGTATCATTGCCTTTGCTGCTCACTTCCACCTTTTAGGAGAAGACTGTTCTTTGATTTAGCCATCCATCAAGAGAAGCATATCAGTGTCCAGTCTCTCATGTACACCCTTCATGTTATCACTTTATGTCTAAAACAGGAACAGGGACCAACATTTAACAGCAGGAAGGTAAACAACAAGGAGATGAGATGAGGCAACAAGCTGCCTTTGAGGGTTCAGGCCCATCTTGTTGTCCAGTGGTTGATGATGTTTCGAAGTTACTGGTTACTATTTTAAAGGTTTCTCTTGAAATATTAAAGGGTTAGTTCACCCAAAAATGAAAATTGGCTTGTGTTTTACTCAGACTTGAAGCATCCTAGGTGTATATGACTTTCTTCTTTCAGACGAATCCAGTCGGTGTTATATAAAAATTGTCCTGGCTCTTTCAAGCGCTATCATTGCAGTCAGGGGGGGTTGCAGTTTGAACAGTCCACAAGTCGTCAAATAAAGCTTGCCATTCATAAAAAAAGTGCCTCACACGGCTCCAAGGGGTGAATGAGGCCTTCTGTAGGGAATCCATTTTGTAAGAAAAATATCCATATTTCAAAACGTAATAATCACTTTAATCACTTCATAGTGCGCGCTGCGCATACGTCATACGCCTTCCACTGGAACAACTTTCGAGTATGACAGATAACGGAAGTGAGATAAAAGTGTTTATTACGTTTGAAATATGGATATTTTTCTTACAAAATTGATTCGCTACAGGGTGCCTTTATTCATCCCCCGGAGCTGTGTGAAGCATGTTTTATTATGAATGCACGAGCTTTATTTGACGACTTGTGGACTGTTCAACTGCAACACCCTCTGACTGCAATGATAGCGCTTGGAATAGCCAGGACAATTTTTAATATAACTCCAAATGGATTCATCTGAAAGAAGAAAGTCAAACACACCTAGGATGGCTTGAGGGTGAGTAAAACAAGCCCATTCTTTTGGATGAACTAACCCTTTAAGCATCCTTAACTCATTTTTACTTTATTTTACTTATTTACTAACCTCATTTCCTTTTCATTTTCTGCTTTTATGTGAAAAAAAAGAGTGAGATATCATGCAGAATGCCTGAGATTTTGTTTTCCATGAACGTGGATGGTGATTTAAAGAGGACAAAATAAGCACCATAAAAGTACAATACAATTAGTCTATATAATTTGTGTGCTTCTGAGTGAGGCAGGGTTATTATCATTAACTAAAAATAAAACCTTACATAAAACATTTTTGTTACTTGTACTAAAAATAAATTAACTGTCAAGGGTAGCTTAATGTTTAAGTTTCTAAGAAGGTCAAGTTTTTGTTGATATGATAAACTGTCACATATAAAAAAACTAAACTAATAAAAATTACAAAAACACAACACTCACTAAAACATTTAATGAAAATGAAAGTGAAATTAAAATGAAAACATCAAATATAAAAATAAAATTTAACTCAAAATATTAACAGAACATATAATAGTATATCAATGATACTAAAATACCAACTGGTGAGATGAAAATGCAAAAATGAAGTTTTCACTGATAATCCTTTCTGCTAAACCTGGTTCTATGCATGTGGAGGTCATTATTATTATTTCTTTGTTGAAATTTGTTATTTCATTTATTTGAATTATTTTATGGCCAGTATTCCAGTATTATGTATATACTATTATTTATTTATCTTTTGAATTAGCTTTTATTTTTATACATTCAGTTTTGATTTTAATATAGTTAACCTTTATAAACACATTGGGCTCTGGGCTAGTAGGAGCACAAGAAGCTGAAAAATGTGAGCGAGAGGGGTCTTAGGAGAAAATAATGAGCTAATAAAATGAGGCACTTTTAAATCCAAGCAGTAGGCCATGGCAAACTGAGATGTATTTGTGCTGTGTAGGTAATGTGGGCCTGTAATGGATTAAAGAAACAAGATTGTATCTCAGCGATGCTGAGCCACACTACCGTGCGCAGAAGTGATGAAGAGACTGTTAGACAGCACTGCCTCACTCCTGGTACTGCCGTCGTGACTGTGATACACAACACCATCCTAATGTCACCTAAACGCACAGCAATCTCCAGCGCACCCCGCAGAGTCTCATGATGACACCCTCCCTCTGTCTGGCTCATTTTGAGTGCCAGGTTCCTTGCCTCCTCGCTCTTTCCTTGTTGATGCTGACGTAATGATATCAGGTACTGATCTCACTATGTGTTTACTTTCACTGGACACGGAACCGGGAGCACAACACTCACACCTTCCGGTCTAGGGCATAGGCCATATGAGAAGTTTAACTCTTAAATAGACGTAGTCGGATAGCTGCGGTCACAGTAACCGGACCAGTGGTTACAAATGATTTTTTCTGCTTTTTATTTTGTGGACCTGATTTTCGGATCTTGTGAAACTAAAGTATAAACGTAGAGTTGCCTGACATTTTGCCCCTCTCTTCCAATTCCTCTTTCCCGGTCCTTTTTGTTTCTGCTCTCTTGGTTTCTTTTTATGTCTTCCCCTCCCCTTTATCACGGTGATCCTCCAAAATAGCAAGTAGCAAAAAACACTGATGTATTATGCTTTCTTTTTTGTCAAGTCGTTATGACGAAATAGATATTTTTTATGTGTGTCCTTTTATGCCTGTGAATATAAAAGAGGATAGTAGCAAGGTAAAGGGCGTGCCCGCTGTGACTGTAAGCTGTATTTATATTATCTCCGGTGTTATCGAACACTGTTTGAAAACCCATGGTTATTTTATATTTTCACTGCTTAATAACTAAGTCATGAGATGACACATAAACGAACAGTAGTTTTGGTATGACAATCAGCTAAGCCTCACAAGAACTTGATCAGTTGAATAAGCATTTTATTGACCCCTTGCAGTTCTCCGCTGGAGTTACATACACTACCCCCAACCCCCCTTTTCTTTCTCTTTTCTTTCCTTCTTGCATTTCTGTGTGTCCTTACATTTTCTTCAAGCTCGATGGTGACTAGTGCTCATCTCCGCAGCCATCAGGATACTCAGCTGCGGTGTGTAGGTTACTATTGTCACTTTGTCTACTTTTTCTCACGTCCCCATTTTACCTTCCCTCTTTCCCACTCTTCACCCACTTCCTCCCCCTTTCTTTTTTCTTTCCCCTCTCCACCCCCTCCCATTTCTCCCTCATTTCCCTCCAATTTTTTTCCTCTTCATCCCCATCTTTTACCACTCCTCCCCCACTCTTTTCTTCCTTCACCCATGGTCCGGGTAATTAAAGAACTATCAGAATACTTATATTTAGGGAGAGGACTGTTTGCAACAAAAACAAGGAAAGATATCAAGCCTCTGGGCCGGACCGGGGACACGCCCAGTTGCTTTTTCCCCCTCCTTTCCTACCTTCTCTTTGCCTTCTTCCCCTCCCCCTTTCCCCCCTTCTCTCTCTCTTTCTTTCTCTTTCTTTCTCTCCCCTTCTCTTCCCCCCCCCCCCCCCCCCCCTTTCCCTTTTTTTTTTTTTTTTTTTTTTTTCTTTTTTCTTTTTTTCCTCTTTTTTTTCTCTTTCTTTTTCTTTCTTTCCTTCATAAACTCTTGGGTGGCTGAAGTGATCAGCCGATGTGTTCTTCATTAAATACAATTTAACGTTCATGCTTTAGCATTGCTCTTGTTTTAGAGGGGTTAGAAGCACAAGGCCATGGAGGGCAGTTTTGCAGCTGTTGACCTCTGCCGGGAGACATTGGCTTTATCAAGTTGGCATAACACATTCAATCAAATTACTCCCCACCTCACTTCCTCTCGCTTTCTTTCTGTATCTCCCTCTTCCCCCTCTCGCTTTCTCCCTCTTCATTCCCATAAATCAGCTCCTGCACTTGACATCTAATCAAATGTTGTTTTGGGGATTTATTTATGGTATACTCTATTCGAGAGACTCTTCAATGGTTTCCATAAAAAAATCTGATTCAAATGATCAATTTCTTGTGAAGTTAGCTGATTTTCATACCCAAAACTACTGGGTATTTTATGGTTTTCATCTCATTACATTAAGTTATACAGCAGTTAAAATATTAAAAAGTACCATGGTGTTTCAAAAGTGTTCTATAACACCTGGAGATAAATATATACATTAGCATTTCCATTCATCATGCACAGCCCTTTACTTGCTACTATCCTTAACTGTGATTTCAAAGGCATAAAAGGACAAATAAAAATATATATTAGTATAAAATAATTGACAAAAAAGAAATATAATACATCAGTGTTTTTTGCTACTTCATATTTTTGAGGATACCGTGATAAAAGTTTAGGGGTAAGTAAAAGTAAAAAAGAAAAAAAGGATGCATTAACTAAAAAGTGACGGTAAAGTCATTTAAGTACATAAAAATGTTACAAAAGATTCTATAATGCTAACTCAATTTTTACTTTATTTTCAGCAAGAATCACGGGAAAAACTTAATGAGTGTCCACAAAAATATAAAGCAGCAAAAAACTTTTTTTTGTTAATTTTATATATATATATATGTGTGTGTGTGTGTGTGTGTACATATACAGTACATATATATACATATAAATTATTTTTTTCCCTATATGATTTTATTATGCCATTATTAATTCTAATTCCAATGCAGCCTTGGTGAACACAAAACTTCTTTAAAAACATTTTAAAAATAAATAAATAACATTACACTTTTAAACTGGGCACTTGTAAAAACCTTGTAAGACACTGGTCATTTTTTTTTACTATATATCTACTAACAATAAAATAAAAATAAATATCCATGTTACTTGGTTTTTATATTTTTTTATGTTTTATTATGTTACATAAATGTATTTTGCCAGAAAACACAACTTTTGAATGGCTGCCAATGGAGAAAGATACTCTTTGGACCCAGTTGGGGCTAACTGGTCCAAGCTAACCAGCTAAACCATTTTTTTTATATGTACTATGATAGTGCTATGGATATTGGACATAGTTTCATGGTACACTTTGAAATAACCCGAGTGCCATATAAATACCATGGTATATGGATATGGTAATCATAAGTACCATAGTATATATACAAATACACACTCAAAAATCCTATACCATTAGTAGCTTTGTGAGTGTAATGGGTGCAACATAATTCCAATAATTTGGATGATCCCATAAAAAAGCATTGGAGAAGCGTTAAGAGTTTCTTTAAGGTTATGTTACAGTCGAATCTTCAACATGGCTTCTAAAAGACACAAATCCGTGAGGTGATAGCTATTTTTCCAAGCTGCATTTGATAAACACTGACTATAAATCAGGGCCAAATCAATCTAGATTACGCTGACAGTGGCTGGAATACAGTCAATAACAATGATAACATGGATAGCTTCTCATGTTTCTCTCTATATGAGGGCCAGCCCCGCTCACTTGGAGAAAGTGCGGAGGTGGGTGGAGCGGCTCTCACAGATGGAGCAATCTGAGAGAGCAAGTGGAGGTATGGACACCGAGAAAGAATGCTGAAAAAGAGAGAGCAGATGTATTACCGCATGTCCAAGCACTTGCTTGGGGGGAAAAAATCACCTGTATTGATTGATCTGCTCTTTGCCGGTATGCCTCTTCCACCATATTGTTCTAATCTAATAATGCTCTTAACAGATGCGGCTGATACGGTCTCTCCATTCTGGATTCAGATCGTTTAATGTCTGGTTCGTTCCTCCCATCGGTTCTGCTTTAATGGACTCTGAAATTCCATCAGTAGGGCTGTCCTTTCCCATATTACAATCTAATCTGAAGTGGACGTATTGTGATCTCAAAGACAGCTGAAACCCCACTTAATGCTTTGAATTATATGTAGTGTCCTATTCATTATGTCTCAATAGTTGCTGTTGTTTTTAAATCCAGATTTTACATTATTTAGAGTAACTAATTGGTACATAAGTGAAAAAAACACTTTAGCTTAAATTAAACTACTGCTGACTTAAACTTCAGCTTAACTTTGCCACAAACTATGCATTTATTTTATTTAATTGTTACTTATTTAAATGTTAATTATTTTATTGATTTTTATTTCACCGTCTTGGAAAGCTTGGAAATGTTATACAATTTCAAAACGGTTATTTCAGGCCAAGTAAAGTTATGATATAACATCTGAAAAAGTCAATACAGATTATATTTCATCAGCTAGATTGCAGGTGCAATCTCTATAAAGAATTTTTAAAATAGTCATGAATGGCTGCAAGTCATGGAAATTCATTGGTCAAAATTTTGTGCAAACCCCAGACTTTTGTTTCCTAAAATGTACTCTCTGCACATGTCAGCGCTTCTACCTATGCAAGCTTGATTTCATATGTTGTTTCATTTAAAATGTGTCAAAATGCAGTTTTTAATGCAACTCTGTGCATGCATTGCATTGCCATTATTGTCACAAATTTTGCTTATTCTCCAGTCAGTCTTCTCTCATATAGGTCAACTACTCCCATAAAAAAAACCGAGCAAGTTAGTTAAGGTTAGTTAAACAGCTGGCATGTTTATCCAGCTTATTTTTTACCCATTTTTAACCTTGAATGTGCAAGGCTTCCAGTGTCAGCTGCTTTTAGTTTTTTTTTTTTGCTGTACAAAAATAGTCTCTTATGCTGCTTGATATTGCTATCTGGTATTTGTTGGCATATTATTATACACTGGTTTGTAGTTCAAAAAGTTTTAATGTTTACTGCACTTTTTTATTATTCTGTTTATTTACCAATAGCAGCAAATTAATCAAAATTCAAAACGTTGACAGGAAAAAGCTTACGTTTGCTTTGAAAAATAAGTTGGATAACTAGTTACTTGAATAACAATACATTAATTTAAACAACATTTAACACATGTAACTGTAATTAATGTTAACTGTACCGCCCCCTTTAGTACGGGAGTTGTTACTTAAAGCAGTTAAATAAAGCAGGATACCAGACTTGCAATGTTTGCTAACTTCACATATTAATTTCTGACTACACTCTTAAAAATAAAGGTGCTTCACGATGCCATAGAATAACCTTTTTGTCTAAATGGTTCCATAGAGAACCTTTAACATCTGAAGAACCTTTCTGTTTCACAAAAGGTTCTTTGTGGTGAAAGAAGGTTCTTCAGATTACAAAAAGGTAAGAAAGAGATGGTTCTTTAAAGAACCTTTGACTGAATGGTTCTTTGTGGAACCAAAAATGGTTCTTCTATGGCATCGCTTGAAGAACCTTTTGAAAGCACCTTTATTTTTAAGAGTGTATACCGCTAAAGTCTTGCAGTAAAAAGAAGACAAATTTCTGAAAAGTTTCAGGACCAACAAGCCAAGTTCCAGACAACGCTGATGACCTACATGTACTTGTCATCTGATGACCAGCTCATTTGAACCCCACTGCTCATGGCCCACCTCACCCACCACATCCCTCCTCCTGAATGATTACCCTCCTCTGGATGGAGTTTATTGGTAGGAGTGTAATTAGCATGAGCGCGAGTGCAACTGCTGTGCTAATCGGTCTCAGAGCTGTTGTCCCGTTTCTAAGATGTTCTCTCTGGTCGGTTAGAGAGCGTTTGTTTTAATATTTGTGGCAGTGTGGTGCCTCCGATTCCCACACACAGGCAATCATCTGCTGAAGCCCACTCTCCTCAGTTTCTGGGGCTCTACGATTGGGTTTCTCTTACTCTCTCTCTCTCAGGCTTACTTTCTGTTTTCTTAAAGGTGCTCTCAGTAATGTTTTAATTAGAAAAAAAACTGAGTTCTCTTAGGCCTTTTCCACACCATACGTGCCACAAACTGTGACTATAAACAGCTTACTGTAAATCTGGACTCAGTCAGGTTTAATTAAAATGAAGCGCTTTTTTTTTTTCAAAGAATTGGTGAGTAGTTCACTCCATTTATTTTTTTATTTTTTTGTTACTTCATGAAAGCTTATATTGGAAATTATTGTGTTGATAAACAGGTTTATAATGATTTTTCAATGTGTTTTCTACTGAGTTCAGTCCACTACGCATGGCAAAAAAGACTTAGTGCCAAAACTGCTGTAGGCCTACGCTTCTGATAGGTCCCTCTATCGCTTTTCCCATCCAGGCAATGTGAAAACTGTAACCTGTTATTTATTTTCTTCTTTCTCTGCCCCTCTGCTGCCTTTAAGACTTTGAGCACCTGTCTTTGTGACAGGAAGCTCAGATGTGTCGACGTGGGTGGTTTCACATATGTCAGGTTGCAACAGTGGACTCTTCCTCACACTTCACACTCTACCTGAGATTCTGTAGTTATGCCTAAGTTTGTATTGGGGCAGTCTTCTTTCTAATTTGACAGTGGTTCTGTTCCAAAACAGTGAGCTGCCTGTCTACTGTCTACATAGGCACATACTTTCTTGAGGCAGCATCTGAAATGGTCTCTTATAAATGACTTGAAAACATTCTATATTGGCAGTAATTCTGGTACAAGGTTTCAAGTATGAAAAACTAAAACTGAAAAAAATTTAAAACTAATTAAAAAATATTTAAAACAGTAAAAATATTTTAAATAGTAAAAATGACAAAAGAACATAAAATTACTAAAACTTACAGTAAAATTTAAATGAAAACTGAAAACAAAAAATAAAGCTAATTCAAAACTATAATTGTATGCAAATAATACAAAAAAAATGCTGAATGAAATACTGTTAAATTAAATATATGTATTTCCATTAGCTATACGTCAAACATTCTGGGACAGTTTTTGTCTAAAAGAGTCAGCTAGGTTTAGAAACATAACTAGTCATGTCTATTAGCCATTCTCAATTAACTTTTATAAAGAAAGCATGGCTAGTATGTGACTCGCAGATTGCTGAGTACCCATCTGTCAGTATAGCCGCTGAGCTTGTGTTAACCACGTCGACGTGTTCCGTGCTTAGAACATATGGCCAGATGGGAAGCCACTATAGCAGTTGATAGCATGAAGATCGCCCACTGTTTGGATTAAAATAGACACCACGTTCACCCAATGTGTCCACACAACACCTTACAGTGGGTGGCACATGTCATATATGGGGCTTTTGTCATTCTCATTTCTGATGAGCCTTCCTTACCAAGAAAAGGAAAAGAAGAAAATCAATTTACCATGCGCTGTTCTGAACATCAGAGATTGTAGTAGCCATTTAACACACAACCATATGGTTAAATCCTAGTGATCAGAGGAGGAGAGACAAGTGAACAGTAAAAAAAAGTGCAAATCAGTGACCTTTAATGACAGACAGGGAAAAGGTCACAGGTCAGGGGATAGTGCAGCAGCTGTTATGATTTAATTTAAAATTGCTTGTAGTTAAAGAAAATAGTTCACCCCAAAAAAAGAATCATTATTTACTCATCCTCATGTAATTTATTTTCTTTTTATCAAAATTAGCTATCATATGAGTTCAGAAAAATTCTTACAAGTCACACAAGTCTTACAAACCTCATGCATTCTGACTTCTTTGCACTGTTAAAGAGTTGGATTCTCATGATAAACATGGCCAAAGTTAAAAAAAAATAAAAAAATGTGTTGGACGTATTACAGAGTATTTCTGTGCCAGAAACACTCTTTCAGGGTTCGTATATGTTTCGAATTTTTTTTTTTTTGAGTATGGCCTTGTATGACATCATAAAGGGCAGAATTCCTGGTATAGGCACTTCTCCCGGAAGAGCACGTGCACACAACATCAACCAGAGCTACAGCAGCAACGGAGTTGTGCAAGTGTGTTTGTTTGTTCCCGGCATTTCGGTGACGAATGTTTTATAAACAAATTAAATAAAATTTAAGTCAATAAAATTTTTGTTCCTGTTTTATTTATGTTTTGATGTCACAGCTTGTAGACCATTGTTACGCAAAAGCTTTGCCTGCTCATGACTCTTTAACTCCGCCCACGACACTCCTCCAGGACTGTTTTCGGAGTGAAGCGTGAAGCTCTATCTTTCTTTTATAAATCTGATAAAACTAAAGACTCTTCGGAGATATGAAGGATGCAGTACTACTCTATAGGTACTCAAGATTAACATGAGATTGGCAGAAACTGTGTGTTATGTCCCCTTTAAGACTTTTTTAAGACTTTGAATTATAGAAAGGGAGAATTAAGACTTTTTAAGACCTGTTTAAGATCCGCATAATACCTGCATTTGAATCTCAACAGCTTCAGTCCTCATTCATTGTAATAAAACAACCAGTACATTTCTTTAAAATATCTTATGGCGTGCATGGGAGAACGAAAGTCATACAGATTTGTAAAATTTGAACAAGAATTAATTTTTTGGGGTGAATTATCCCTTTCATGTCCCTTACTCCAGTGCGTGTTGAAGTACTAGGGGGTGAGGGCCTCATCCATTGCATTCATTGCATTTTTCTATCATGATTGATGCCTAGTACTCAATCTCATCAACAGCTTTTTAGAAATGGAAATCAGCACAATTGATCAGATGCAGAGTGATGGTCACAAGAAAGTCATTAGCAAGCACCCTGCAGAGTGATTTATGAAAAAATATGAACTGCTTTTCCCCAGTGCAAAACTCTTCCTGACATTACTTCCAACCGGCTTTGGATGATGTTAATTGAATTTGGTGCTGAAATGCTCCGAGTGAGTCTTGTGAAACCATCAAATGTCTGCAGATGGCTGTGTGGGCTGATCGGTGGAGAGCATTGTACAGATGATTTTATTTTTATTTGACTCTTTATCATTGTCTGAAAACAAATGTTACATGGTTAGGCACCAGAATAACGGTTAAATAAGATCAGCGCCGTGTAGTTTGTCTCTTTTGAAGCACTAATGTCAGTTAACCTGTTCTTCTGTGCGCTGTGTTGAGTTGTTTGACATCTCCTTATGATCAGAGCGAAAATAGATGTATGCTTGATATTTACAAGGGGAAGAAATAGCAGTGCGATTTTCCCATGCCATTAGTCAATTTTATTATTTCATTAGTTTAAAGGGCATTTTCGAGCACCCTCAGATGATATTAGAGCTTCTTCGTGCAGGCAGAGAGTGGCACTTTGTCTCCCATATCAACACCATCCAAATCATACTCCTGTCTCCAGGCAACCAGGACCAGATTTGGGAGGATGTTATCTAACTGTTCGGAGCTGTTGTAAGGACCATCGCCCGATTGTGAACTTTCTGTTCCTCCTAGATCTTCCCCACCAGAATAATCTAATATCATAAGAGCTTGTCTCATTGCTGGCTATTACAGTTGGCTTTCACCTAGCAGTGATTGTCTCAGTAATACTCCCGCAACAGCTTGTTGATCGTGGAAGCAGGAAAAGGAATGAGTGGTCGGGTTGTTGAAATGTGATGCCCCTCGCAGTGTAACACTTATGGTGCCGATGGGTTCAAAATAACCTCGTTTCCCTCACTGCACCAAAATGGTCTGCAGCGAATGAGTGAGACAACATAGAATTGAATCTCGCTAAAGAGGTTAACACTTTAAGGTTGTATATTGCTCTGTGTCTCAAAGCACTCACACATGTACAGTACTAACTTGCTTCTTTTCTCTTGCACACACGCAAGGGCTGTTTGGAATAGAATACTAGCATACTAATCTTACTATTTCTGCAGTATATGTATACTCTGCATAGCATATTAAAACCTGGAGGGCATACAGTATGTGTATCCAACAGGGAAAAAAACTGCATTGAATACTGTAATCCCACAATGCAATACGTTCAAATTTTCTGTAATGAATGAACCGGAAGTTGTATCCACCATAATATTTATATCTATTTTTTCATTATTTATCATCATTAATTATCTAATCTGTAGTATGCTAAAAGTTTACCCAAATGATAGAACTAAAAAGTAATACAAATAATAATAATTAATTACAAAATTTCATTACTTGATTAAAAAAATATTATATATATATATAATATATATATATATTAAAATAAACATTTTAAAGGATGTAACGTAAAACTATGGTTTACATAAATGTTTGTTGCATAATGCATATTGCACAGAAATATTGCACAACATTTAGTACATACTGTGCGGTATGCAGTAGCAGTGCTAGATGTTTATTCTGAATACCGCCAACACTATTGAGAAAGTGGATATGTGAGCATTACTGGCTGGAGTTCTAGCTCCCTTGAGTTAGTCTCTATCTGTATGCGTAATATACTTGTCATTTCTGCTAGACTGCAGCACAACTGAAGTCAGCTATACACCAAGCTAGAAAGTAAAATATGAAAAAGGAGAAAAAACAAGCATTAAAGTAAACATTGAAGTTTGAATACACTGGAAATGAATTTATCTGGAGTTATTGCTTTGTTTTTCAAAGAAATGATATCGAAAATAAATAATAATTATTATTTTTACTATAACTAATTTTTATTATATTTAAAACTTTTTTCAGGGTAACCATGGGCAACCTGTTTTTTACTTTTTCTCTAGATCACACCTCAGTGCATGTGTCTCTCTCTCTCCCACTATTTATGTTCTTGTCACCTGACCGCTCCCCTATAACTCATCTTTAACGGATACTGCTGCATCCTCTTGAGAACGGCTCAGAAAGCACACCCCAGTGTTTCAGAGCTCTGCTTGTAAAAGAACAGCAGTGATTGGGATGCGAGTGTGCTACTATCAACACCACCTGCCCTCTTTTATTCATTACAGCACAGCCACAGACAAATGATGAAAACAAAATATGCTCTCATGACACAAAAAAAAGTATTGAATTTGTAGGATCGTTTATCAAAAGATCACTTCTGCAGCATTGCGCATGATACACAGACTGAGCTAGATGGATGAACTGTTGACCTTGTTGTCAGTGTGGAAAAACGAATGTGCTTGATGTGGCAGATAACTATTTTATGTTTTTTCTATTTTTCACACTGTCAGCTAAATAAAAATGTATTTATCATCTCTTGAGGGGCAAATGTTTGCTTTTTGTGTGTGTGGTTCAGGTTTTACTCACTGTGGAGACCAAATGTCCCCAGTACCTACCTATCACCTATTTTTACTTGTATTTTTGTAAAGTGACCTTAAGCTGCAGAAAGGTTCTATATAAGTAAAACTACTTCTTCTACATTGTGAGACAACAGTCTACCACAAAAAAACAGCATAGTAAACATAAATAATTTCTTAATAAAAATGTAAAAATGTGAGGTAAAGGTTTAGGGTTAGGGGATATAAAATATGATTAGCTCAGTATGCAAACAATAGAAGTTGACAAAAAGTCCCCACTGAGATTTTCTAGAGAGAGACATTTCTACTGGCATCGGTGAATAAAAATACGGAAAGTGTGAAATAGACTATTTTGTACCCCTTTTTCTCCACATGAGTGATCAGTCACATGACAAATGTGTTCACCCATGAACAAACTTCCGGGAAGCCCTGCGCCAGCCAAGAAACTGCCATTGAGATGAATAGGAATGCTAAAGCTTCTCTTAGTACTAAAGACATTTACTGAGTGCATCTGTATAGTTCAGCCAAAAATGGCAGAATTGTCCTTTTTAGGTGACCTATCCCTTTAATTTCACAAACAGTTAGTTAGAGGTTTGAGGGGTGTGCACATTGTTTTATTTGCTGAAAGGACAAAATCTAACATGCAGGACGAAAAAAATGAAAACCACTGTCTATACTGCAGATTCATTACTTGTGCTTAGATTGTGAGCTGCACAAAAGACCAAAATAGAGCTGAATAACATGTGCAAAGCAATTTTTTTTTTAAGTTGTGCTATATGCGCAATAAGGTGCCAGAGGACAGCACCTTTGTCTTGCCAGCACTTTTGTGTTTAGGACTCATCACAATGTCATCTGGTCCTCTTTACAAAGCAGAAAGAGACTCAAAGAGACCCAAAAGGATAATAAAACCTGAAATTACCTGCACTGTGACTTGAGAAATAGCTTATTAATTCAATTCAATTCAATTCAAGTTTATTTGTATAGCGCTTTTCACAATACAAATCGTTGCAAAGCAGCTTTACAGGAAATTAAGTTTCTACAATATATTTAGTAGTAGCTTGTCAGTGGTGACTATGTCAAATTGACGTACATATGGCAGAAATGTACGGTAAAATTCAGTTAATGACGTAATCAAACAGAAGATTAACACAATTAACAGCAATGATTATATGTTGCAATCAAAATTTGGTAGTTTATGTTGTTTCAAGATTGGCATCATCTGAAGTCCTCTGAGAGGTTTGCATCATCTCTTCTCAGGTGTTCGGTCATCTCAGGTCTTTGTGAGGGCTGAATCCAGACTGAAGCTTGTGTAATTCCTAGTTCCCTTTCAGTCAGTCACGTTCTACGTTACGTCAGTCGTGACTGACGAATTGGGATCTCGCCCGAGAGCCCAAACACCTTGGAGTGTTAACTAAACAAGCAAATGACAGTTGGCGTGCGTGTTTCGCCCACGCGCACCCCGCCCCGCAGCGCTGGAATAAAAGGAGAGCACGTGCAAACGCACATCAGCTTTACGCTTCGGAGCCGAGCCTTCTACAAGACGAATCTCCGCGAGTGTTTGGAAGAAACAGCATGTTTTACGGCATGTCAGCGGGGTGAACATCAGTGCTGCTCCATTTTCGGGTGCTGCGCGCCATCGGCGGTTTCTCGTGCACCTCCCCTGGGCGTGCAGCGGCTTCTCTAAAGAGTGGTTTCCTTTTTTTGACGTAAAAGAGCAAATATGTCTAAAAGAAGCCCACGGGGGGGGGGGGGGGGGGGGAAAAAGCGACGGGAGCTTTTAAAGGATGGCTTCCAGCTTGTGAGTTTCTGGATCTCTGCGGTCGTTTCCTGTCTCCATCTTATGGTCATGATCGCTGCCTCTCGTGCTTGGGCTTACAGCACGCTGAGGCAGCGCTCATGGATGATTCATGTTATCATTGCGGGAACATGACCATCGCGACGTTGCGGTCTAGAAACCTCCTCATTAAAGGGGGGGGGGGGGGGGTATCCCCCTTGCCATACCCCGCTCTAGCTCTTCCGGTTCTCGGAGGGCTACTTCGGTTCATGGTCAGGGAGACCTGAAGGTTACAGTGAGAGCTTCCCCGTCGAGTACGTCTCCGCGGGCCTCTCATTCCTCAAGCATGGCGCACCACCTGGGGTTTCCGGACGAGTGTGCTGGGTCCTCGGACAGGGCGGGGTCCAGCATCTTGTGTGGGACACAGGCAGAGGACAGGATGCAGATCGCTGCATCGGAGGGCGAGCTAGGCTATGGAGATGAGGATTCGGCTGCGCTGCCACGTCAGGTAGAGTGGCGTTGCCCGAGTCAGATCCAGAGCTGACCGCTAAGCTTTCCCGGGCCGCCGAGAGTGTCGGGCTGCACTGGAGGCCTACGCCTTCTCCCGAACGCTCGAGGCTGAATGATTGGTTCCTAGGGGGCGCAGGCCGGTCGTTGGCAGCCACCTCCGGTTCCATTCTTCCAGGAAGTGCATGAGGAGGTTACTAAGTATTGAAAGGCACCTTTTTCTGCCCGAAACAGACTTGGTGCCTCCTCCGTCCTCACCACCCTCGACGGGGGGGCGGCCCAAGGGTATGTGGACATCCCTCCGGTTGAGCGCGCTATTGCCATGCAGCTCTGCCCGCAAAGCGCCGCCACCTGGAGGGGTAGTCCACGCCTTCCGTCCAGGGCCTGTAAGTTCTCGTCCGCTCTGACGGCTAA